>CM042437.1:8727549-9065049 GCA_023631565.1 Gymnocephalus cernua | reverse complement strand
TGTAATTATATATGATATTTTTGTGAGTAATTGTGACTGTAATTATTGGGTTTTGTATGTATTGTTTGGACCCCAGGAAGACTAGCTGTCGTCTCGGCGTCAGCTAATGGGGATCCTTTTAAATAAACAAATAAACACAGAGGCCTCAACTGTAGTGAGATTTAATTCTCAAATTAAATAAAAAAAATTAAACATTAACCACCGAAAATTGTAATGTAGTTTCAAAAATCGTGTTGATGCAACTCTTATATTATGAAGTCAAGGTTTTTGTACAAATTATGCCAATACTTTTTTTTTTTTTGCATTCTAGTATTTACCATTGTCTCTCTTCTTTCTCTTTGTTTCTTTTCCTCTCTTCTCTCAGAGTTATGCTCTCTACATTATTGGAGATGAAAATGCTACTTCAACAGATGTATCAAAATACCTCGCCAAGCTCTCTCCAGGTTTGTGTGTGTGTGTGTGTGTGTGTGTGTGTGTGTGTGTGTGTGTGTGTGTGTGTGTGTGTGTGTGTGTGTGTGTGTGTGTGTGTGTGTGTGTGTGTGTGTGTGTGTGTGTGTGTGTGTGTGAGAGAGAGAGAGTGACTGCCCTTAAAGATAATTTTACTTGTCTTTGATTGCATCCTGGGATGTTGTGTTTCTGACTGAAACCTTTGACCGTGTATATGTGCATGTGAACATTTATTATGTCTGCCACATAATGCAGTCCTCCACTCACCAGGAACAATGTCACCTTCATTTAACCTGTGATTTAAGTGCTCATTCTTTTTAGTGACACAGTTTGCTTCAGGAAAATATGATACGAATAGGAGAGCAAATGAATAAACCCATTGACTTCTTTCTTCCTCTCTCATCATCCACTTTCTTAGGCCAGAAGTCCTATGCCAGTGAACCACACTACAGAAGGTAATTCAGCTCAAAACAATGAGAAGAGCTTTATGATTTTATTTTTTTAAAGTAAGAACATGAATTTTTTTATATTATCGTAAATATGGGCCTTGAGTTTATTTGCGTTGTATATCCTACAAAATACACCATTATAATTTAAAAAAGCATACATACATTAAATAACTAAAATTGTAATGGTGTCCTGTGGATGTTTCTTGCAAAAAAGCGTGTTTTCTTGCAAACCAAAACACATTGTGTGTAGCCTTGATGTCTAACAAACACGTTGAATGTATTAATTATACTCTTCAAACATTTGTTAAGCCCTTTTTTACATTTTAAAACCTGTATTGTTTACACACTTGTTAGCTATCAGTCTTCTCCTTCATGCCTTTTGTGGTGCATTATTGAGTTTCTTGGTGCATTACTGCCACCTGTAGATCAGGGGAACGGTGTGAAAATGTGGACAATTAAAATTTAAAACTGTTTTTTTGTATCATATTCCATGTTTATTACATGTTTTGCTTTTCATTTGATTTTGATAGTAAGCAATTCATTGTTGTAACTAAAATTCATGTGCATTTATTCTAGACAGAGCAGTGTGAATGTTAAGTTTTCCAGTGAGAGTCTGGCTGAGCAGCTGGTGGTCTGGCTCACATCAGAAGGTAAGACAAGCAGGTCTTTTTTCAGCTTCTTTTTATACAGAGGAAAGTGTGCTGCAGCCATAACCTCTTTTTGAACACTGCACTGGTTCCCGTGAAACCACAGTCTGTCGGGAGTACTTGTAAAGTCAGACATTTTGTTAGTAATTCTTTACCATTCAGTTGTCTCTCACTCACACACACACACACACACACACACACACACACACACACACACACACACACACACACACACACACACACACACACACACACACACACACACACACACACACACACACACACACACACACACACGTATTTAAAATTGTTTTATAGTGATTTGATAATGTGGGTGCACTTGTACTGATATGCACCAATAAACGTGACCAAAAGAAGGTTAATATTTGCATTTGGAGGAGTAGATTTTCTACCTGTTGTGACACATTTGTTTTTAAGTTTAACAGATAATACATCTACCCTCATCCTTTCGCTGGTTTAGGTTTCACCCTGAAGGATCTGGAGTCAGTCCCCTTTGGTGTGGCTCTGCCCATCAGAGAGGCCATCTACCGTTGCCGGGAGCAGCCGTGTTCTGATTGGTCAGAGGAGGTCTGTCTGCTGATTGGGCGACAGGATCTGACCAAACAAGCTCACACGATGACCCTGGCCAAAGGCAAAGCTGTGAGTGTTAAATAAGTTAACACCCAAATTTGTGAGAACAATGAATGCAGAGGGCTGCTGCTGTGGTTTTAAACGTTGCTACAGTTAGTACCTGCAATACGCAGAGGATTCCATGTTCAAAAATAAAACTTTGACAGTCTCCTGATGTGTGCTTTGCCTTCATACCAGTAATATTTTTGTGGGAGCCATTTTCCCCTCAAATAAATGGACATTAATCTTTGTAATACATCTTAAAACCAGTAAGGTTGTTGAGATAAAACATTAGTCAGTGATGATGGCCCAAACTGCCATTGTGGCGGTATGTGACTATGTAAGATGTGAATCATTTGTGTGTGTCCAGTCTGTTGGTACAGGTCTCTCGTTGGAGCCTCATGCGACCACAGAAGCAGATGAGGAGGAAGATGGGATGTTGGACATTATTCAAGAGGTGACGCACACAGTAAACATTATCTCTTACATTTTTGTTCTGTCGTCACTCTAAAGATAATCTTATCTAACCTTTATTAGATATCTAAAGAAGGCTTGTTGTTTATACCGAGGTGTTCGGTGTTGCAAATATAGTGTGAGTGAACATTTGATATGTTCTCCTCTCCAGGTCACAGGACTGATCTGGAGTCAGGATCTGAGGGTCCAGGAGGTCAGGAGGCTCCTGCAGAGCTCCCGGCCGGCCCGGGTCAGTGTTGTCCAGTTACCAGAGGTCTCTGATCACGAGTACATCGAGGAGAAAGAAAACAAGTGAGTATAACGTGTGTGTGTGTGTGTGTGTGTGTGTGTGTGTGTGTGTGTGTGTGTGTGTGTGTGTGTGTGACGTCCTTATTGCCTGTGGTCTTGGAACATAGATGCTCATGAAAGCAGCGCTTTTTTCATTCCTTGATATTTTTGTCGCTCTGTTGTACCGTTTCAGATCAGTCTGTCTTTCACTGACTTTTCTTTTTTCGCTGTGTACATCTTTTGTTTGTCTCAAGCTCTGTCCTTTCCTTGTCTCTGTCTTGCCGTTTTACACAGAGAAATCATTGGGATGACCACTGTAATCAACGGTGGCCTACGTGTCCTGTCAATTATATATATATTTTCTGACTCAGTCTGTAATGTTTTCTTAGTTTTAATTCCCTGCTCGCTTTTTGTCCACATCTTTGTATCTCCCCCAGACTTCTGCAGCTGTGTCAGAGGACCATGGCTCTTCCAGTTGGCCGAGGCCTCTTCACCCTCTTCTCTTATCACCCTGTACCGACCGAACCTTTACCTGTCCCAAAACTCAATCTGACAGGTAATGTGATAATGTTGAACTACACACATTAACGTAATTAAATATATGTAATATTGTGAAATTTGTTTCGGACAGGGAGACTGCGAATTAATCCTCTGTGCACCTCAGGTTGTGTCAGGGAATTGATAACTTAAAAGAAATGTAGCAGAGTGTATTTTGCTGGTCATGAAGTAAAATTAGGTTTTAATCTTGTTAAAGTCAGGATTTTTGTATTTGTGTATTTATTTGATTTCATTGTGTACTTGTGTTTTTCTAACCCAGGCCGCGCCCCTCCTAGGAACACGATGGTAGATCTGAACAGCGGGAACATTGATGTTCCTCCTAACATGACCAGCTGGCCCAGCTTCCATAATGGAGTAGCTGCTGGACTCAAAATAGCACCTGCTTCACAGGTCAGTATGAAATCCACAGCTCCATCAGGCCTTGTGTTCATTTTTCCATACCTTTAGCTGATTACTCTGTATTAAATTAGCTGGTCATATTCATAGTTGTCATAATAAACCCTCTTTGTTGATGCTGTAACATTTCTTCTAATGTCACCATCAGGCTGAAAGTTCCACTAATAATCAAGAAAAATGTATTGACATGAAATGTATTTAGGGCATTTGCGGAAATACTGAGACCAACTTATAGAAACTCTAGTCCCAGTTGTTCACATTTGCATTGTAAATGTTCTCTCCAGTAGACAAACCTTGCTTATTCTTGTACAAATAAATGTGACCTCATTTTTGTTTTGTAAGGTGGACTCAGCCTGGATAGCCTACAACAAGCCAAAGAGCCCCGAGCTGGCTAATGAGTACGCAGGCTTCCTTATGGCCCTGGGCCTCAACGGACACCTCACCAAGCTGGCCACGCTAAACATACATGACTACCTCACCAAGGTACGCATATGCACACAAAGGCGTGCATGTGCAGAAACTGTCAGTATTTGTCTCACACTTTGAGTTTCACAGCACAGACAAAACTAACATGGATTTTTTTATTTAAAACCCTACATATACATATTTCGGGTTTAATGGGTACTTTCTACTGTAATGCCCAGTTTACAGTAGACAACAGTTTACAGGCTTAATTACTGTTTCTTTCTGCAGTACAGAAAAAATACACACAGTAAACACACCAAGTCACAAAGATTTTCAAGAAAGGCAAACAGATATGAACTTAAATACAGTTTATACAAAGCTACCATCTACTGTAGTTAACACACACACACACACACACACACACACACACACACACACACACACACACACACACACACACACACACACACACACACACACACACACACACACAAAGATTTGCAAGAAAGGCAAACAAATATGAACTTAAATACAGTTTATACAAAGCTACCCATCTACTGTAATTAACACACACACACACACACACACACACACACACACACACACACACACACACACATACACACACACACACACACACGTTTCTCTAGATGACTGTAAATGAGAGATGTAAACTCGCATCAGAGCCAGGCGACAGTCAAAGCGAAACTCTGCCCTTATGAGAACAAGACAAGTCCTTCCCACTTTTAAGTGAGAAAAACAACAGGATGCTGCAAGCCAAATCTTATTTTTGCTTAATTCAAACGGAAGTGTTAAGCCATGGTTAAAGATGTATGGGAACCATTGCACCAAATCCACACAGAGTATCATCCATGGGTTCAAGATTGATTCATTTTCAGTTACCATATTGATTCAGGATGAAAATTGAAGTTGCAGTTCATGAAGACCAAAGATCTTTACGTATTAGTCATGTCTCTTTAAAATAAATGTAAGGATGTTTTAATACATTTCAAATACTTGAAATTTGGGGAAAGTCCACTTCCTAAACGGTTTGATTAAAATATTAACGCCCCATTATAAAAAAATATATATACATTTGGTTCCTAAATTGTCCTTGTTCCATTCTCATTCTCATGTTTTTTCCCCTGTTGTCTAATAAGGCTACACTTGTTTTGTATAGTTGACCATAAAGGTTATTGTATGCATTTGATGTTAAAATCATTTTCAATGCCCTTTAGCAGAAGTTGCAAGATAACTCAGGGTAACACACACTGATTTATAGTCCACATTAAATAGCACACTGCAGAGCTGCACAGTAAAATATGACAGACAGGTGTGTGTGTGTGTGTGTGTGTGTGTGTGTGTGTGTGTGTGTGTGTGTGTGTGTGTGTGTGTGTGTGTGTGTGTGTGTGTGTGTGTGTGTGTGTGTGTGTGTGTGTGTGTGTGTGTGTGTGTGTGTGTGTGTGTGTGTGTGACAGCCCTCAGTCTAAATGAAAGCCATGAATGTGGCTTAGAGTGACGTCTGTTTGTAGCTGGTGGTTTTCTGTTGTAGCATCATTGTTAGATTACAGCAAAATAGAAACTGGCATACTTTGGATCAGTTCATTAGAATTGTATATAGTTGTGGTTTTAGAGAGAAGGTGGAGCTGTGTGTGTCCCTATAGCATCCTCCAGCATCCCAGTGTGTTCGCCTTGATGCTGCAGCCCTTTGCAAAGACAAACTTAGCCAATGTAATTTTATTTTTATAATCCCTGTGTTTGTTTGAATCATCTGCGTGTTGTTCATTTAAAAGAAATGTGTTTCTTTAGAATAAAGTCTCAGCTTTAATTTATATCTTTAAAATCTATCGACTGATTGAGGCATTCTTTTATTGGCTGGATGTTTGATTGTTTAGTTGGCTCATTGACTAATGACCAATTGTCAGGTTAATCAATTAAAATGCCACTCCGTTTGTTAAATGGAGTGATTGATCTATCTGCTGTCTATACTTTTTTTTAAATTACGTTTCTAGTAACATTAAAGTGATACCGATACCAATAGAGAATTTCATTTGAAATAATCCTTCTGCATTTTATGCATTTCTTTTTATTTTACGCCAACGTTTTGGTGGCATCCTGGCACACTAAACTGCCAACATCAAATACACTGTGCTCAACCTTACCACACCACAGACTGTATGGGTTGTTGCTGCTGCAGTAGTGGGCCAATTTACACGTTGCACTAAATCAAAGAACACTTGCTCGATATAATATTGATATATTGCCCAGCTCTAATTAGTACTAGTCATAAATATTCTCAGCAAACTGGCCACTAAATAGCAATCAGGAATAGTTTGTCTCAAAATTGTTGATTTCTTTAACATGCTCATGTTATGCTCATTTTCAAGTTCATAATTGTATTTAGAGGTTATATCAGAATAGGTTTACATGGTTCAATTTTCAAAAAACACCATCTTTTTGTTGTGCTGCACATTGCTGCAGCTCCTCTTTTCATCCTGTGAAGCTGTTTTAGCTACAGAGTGAGGCATCTCACTTCTGTACCATCTTTGTTGGGAGTTGCACATGTGCAGTAGCTAGGTAAGGACAACTACCCAGTTAGAAGCAGAGTATGAGGGAGTACCATGTTAGCAGCTAGGCGAGCATTATAACGTGTGTTACAAAGTGACGCACGTTCATCACAGAAGTAAAGGCTGGACTACAACAGAGCTGTTTGGAGCAGTTTGTGAACCGTGTTTTCTGTTGGAGATGGTAAGTCCCTTTGGGGGGGACTTTGGGCTTTTTCACTTTGTAAACCTATAACGTACACAAAAGATACAGTATATGACACAATAAAGGAAAGGGAAAAACCCAAAAAGCATAATATGAGCACTTTAATGAACTAGTGACGTTAAGTGGTTGGTGACTGGATGTTTTAATTTCAGTATAGAGCAAAATCTCCAGTATTTACTTTATTTCACTTTACCCTTTCTCATCTTTTTATAAATGACCTATTTCAGACTGTTGGTATTATAAAATGTGGTATGCCTTTGTGTTTATTAAACACACATACACACACCACCAAAACACACACACACACACACACACACACACACACACACACACACACACACACACACACACACACACACACACACACACACACACACACACACACACACACACACACACACACACACACACACACACACACACACACACACACACACACACATGGTGATGATCCACAGGGGTCTAATGGAAACTGTCAGTCATGCTGAGCTGGTGTTGAAGCCGGTTGGACTCACAGTTAGAGTTGATTACATTAGAAGACGTAATTTGTTTTGTTGCAGCAGGTATTTAGTAAACAGGGACACATATCACGCTGTGTCGTCTGATGTAATTTGCTGTATACATTTTATTAAAAATAAAGACATCAATTTATTTGTAGTAAAAATACCCCAGATTTCAGCTTTTCAAATGTGCACTGACTGTCTTGTGTGTCAAAATTGTGCTTTGAACTTATGAATATTCTTATAATTTAGCCAACTCTTTAACAACCCAAATTCTCTGACGTTTCTGTTCTTTGACCAACTTTCTGCTCCTGTCATTCCGTCAGGGCCATGAGATGACCAGTATTGGGCTCCTTCTGGGTGTGTCTTCAGCCAAACTGGGCACCATGGACATGTCAATTACCCGCCTCCTTAGCATACACATCCCTGCCCTTCTCCCACCCACCTCCACTGAGCTGGACGTACCACACAATGTTCAGGTAAGAGTCAGTGTGCATACTTTATTGTCTACATCAGAATGGATCGGTGTATCAGTGCACTGAGGAAACACATTTATTGTGGACTGTGAAATTGCATTTACTGTAAGTGATTATATATAGGAGTGAGTGTATATATGAGTAATTACGTGGCTATTTGTGTGTCTGTGTTTATTAATCTTTGCAAACTATCACAAATATTTACAAGAATGAATACAAAAATTAAATGATAAGCATTCAATTTATCTCTGTCTGTTCTGCAGGTTGCCGCTGTAATTGGCATTGGGCTGGTGTACCAGGGAACAGGACACAGACACAATGCTGAAGTCTTGCTATCTGAGATAGGTAGGTGTGTGTGTGTGTGTGTGTGTAAATATAATGTATTGTGCATGTGTGTGAAACTGATGTGACACACTCACTTTTCAAGTAAACATTCCCAACTGGTTCCAGCTTCTATATGAGGATCTTATGTTTTTGTTTCTCATATTATGAAGTAAACTGAATATAAAGACAGGACAAGAAAAAAAAACAAGAACATTGAATACATCTCATTGGGCTGTGGGAAATATATTGTATAACAAGCATGTTTATAGACCAATCAATTGATTAATTAAGAAATTATTTGTCAGATTAATTTATAATGAAAGTAATTGTTGATTGTTGATTTTTTTTAGTGTTTCTTGCATTTTTCTGTAATGGACAGATGGTGAAAATCTGTGTTTGGGCTTCTCTGTGTGTCTTTCAGGTCGACCTCCTGGCCCAGAGATGGAGTACTGCACAGACCGAGAGTCCTATTCATTAGCTGCTGGACTAGCTCTGGGCATGGTCTGTCTGGGGGTAAGTCGCACGTAAAAACACTCTTCTAGTCGAATAAATATTTGCAAAAACATTTTGATGTTGTTTCAACCTCCCTGAAGTTCCAGGTGGGCTGGGTTTGTCATATCGGATGGTTCCTCGCATCTGAATTGTTCAGTTTGGTCTCTGTAAATTATAGAGTTAGGTCTAGACCTACTCTATCTGTAAAGTGTTCTGCTATGATTAAACACTATAAATAAAATTGAATTGCAGTTTAGGGAAACCCTTCGTCACAGATAGTTACATGAAGTTAAACTTTACATTTTTTTAATGATTATATATTTTCGTACTATTTTCCTCTGGATTTCTCCCTGTATATTTGCTTATCTTTGATGTCGAATGGGAACTCTAGAGAGAAGCGCTTGCTTTCTCACAAAACCAGATGTTTTTTATTGAAGGTTTAAAACAAAAACATTTTTTTGCAGTTAACCTTTACTTAAAGGTCCCATGACATGGTGCTCTTTGGATGCTTTTATATAGGCCTTAGTGGTCCCCTAATACTGTATCTGAAGTCTCTTTCCCGAAATTCAGCCTTGGTGCAGAATTACAGCCACTGGAGCCAGTCCCACAATGAGCTTTCCTTAGGATGTGCCATTTCTGTGTCTGTAGCTATTGAGGAGGAGAGAGGGGGGGGGGGGGGGAGGTGGAGGGTGGGGGTGTGGCCATGACCAACTGCCACTTTGCTCATTTGAAAGCCATGATGTCTCTCTCTCATGGGTTGGCCAAATTCTCTGGGCGGGCAAAGCAGAACAAGGGGAGGTAATCTTGCTTATTATGACCTCATAACAAGATTCCAGAACGGCTCAGTTGTTTCTTGCTAATAGTATAGAAGTAAGGCTGAATTTGTCTGGGATGTTAAGGCTCAGGGATAGGAAACTAAAATCAACTGCTAGCTCCCTTAAAAGTCAATCATACACTTAGTGATACTTTATGTACTTTTGTCTCTTTCTCCTTTCACTGATGTTGTTCTATAACTTTCTGCCGCTGTATACTATTAACCTTCATTATCTCTTGGTTTTCTGTCTACTCTCATTATTTTACTTTCTCTGTCTCTGTCCCATCTCTCTCGACTCGCCTCATTTCCAAACACTTGCACATTTATTCCCTCATCTCCATCACTCCCTCCACCTCTCTTGCTTTGTCCTGTTTCCGTCACTTCCTCTTCCCACTCTTGTTTCATCATGTTCACTCCCATTCCCATCCTTTTTTTTTGTCCCTATCCTCCCTCCCCTCTCTCTCCTTGCAGCATGGCAGTAACCTGATTGGGATGACGGATCTAAATGTCCCTGAGCAGTTGTATCAGTACATGGTTGGGGGCCACCGCAGGGCTCAGGCTGGGGCAAACAGGGAGAGACACAAGTCCCCGAGCTACCAAATCAAGGTAGAATGACAAATCATTTTGTATTAATATTAGAAAAGAAATGTGTTATTATTTCACCCTACTGTAATAACACTGTAATAATGTAAAACAGTTTGATATATCTTCGTGAAGCTGCCAATCTGTTTGACCTTTCTTGAAGTCAAGGTAGTGATTCATAACAGTCGTCATAGCAATTCACAGTATAATAACATTACTATAATGTGTAAAAGCTTCATTATATTGAAACAAGCGATACACCGGCAGAGTTTTTCACAGATACATTGTGTTGTATAAATATTTTGCTCTTGTCGTTCCAGGAGGGTGACACCATAAATGTAGACGTAACATGTCCAGGCGCCACGCTGGCCCTCGCCATGATCTATCTCAAGACCAACAACAGGTGAGAAAAGACAAACAACTGAACTGAACTAAATTCTTTTTATAGATGTAAAATATCAATGACTTGTACTTTCCACGTGTTGACAAGTTGGACCACCTGTTGCTACCTCCTTTTTGTCCAGTGGTGCACTTTTATGAATCACTTGCACAACATTATTTTAATTGTTCCTTTGCTTCAACAACCACTTTTACCAAATCATAGCACCAACTCCAGTAGAAATATGTTGTCCAATAATTATCTTCTTACTTATTTAGTTTATTTATTAATTTGTATCTCTTTTCACTCACAATTGGCATGTGTGTCATATGTCTGCATGTACTGATTTATGTTTTTACGACTCCTCTACTCAAGGTTTGAATTCTATTAGATATGGACACAATATGTATTATTGATATGACTGTGTACTATAGCAAATCATATAGGGTTTTGATGTATCACTCAACCACTTCCCATTTTATTTTAAGAAACAAAACAATAAAAAAAATGTTAAATACATATATGCTAATTATGTACAGTGTATTATTAAGAGGATGGTTATGCCATAAAATGACATTTAGTACCTTGGAGTATATTGTACATTTGTGAATAGCGAACTGTATGACAGGTACAGCATCAGTCACCACTGCTGCATAAACCCTGACGCTGAGTTTTATAAAATGTATTTGGTGCTTTTTACTTTTTACCCATTTCTTGACCATGTGAACATCAGAACATCCTAACCTGCCTGATGAAAAATCTCATCCCTCAATGAGTCCAGTTGTCACATTATGCCACAGAAGAACAGGCTTCTCCATCTTCTAGCTCTGTTATAGGTCAAGAAGTTCCTGTCTTCGTCGAAGCTCATCTAATGCCGTCTTTCTATTGGTTGAGAGGGTGTTAAAGGAGTGTATTAACACCTCCTTGTCTCTTCCTGGTTCTGTCCACTAGGTCGATCGCTGATTGGCTAAAACCTCCAGACACATGGTTCCTGCTGGATTTCATCAAGCCAGAGTTTCTGCTGCTGAGGGTAAGAGTGTGTGTGTGTGTGTGTGTGTGTGTGTGTGTGTGTGTGTGTGTGTGTGTGTGTGTGTGTGTGTGTGTGTGTGTGTGTGTGTGTGTGTGTGTGTCTGTGTGCGAGTGTCTGTGTGTGCGAGTGTCTGTGTGTGTGTGCGAGTGTGTGTGTGTGTCTGTGTGCGAGTGTCTGTGTGTGCGAGTGTCTGTGTGTGTGTGCGAGTGTGTGTGTGTGTTTCCCATCTTTCCATAATCTGGTATACCTCCTTCTCACCTCCCAACCCTCTCAGACTCTTGCTCGGTGTATCATCATGTGGGATGAAATCCTCCCTAATACTGAGTGGGTCAAGAGTAACATACCCCAGGTGAGAAAATGCACACAAAGAGCATTATTGAGCTGACATATTTGGAGCTGCGATACTGCAGATCTGGAAATAAATCACCGTGACATATAAAGAATATCCCAGCTATAAGGGTTCATTTCTGTGAAGGGGGGCAGGTTTAACTGTTTCAGATATGTCCAGTTCATCAGAGCTTTTCCATTTGCTGTTATACACACTCCCTGTCTAGTAGTTCTTCCCTGATGCACAGAAGAAGAACTGTATAGTTTTCATGAACAGAAACAGCCACCCTGGATAAACAAGAAAAGAGCATCAGCTATTTCATAAGCAGAAAAGGATGTTTGACAGGTTATCTAAACAAAATGCAGTGTGGAAAAACCTTACTACTACATGTGGCTTGACATATTTTGCCCCTTCGCGAACATGGGAGTCTCTTAGAGAATTACGTGATATTGTAAGGTAATGCAATGCATAATCCATAATCTAGAAGTCATTACCGGCACTTAGAAAATAATTTCATTCTAGATGATTGGATATTTTTTTTCTGCAACACTCCCTGGGACTTGTTGTCTTTTAATATACAGTGTCTTTTACTTTTAATATCTGTCCTGTAACTGACAATTACTTTCAACAGCAATTCATTGTTTTTAAGAATTGTATGCCCATTTAAATGTTAGAAATGTTCAAACAGCCAGTTACATAATACTGTCCATAGAAAGTACCTACATTTGATTTGTTTTCAGATCATGAGGGGGACTTTTGACCCTTCAGAAGACATAAACATGGAGACAATGGCGTGAGTATTTAAGCCAAAAACTGGCATCTAACTTTTATCATATAAATTCTGGGTTAAACTTTGAATGTTGTACTTTTTCAGGGGAATTTAACGTAATCCATGATTCCTTTATGTGACAAACATCTGTAGTTGTGGTAGTGATGTTCTCCTGACTGTCCTACAACCAGGACTGATCTGATCATGTTATTTGCTTCTCTCAGCCAAGCTCAAGACTACATCTCTGCCGGGGCATGTATGGCATTGGGCTTACGCTTTGCTGGCTCTGCCAACTCTGATGCCTTCGACTGCCTCTACGAGTTTGCCAGGAGCTTCATGAAGGTCATGTCCTTTGCTGGTACAGCTGCGGTTGTAAGTGTTGTATAAGTTTGTATGTTTAAAGTTGATACAGTTGTACTTTGATTTGTTATAAGAAAGGCCAAACAGGATTGTCACAGTCATGAAAAGTGCTGTGTTGCCTCATGCACTTATACTTATTCTAATTAGATAATTATTTCTTATATTTCTCCTTTGCTCTCTATTTCTGTGTCTGTCAACCTGTATCCTGGTTAAATTAGCAGACAGGTTGTTACAACCTGCAGACCGGCCTGTCAATGATTTTGCTGGCGATGTCCATGGTGATGTCTGGCACCGGGAACCTGAAGGTCTTGCAGCTCTGTCGCTTCTTCCACAAGAGAACTGGCGGCGAGATGAACTACGGCTTCCACATGGCTCATCACATGGCACTGGGCCTGCTCTTCCTAGGAGGGGGCAGGTGAGACGCACACACACTCATACACATATGTACACACGTACAGGTACTACTGTATAGACCTTTTTCCACAGCAGCCATTTAAATGCTATATTTGGGGACAAAAATATGCAATTACATAAACAAGAAACTAGGCGGGAATCGAAAATCGTATGTATCATGATTTTTTTTGCGACAATTTCCCATAAACGGGACTTTCAAAAACATACTGCAGTCTTCACAATAAAACATCTTTGGTGATATGTCACGTGAGTCATTTGGCCAATCACAATCAAGAACGGCAGCGTCTTCTTTGAAAAAAAACCCTGGCTGCAGCTTTCCTTTAGCTTTTCAGCTTCAGCTTTTCTCTAACGTTGTTAAAGATGCCATATTATACTCATTTTCAGGTTCATAATTGTATTTTAAGGTTGTACCAAAATAGGTTTACATGGTTTAATTTTCAAAAAACACCATATTTTTGTTGTACAGCACAGCTCTCTCTCTCACTGCTGCAGCTCCTCTTTTCACCTTGTGTTCAAGTCTCTGCTTTAGCTACAGAGTGAATCATCTTTTCTTCTGTACTCTTTGATTCCACTCGCACATGCTCAGTAGCTCAGATCGTAGATCATGTCAGTTAGCTCCATAGACAGTAAAAGAACACAAAATAACACCCCAAATCCCAGAAAAATATGTTTTTTTCATAATATGGGCACTTTAACATGTTTAACGTTAACGTTATATGGAAACATCAACTGACATTGGCTTGTCAGTTAACGTAAGATCAGCGAATTGTGTTAGTTCAATGTGAAAGATTTTGGCAAGGCTATCTCTTCCACTACATAGTATTGTTATCTGATTTTTAATGTATATCTTGTCGTAAGATAGAATGAAATGAAAACGAACACGTAATGAAACAAGACCCATTGGTGTCTGGTTTAACGTTAATAAGTGATCGAAACATCTGAGGCCTGTGCTACAATAAATATAAAATGTGTCACCTTTTTCAGCCCTTCTGAGTTTGCAGGTATGTTTACAATAAATAGAATTGGAATTTTAGGACACACCTTCCCATTTACATCCTCCATTCCATCTGTCACATTGAGTGGATCTACTGTATTCATTAAAGTAATATATTTTCTCAACTGAACCTTGCTGCTCTAGTGAGTATTTATGGAAGCAGTTTGGGGTTGGTGGGATTGAGTCAAAATAAGCTACAGCACCAATGTTCATGGTAATGAAGGACAAGTGTCACACCCAGGCAACAGTTTGGCTCATTGATCTGTTTGTAATTGTTTGTAGACAACAATAAAGGTCTACGACAAAGAGGAATGAGATATCTCAGACTATGGCTACACAGGCAGTACTTGTTTGTGATCCATTTGTTGTTGGTTTTGCTGTTTTTCCTGGGATTTGTTGATAATAAGGAAAATACCAAAAAGGCAACTGCGAACGTAATATCAGTAGTATCTGTTTCAAATTAAAAATATATTTTCATTTTGGATTTTGACTGATGGTTCTTTGATGAAGACACCAGGTATTTACTGTATATTCTACATGTAGTCATATGGCACCTGCATTGCTGACTCAAATTGCACACAGACGCAGGTGCAACCACATACACATACTATGAGGCTGTTTTGAGTGCTGTCTTGTGCATAATACATGTTATTTATACACACACACTCACTCACTCTCTCACACACACACACACACACACACACACACACACACACACACACACACACACACACACACACACACACACACACACACACACACACACACACACACACACCACATGTTCTTCCAAACACTGACCCTGGCCTGTGTATTTTCAAGAGAAACAACGGCTCCCACTCTGTCATTACATGTTGCAAATGTTTCCCCACCTACAGCCGTAATCAGAAACCCTTTTGATTTTATTCAAATCATGTGTTGTTTTAGACCTGCCAGATGAAAGCCCACGCAGCTGCAGGGACTCAGCTTGAATGTCATGCACCGTAGTGTGTATTATCATGAGTGTGTTACCGTGGCTCTGCAGAAGTTAAAGTTCATGCTAGTGGGCAGACTCATGCCATGTCATTGTTGTATTTCCTTCATTCTCTCCCTCAGCTCGTCTGTCATTCAGTCTCTCACCTGTTTGTGTTGAAAAAAAATTATTCACACTTGCTTTCCACGTATTTCATTGTTATCGCATCATCTGTCATTCTTTTTTCCATTCATTTTCTCACCTCTATTTTTCCTCATTACTGCTAATTTGCTGTTTCTTCCTTTTTTCCCTTCCTTTTTCAGTCGTCCTCCCTCACTCTCTCTTTCTGTTGTCTCAGTTAGTTTCTCTTCCCATTTATTCAGTTTTTTTTTTTTTTTTCGCAAGGTCTGAAGTGAAACTTCAGTTTGTTTTTGAGTCACAAATGGCGTTCAGACCACAGCATACTGTAGGTCTGTATCAGCTTATACCAAAGCCTGACAGGGACTTTGCATGTCCTTCCCATGTTTGCATTGGTTTCCTGTGAGTGCTCTGGTATAAATACTTCTGTCATCTCCCTATGACCAAAACACTGTATATGGTACCTGGATCCACTGCTCCTAAAATAGTTAGCATGGGTCAAATTCAAGACAAATATAGTTTTTTTTCTGCACATCCTGGAAGTTCATATTATCAGAAGTTGAAAATGTTGAGGACAGCATAAAAAAGTGAGTCAGAAAGGTTGTTGCCAGGAATACTCCTTTTAATGGCTTCATTGTCTTGTTGTAGCAGCAGGAAGTAAGTATTTAACCATATTCGGTCTAGAGAGGAGAGCACTGGTTTCCAACCTTTTGGCTTAAAGCAAATCGATATCTACTTGCGACCCTTGTCATTTGTTAATTGGCTGTAGGCAACTCAACCAAAGAATATTTTCCCCTTTTCAGGATGTTTTATTGGAAGGATTTTAAAATGACTATTTGTTTAAGCTCCAATCCGGCAATCCCCCTTGGGACCTCTAGGGGTATCCCGACCTTTAGATTGGGAACCACTGGAGTACACCAGAGGAATTAAAACCTTTGGTGAAACACAATTTTACCAGACAGTTAATTTTCAGTTAAAGTTTTTGTTCTTCCAAGCTGACAAAGTTTAGCAAAAAAAAAAGTGACCACTCAGAAATTGAGTATTGAGAATTGAGAGTTTGTTTGGAAGAACATACTTGCTTTAAAAATCTTTGAAAACAATTGCCGATTAAAATTCACAACATTTTGCTAGCTATTTCATAACAATATAGTGCAAGTGCCAGTGCAAAGATGGCAGCAGTATCTGTTATTTCAATAATTTTTCACTCTTCCAACCTTTGAAACTTTAACTTCACTCATTCATTAGTTGCTGTTATGCATTCCCCAGTACTGGTGAATTTAGACCACATTTGCTCTAAAATATGTCGGTTTATCTTCACCTTAACACACTACGAGTCTCTATTTTAGGATGTTTGAATTGTAAAAAGAATGTAATGTTCAGTGTGGTTTAAACATGCTTAACATGCCCCAAGCAGCCATTTAATTGAAGAGCATCCTTTACCTCAGTTGATCGTTAATAAGTGCTCTCACAAGTAACCTATGTACAAGCAGCCTTTATTGTCTGACCCAACTTTATTATATTTACTCAATTAGTCAAAGCACACACTTCACTGCCAACTATTATTTTTAAGAGGCTCTGTTGTGGCATATGATGATGTTAAATAGATTTCAACACTCACCTGGTTTTACTACTAGAGAGCACAGGGTTTATAAAAAAAGTGTTTTATTTGGAGTGTTTCTTTCAGAACGTGTGCAATATTGGCTTTGCTTTGTGTTATTTTGTAAGGGAGAGTAAGAAATACATTCCTGCATTTATTGGCATCATAAACACTGTAATTCAGTTATTTTTATCCTCCTGTCCCAAGTATACTTTTTGTAACCATCACTGGGTTAATGTAGCGTTGGTTGTTACGGCAAGTGGGCAATTTTTGTGCACACTTTGCTGTTGCTTGTGGCCAGTGGTGAGAGTTTAAGTGTGTGTGTGTGTGTGTGTGTGTGTGTGTGTGTGTGTGTGTGTGTGTGTGTGTGTGTGTGTGTGTGTGTGTGTGTGTGTGTGTGTGTGTGTGTGTGCGTGCGTGCGTGCGCGCAGACCAGGGTCTGGCTGGCTGGCTGTCAATGAATCAATGAATGAATGTATTTTCAGTATTTGTGATATTGTTGTTGTGATATCTGTCTGTTAGGTACACCCTGAGCACCTCCAATTCAGCCATTGCTGCTCTGCTGTGTGCCCTGTACCCACACTTCCCTGCTCACAGTACTGACAACCGGTGAGACTGACACACACACACACACACACACACACACACACACACACACACACACACACACACACACACACACACACACACACAATGATTAAAGGTATTGGTCAAATAGTGTATACAGATGCTTTAGAAAGTTTGTTTTTATATGTCTGTTTTGTGCTGAATGGATGGTGTTTGTCGCACGTGATGATCCACATGGTCCGTAGAAACTGGATAAATGGAAAAACTTTAAGTAAAAGTTCAAGTAAATTCAGCAGGTTTTCCAAAGGTTTTTGTTGGTTTGGTAAAAGAGGAGCTTTCATAATACAGGACAATGACATGACTGTTGTTGTCTGGATATATGACTGTGTTTTTTTTAAGGACAATATACTAGATCTGTCTACTGAAAGAAAAAGTTGTGTGTTGATGTTGCTCTTGTTGCTGCAGCTACCACCTGCAGGCCCTGCGGCACCTGGCCGTGCTGGCTGCAGAGCCACGCCTGCTGGTCCCTGTGGACGTCGACTCCCTGAAGCCCTGCTATGCCCTTTTAGAGGTAACCTACAAGGTAAGTTCATCAAGGTTGGTCAGGCTGACACAGGTAGCCACATACCTGTGAATGAAGGAGAAGCTCCCATTCCTCATGGGCTGCCCTTCCCTTGAGCAAGGCACTCGTCCCAACACTGCTATGGTGTAGAGCAGGGTAGTTCAATTACAAATTCAGTTGAGCCAGATTTTAAAACCACGAAATGTAGATATGGCAGACAGTTTCAGCAACCTATGTAAAACCTGGGGGTGTGTGCGGCTGCTTGTCTCGGGCACACACTATTTAGACACAACTGATAAATAAGTGAAATAAGTGCCTAGTTCAAAAAGCACAATTACAGTACAAACAACAGATGATATTCCTAATAAATATAGTGGATGGGCAGACGCAGAGGAGAGGTGGAAGCGCCCCAAAGCTGCATGCTTCCTTTCGGCAGCCATTTTAACCAGTTGGGCCGTTCAAACAGGGCAATACACTGCGAGCGTATCTGGCAAGAAAACGTAATGATAATCTATCATAAACGATATAAAGGATATATTGTTTATAGCAGGTTATGTTGGGCCACTGGGATGTTGCTTCTTAGCCATATGTGGCTGCCAATTGAATAGACCGGGTGTAGAGGCGGAGTTTGTTTTTCAAATGGCGTCGCAAAGCAACCAGGACTATAACATTTGAGAATTGATTAGTGGTTATTCCTACCTACAGATTGTATCATTGTTTCACCATGGCTGAAGATGGAGGTCAGAAAGCTTGCGTGCCTTAGCCATGTCTTCTCCTTTTACTGTTCAATCTTTTGAACATGCCCCAAAACTGTACTACAAAGTGCAATTTGTACAGTTTTTCTGTATGATGGCATGCATTTCCTCTTTCTCTCTCCCTCCCTCTCTCTCATTATCTATCTCTGTCACACATATTTAATTGGCCATTGCTGCACTTCCTCTTGACAAGCTGTTTTACATGCAACCACATTCACACTAACACGTTAACACGCTTTTTCGTCAGCATTACTGCTGTCAGCTGGACGACTTCCTCAAACTCACTGTTATTTGAGGTGTAATTTGTGCAACTTGCTCACACCATTCAGCCAAGGCCAGCGGTCTAACAAGCAGATGAATGAAGTTTAGCATTTGTTAGAATTAGTAAACTACCACTGTAAAAAAACAACTACCTAGTACCAATTTTTAAGATAGTTAGATTGTTTATTGTAGGATTCCCATTTGCTTCTGCTGTTGTGGTTGCTAGTCATCCTGGGGTCCGTATTATACATGGGACAACAATACAACAAAAATGAAATGATTAATTACACAGTTTAAAATAATAACACACTGGTACATGACCCAGAGATTGATTACAGAGTTAGATGTTCAGAGATTGATTACAGAGTTAGATGTTTACATTAGTCCATATTAACAAGACTATATTTCATTTGCAGTCTGAAGCTGTTTAGATATGTATTGTATTTTAAGTGTTAGTCAAAGGTTTCAATCTGAGGAAGCGCTGTCTCTTTCAAATCATTTGTTGTAGAAACATCCAAATTTTTGCAGAAATATTCTGTTAAAACTGGTCAGGATTGCTGAGAAAAACTGTAGCTTTTCAAATCCAAAACAGAAAACACTCAATTGAAACCAACAAGGAGGTCTGGTTCCTCTTTGTCCAGTTCTGGAGGGGAGCCACTGTGATGCGGTCCACAGTGGTTCAGACTTCCGATTTTGCGTGACCGACATTTCACAAGACTACAGTGTGTCCATTCATTTTTGCCACAGTTCCTGATGCCCATTTTTAGAGACACTTTTAAAAAGCAAAGTTTAAAAAAACCCAACCATCTGTTATAATGTTCAACCACAAAATAAGATGCTAACTGTAGATGTTTTCCAGTGTTCCATATTTACTCAACTATTATTTTCCTCCAGTCATTCTGGAGTGCCCAGCTTTTTCATGTGCATGTACATTTGAGCCTTTGTTGCAATACTGTAGTTGTGTTTTTACAGATGCAGTAAATAGCTCCGGAATTACAGGAGCAGTAATTTCTAAATCACCCTCTGTGAGGTTTTGTTGCTGCTCTGTATACAGTACTGTAGATGTGGCTTAGAAGTCTTTGTTGTCGTTAAGCATTTAGATTTCAAGCCTTACTGATTTTGCAAGTAGTCATTTAAAATTCTTCTTTAAAGCTTTCAGTAAACCGTAGTGCATTGTGGCTGTCTGCTAAAGCAGAAAGTGTGACCTTTATATGGAAGGGGAAACACTGAGAAAAGTAGGAGTGTGCACATCCAATGGGATGGTAGGTGGTAGAGATTTATAGAAGCAAGGTGGTTCGGACTGGAAGTTTCCGAATTTTAAAGATCAACTGGAATTAATGTAGGGGGAAAGTGAATAAGCAGCTCAAGTATTTTTGGGCCGTTTCTTTTGTGTTTTTTATTACGGATAGAAGAGAGATGTAGATGGTTAAAGATAGAGGTCTGTGTAAAAGGGACAGCCAGTACAGTGGGAATACACACACACACACACACACACACACACACACACACACACACACACACACACACGCGCGCGCGCGCTGGACGCTGTTGTGTTTACACTTCACGTCTCTTTTTTTCTGGAATGCCAGCATGCTATCTAAAATCCAATCTCATTTGGTTCAGTGTAAAAAAGCAAAGACGGCGCAATGGCGGATCTTCAATCTCTGTGTAAATGAGACTAAAGACTCAGAGAGAAAGTTCACCTTAAAATTAATTTGAATGAAATAATTCTGTTAGCATTTGGGAAGTGCCGTTTCTCAGGAGTCAGTTTTTGGCATTCTGCTATTCTGTATTAATTAGGGCTGTCAAAATAACACGTTAATTTTGATTAATTAATCTGAGAAAAAATAGCACGTTAAAAAAAATAACGCAGATTAATCCATTCCATATTGACCTTTACCCGGAGCCGTTCTAGCCACCATTTGACTGTAAAATGCGCTACAGGCAACCGAAACATCGCTGCACGTGACGCTAGTTAACACTACACTCAACAGCAGGTAACGTTAGCCTTCCACTAGCTAGCCGCTGGATTAAACACGGTTAAAATGCTGACAGCTAACGCTAAACGGTGTAAACTTTGACTGTATTTCACTCACTGTAGAGGATTCCAACACTTCTGCAGCTGCAGCCGTTGTCAGCAAAACACAGACGGAGACGGTGCGTTCAATGAAACTGGTAACCTACAGCCTTGTGGTGCATTCAAAGTTATTGTAAAATCTAGTGGATGTTTTTGTCGTTCAATAGCAATTTACTAGTGAAATAACCCAATTCCTGAAGCACTTTTGAATCTATTTCCTCAGCATATTAGGTCATATTGTTGATTATTATGGCCATTATTTGAACAGTGAAAATAATAATAAAAAGAGATTTTTAACTTTAATGTCACTACTGCTGATTATTCATTGATTCATTTGAATTGAAATATTTAAAATACTTTCTCAGCAATAATGATAGATGGTATGTGATTAATTTAGATTAAAGGTATAGTGGAGGATTTTCTTTTTTTCCGGGTGGATCATCAAGACTATTTGTCCTCCTAGTTGTCAATCATTCTGGGATATGTTTACGTAAGGCCGTACGACGCGTGACAGGTCAGCGAGCAGACGGCCACGGCCTCCGACCATAGACAGTATATAAAAGCCTCCGACCGCTGTCTCCCCGCTCTCTGCGATAGCTTGTTTGTTGGCCTGTAGCATGCTAAAGTTAGCTATGGAGATGCTTGTCGTAAATAGATTTCCACTTACCGGTGGCGAGTCTGACATAGTGGATAAAGTGCAAATCTTCTTTTGGAAAGTCGGCTTGTAGAGCCATGCCGACAGCAACTTGTAAACAGAGTGTGCACGAGGAGAACTAGGCGTGTGCATGCTCTCTCGTGCACACGTTTAATAGGCGTTCCCTCTCGGGAGCAGGTAGGGTGTTGCGCATGTGCATTTTTTCAAAAAAGTGGAGAGGGCGGTTCTTTTCTAAAATTCGGGAAAATCCTCCATTATACCTTTAATTAATCACAGTCTGTAATTAATTTGATTAAATGTTTTAATCGATTGACAGCCCTAGTATTAATAATTCTTGGTAACGTTAAGTGTGAGTAGATGAAGCTGTGTCATTGCTACACAATGCACAATTGCTGCAGTGACACAGCTATGCATGACACAGCTCGCGTGTAGCAATGTTAAATCCGTACACTTTGATGCAGCTGTAATGTGTTTAGAGATCTTACAGTTCAACTTTAGGTTGTGAGTGTGAAACTCTTTTGGCTAATTCTGGTATTTTTAACCCTTGTTTAATGTGTTTTATTAATTTGCACAGTCCCCTTAAATAAACCGAATTGAGTTGTATGTTGTGTATGTTCTTGTGCTGTAATGACGCCATTTTCTGTTTCAGGAGACCAAGTGGTATGATGAGACGACGGTAGAATTGATGGCTCCCACCATGCTTCCTGAGCTGCACCTTCTTAAACGGGTAAAGCCTGAGAACAACACTTCACAGCTTCTGGACTTTGTAATCCAGTGGAACCTAGACTGTTCAGTGTATCTCCCTCTCTGCTGAGGATTAGCTAAGTGATGTGGGTGTAGAGTGTTGATAAATGCACAACATGTTCAGTTTTAATTTTGTATGCCCCCCCCAAATTATTTTCGATAAAACAGGCACACACTGATACCATAATCCTTTTATTTTCTAATTGTGTTTATTTATTGGTTGCAGGTAAAGGTGAAGGGGCCACGATACTGGGAACTGTCCGTAGACCTCAGCAAAGAAACACAGCATCTAAAGTCAGTATAGAGGGACATTTAAGTAAATATCATCTGTAACTTGTTCAATCACTCAAATAATACCACTAAATACACAGTGTGAAAATGATACCGGACCACCTTTGTCTTCTTGTGCCACTATTTTGATAAGTGGAATCCAGGGGGAACCTCTGATCTCATGAACTGACTCAATGGTCGACAAACTTAAAGGACAATCTCTCTCTTTACATCTCCCTCAGGTCCATCCTATCCAGAGATGGGGTGTTGTATGTTAAACTTCGGGCCGGCCAGCTGCCCTACAAAGACGACCCTCAGGGCTGGAAGAGCCTGCTGGCCTCCACCGTCAACCACCGCAACTCTGGAGTCAGAGCCTTCGAAGTAAAAATATATAGATGTCACACATAACCAATAGGGCTGTAGCTGTCGATTATTTTAGTAATCGAGTATTGTAACGATTATTTCATCGATTAATCGAGTAATCCGATAATAAATAATTTTGCTTTATAGTAAATGGCAAAAGTAAATATACAAAAGAGAGTTTTTTAAGCAACATTTTTTGCTTAAATTGCATGCAATAACCGGGATAGATGCTAATGTTTTTGAGGACTGGCTGCACATGCCACAAAGCCCTTAAATTTGTTGGCCAAAGTACATTTTTGGCAGCCCAAATGTAAACCTTTGTAATTAAGTCCCAACTTTTCCACCCCCCTTCTCCTTCATGCCTCTGGCTCTTTATACTGGATATGCAAAATAGCTGTTCACAGCCAAGCCCAGGTAAATGTGACTGTACAAAGCTTACAGCAGGGCTATTCAACTATATACTGTTCAGGGGGACACCTTTTCAGAAGGCTAAGTTTAGAAAGAATGAAGAAAGCAAACATCAGTGGATAGGTGCAATGGCGTCATCGACGTGCATAATAATTAGCCATGTGCAGGTGCTGCTGGTAGAGAGAGAGGGGCTGGTTTGTCTTCGCCAGTTTACAATGATTTGTCCAAATTTCAAGCAAACTAAGATAAACGGTTAGACTACAAACTGACAGCTTTTTGTTGATGTTAATGAGATGCTGTAACGTAAGCAATGGCGCCATGCCATTGTGGAAAGTTAGTTCCATTTTACAATAGACACACTGTACAAAATTTAACTTTTTTGCAGCTTAAAATGATCCCAAACTTTTTGTCGTTTTCTCTGCCTGTCTCTTCTCTCAGCCCCTCATTACTTTTCTGTTTCTTCATTTGTAATCCACGTCAATCTTCACGGCCACAGCAGCGTCAGCCCATTGTGTGATAGTAATAATCATCCGTGCAGAAACACAGTAAGCGGTACAATGTTAGTTACATTGATTAAACGAAGCTTCGAGGCAGAGAATTTTACATCAATGATTTTTAGTAATCAGTTATTCGAGTTACTCGAGGAATCGTTTCAGCCCTAATATCCAATAACACCAACTTCCATCATTAGAAGTCCATTTAGGTTTTGTAGAGCTGAGTGATGTGGTGGTGAAATAGTGGGGGTATATAATTTATGATCATCTGTGCGTCTATGATCAAGCCTTAGTTGGGGCTTCATTATAACCACTTCCTGCTGGAGATGTTCTGACATGTTGCAAATTGCAGTTTATGTTTTGTTTTGTTATGTCGTTTATAGTGTTTTAGTTTCGATTTTTTGCTTTCAATAACATTTCTTTTAATGACTTTGGTTTGAAACAGACCAACACATTTTAAGAAATAAGTCCACCAATACCCAGATATAAATAGAAGTGAGTGGAATTGAATTGACCTCCTCCCCAGTGGCTGGTTGTGTCCAGTCTTGGCAGGTTGTCACTACAGGTTCAACAGGCAACTGTGTGTTTGACAGACTATTAATGGTTTTCTGATGGCCTCAGTGTATGCTGTCAACACCTGCAGGCATGACAAAAAAGCATGATTTACTCAACTTGTCCTCACTGTCTCCCTCATCCTTTTCTTTTTATGCATTCACAGGGCTCCAGACTAACTTTTTTCACTAGGAGCACAGTTGCCCCCAACTCAAAATTTTAGGGGCACAACCAGAAAATTTAGGGGCACACATCGTAAATCAACATGCTAACCAAATATTCACATTTCTACAAATTTCCACTGTATTACTAATAAATACTTTGATAATAGATGCATACATTACAATGTGCTGTTTCAAATTCAGTGTCTCATTTTGTTGTGCACTTTTGAACATGCAACATAGAAGGTAAACCGACAGCTCCATCGCTTTCATGACAGTAGAAATATATATATATATATATATATATATATATATATATATATATATATATATATATATATATAAAAACAAAACATATATTCCTAATAAAAAAAGGTATTGATAACAAAGTGCTTGGTAACCTGTCGGTCATTTCATAGTTAAAAACAATACTTAACAAATGAATGTAAACATTACATTAGGGGCACTGACCAATAACATTCCACTAGGACAAGTAGGCCTAAACAACTTGTGCCTTCACCCCCCCCTCCCTCGTTTAGGATCCTTGCGTATATAATTTCGCATTTTGTTGAAACGTCGGTGTCCCCATTGATTATTTTAATAATCAATAATGATAATGATAATTTACTGGTCGCACATGTGCGACAGGATGTAAAATTCGGTCGCACACTCTCAAATTTTGGTCGCAAAATGCGACCAGTCTGGAGCCCTGATTCATCTTACCTTTCTTTCTTCCTTCTCTAATTATACTCTTTACTTCCATTCATCCTTTGGCTTTGGATTGTCTAAAGTAACCCTTTCCCTTTTCTTTCCTCTTACTCCTCTGTGACTGTCTTTTATATTTGTCCTTGTTTCTCTATACAAAATAAATTTACATTTCTTCATGTCTTTCTGCAGCCTGAAGCTATCTCCACGTTCACCTCAGAGCCTGCCTTGGTCTCCTTTGCCGAGTTCTTCTGTAAAACATCTGAAGAAATTAAACACGTGAGTTCAACACAAAGAAGTGGATGTAGGTGATCTCTGTCTCTGTGAGGCACCAGTGAGCCTCCCTTCTCGCATTTTTGAATGGTTCACACTCAAGCGTGTGCACTGGAGCCAGGCAATGCCGATTTGACTCCGATCTGGGGCTTTTGTCCTGGAGCTCCAAAAAAATGGTCCGCGAGCGGAAAACTTAGTGGGAACTTGCCATTATGTAACAGTCACACCTGGCAATTAGTTACAACTAATAACAACTCATCTCTATGTATTATACAATTTGTTTGAATTTAGTGACGTGTAAATCTTCACTTTGTTAACACTCACATTATAACTAAGCTAAGAACTAACGAATAATTGGTGCACCTGGCTTCATCTTGTTCTAAGATTTCTGGAAAAGCATGTTTTTTTTTTAGAGGTTTCTTTTTTGAGAAAAAAAACACTGGGGGGTTTGGTTAATGTTCTCAGCAAGTCTGAGTGCATCAGGGAATTTTACAGTGTAGATGCTATGTACTTGATAGACTCATTCACACATTCATTTTATTATAAGGTTGGCTTCAGTCCTTCCATTGGAATAAGTTCCTCTCTTTAGAAAAACATTAAGTAACCAGGAAGGAGTTTTTAGCTCCTGGAGGTGCTCTGATTTTAATAATGGAAAGTCACGCAAAGGTTGTTGAATGTTTTATCTGAGCCAAAATGGAAACTGAGCTCTAATTCACACTTTCCTCAACATTAGTTTTGAGTGTGTGGTTGGTCTGGCTATCACTACAGAAACTCTCCGCTCTGTTAAAACTTGGCTCCAAGCGCTTTCCTCCCAGCCAACTGGTTATGGGAGCGAAAACACAAAGATGTGTTTGTTGTTTTTGTCAAAAACAAAATAATCATAGTTACATTCACCCTGCATCCCTGCTAATGTGTATCCTGAATCAGTTCGTCAGGCTAGCATGTTGATAAGCATCTGCACATCTAG
This sequence comes from Gymnocephalus cernua, assembly GCA_023631565.1. NCBI lineage: Eukaryota > Metazoa > Chordata > Actinopteri > Perciformes > Percidae > Gymnocephalus > Gymnocephalus cernua. Next base: position 9,038,044 of record CM042437.1, on the reverse strand, counting down.
TCACAAATATGTGAAAAATTACTGTTTGGAATATTAAATATAGACAAAACTACAAACAATCAAGAGGAAGTTGGTATGCCTCATCTGTCCTCACTAAAATCATATACCACATGAATTTAAGCATCTAATAGTTATTAAAATGAATGTTCCACTTTTAGTAAAAGTAAAGGTTATGTGTCAGCTTTTAATAAATTATATCTGTAGCTTTCCCAAATAACATTAAAATATCAAAATGCATGCAAACACACTGAATGTTTCTATAATGAACAAAATGTGTACCATAATTAAGACCCTACATCAGAGTGCAAAATGATTCTACAAGTAACTACAGCATCATTCAGGAGAGATTAATTAAAAGAATAACAAGTGTTGACCAGACTTTCTGTCTGTGTTTTTATATGGTTATGTAATAGATTGTAATAAATAAACTGACACCATGAAAGGTGTCTGGATAAGCTAACAAGTTTCCAAGGCTCAACGATGTCTGTGGTCTTGAAAGAGATCTTGGAAATATTTTGAGAAAGACATTCAACCATGACTTTGACTCAAAATGCCCAAAACAAAACCGATTAGTAAATATCCAAAGCTGTTTTAACTTTGGCAGAAACTTGTGTTCATGTAGGATCCCATCGTTCATAGTAGGAAGCTGATTATAGGTTTTCAGGGCCTTTAAATGTAGCACACTGTGAGCAGGCACTTCACATTTCTGTGCTATAACGTGGCAGATTTTCTCAGCTTTAAACATGTCATACACTGGGTAATTTAAAATACATACAGTATGTATAGATTGTCAGGACCAAGGCTCAATCTACTTATTAATCACTTGGCTCCTATTTTCTGAATAAAGAGGCTGCTTCCGGTTAAAGAGTTGGATTGCACAGAGGTCACTAGTTTCAGCTTGAACATTGAAATGAAAGAAAATCAGTCGTTTTGAATCGCAACGTTCTGTAATTGAATTTAACGACAGTCATTTTGAGTCCTTCAATTTCATTTATAAAACCTTCAAAGTAATTTGAAAGTCATTCATTTTGCGTACAGGAACCCTGTTAAAAAACACAAACTTAGGGCGCCTTGGCAGCTCACCTCAGAAGTTCAGTCCTCGACGCAGCGGCCACGGGTTCGATTCCGACTTGCGGCCCTTTGCTGCATGTCATTCCCCCCTCTCTGTTTACGCTTAAATGCCAAAAACCTCATGAAATGGGAACCCTTGCTCACAAATAAGGAAAAAAAACTTAATCCAGCTACTTTCATGCAAATTCATCATAAGGTCTGCGTCTGACTAACATGATATGTGTGGAAAAGCAAAATGTATCATGATTAAGCATTATAAATTTATTTATATAAAATAATAATTTATTGAGATTGCTGTCATGAAGCCATCTACAGTATATTTTGTCAAAATGTCTGTTATTTTGGAGAGAATTTATCTAATGTATGCACCAACCTGTTTGTCTGTGTTGTGTTTGCAGAGGGATGATACTCTTGTGTTGTTCTCAGCTATGCTGTATGAATGTGTGACACAGGAATGTCCAGAGATGCTGCCCACATATATTGCTGTTGAGCAGGTAACACACACACACACACACACACACACACACACACACACACACACACACACACACACACACACACACACACACACACACACACACACACACACACACACACACACACACACACACACACACACACACACACACGTGCTAGTGTGTGCGAATTGGTCCTCTTTTTACTTGTCAGTCCTCCTCTTACTTGTCAATGTTTCAGTATTTGTAGTGCAATTACATTACCAAGCAACAACAATGAAAACATTTTGAAAAATGAATAAAATAAAGGCAGAGTTCCCTCTGATGGGTTATCTCATCATCTCAAGTTACTTTTGTTTCCCCAAAATTGCTTTTCATCACAGAGGCTTGCTTCATTTTGAAATATCCAGTGACACATACACTGACAGATGAAAACCTAAAGTCACTGGCAAAGATAAAAATGAATTCTGCCCATGTGATGGTATGTTAACGTGTTTCGTCGCTGATGTCTTCCAGGTGGTGGGTGCTCTGCGTCGGGGCGACCTGCTGCAGACCTTCCCCTTGTGGCAGATGCGTTTGGTGGTGGAGTTGTGGGACAGCAGGGTGCTGCGGGGTCCAGCTAACCGCCACAACGCTCTGCTCACCTCCGAGTTTCTGCCTGTCATGAAGAACATGGTGGATGTAGCACTAGACAGCTGGCTCAAAGGTGAGGAGGGGCGAGACGGATGGAGTAAGTGTCTGTGAGTGAATAAGAAGGCAGGTCAATAGAGTGAAGACAACAGGTTGTGAATGCTGAAAAAAGGCTCTGTAATCTCCACCTCTTCATTAACACACAACTAGCCGAGCCATTACCACTGCCATACTTTTCCATTACATCTTTGTCAGGACCCCCATTAACCCCTTGCATCAGGTGTAAATGCAGTGTAAAGACAGTGCTGCAAGTTGTTTGAGCGAAAATAAACACCAAACCAGTAAAGTCAGCTCAAAGCAGCAACCAGTGTCCTCTAATATTTCCTCCTGTTTTCCTGCTACCTTGATAGTAAATAAAGCCTGACATTAGCAGCTCAGTTATTCCAGTGTAGCTTCTCATTTAATGATGAATTAGAAACTTGATGGGCAAATACCAACTATATTTAAATGCGTGCTCACCAATATTTAGGACAAAATGAGACTTCTTTAACATATTAAAGAAAGCATGAGTTCTTTACATAATTTATTTTACGACTACATGAGACAAAAATGTAAATTTGGCTTGGTTTAGCAGCAGTGTCACTGGTTGAGTATTTCACAAGCTGGGTGTGTTTCAGCTCGATTTCCTATTCAGGGTACACCCTGCACAATAATGTTGAACAGACTGTGCATACACTCAAACAAATGCACATTCCATCACATACTTGCACACGCATGCACACACACCTACAGTAATACATGAGAGGCGTGGGAAACAGGTGAAGTCGTCAAACCAAACTGTTGTCATGTAAACAGTTGAAACATGCCTTCACCGTCATGTTTCATGAAGCCTCTTGGTTCTGTCACGTTTCAGAGGAAAACCAAACTATCTTGACCTCAAGCATCAGGAATGTTGCTTTCCCACGAATGAAATCTGTTTCAAGATTTCTTTGTTATTTTTTAGGATTTGTGTTTCTTCTCCTCTACTCTGTGCCGTTTGACTTTCTATTAATGAAAAAGTGTTATACAGATGGACAGAGTGGACATTATTGAAAGGAATGCAGTTTCTAGAAGTTTTCCCATATAGAATTTGACAAATGATGATGTGGTGAACAGAATACTAATTTTGCATTGAGGTTGTTTCAGTTTTATATTTAATTGTAGTTCATTTCAGTTGCATATTCACATTATGATTCTTATGTCAAACAAGTGTTTTTTTACCCCTGTGGAGAAAGACTGATGATCTGTACTTGACGTATAATAGTAAACACTTGTGGCAGCAAACATGTTTGATCATGTTTATTGCATTTTGCAGTCTGTCAACACTATCTTGTCTGATTTCCTTTATCTTACATTCAATCAGAAACAAGCTTTTGCATTTATCTTGTACAAAAAAAATGCTTTGTAATTGTTGCCTGATTTATTTTAATGAAAGCTGTAGGTACACCTGACACCTGCCTTGTTTGTGTAATTTTTCCTAGACAACAGCTCAGTGTTGAGATCCTACATGAAAGGCGAGGCCCTCCCTAAAAATGCCCAGTCCATCACATTGGCCTGCTTCCTGGTGTACCGCTCCATCCCCTGCCTCAGGAACACACACACACAGCTGGAGAGTAAGATAAACACAAGTTCTCACTATACTGGACAGCTTTACCTGTGTACACTTATATTTGCATGTAAACAAACAGCATACTGTTTATACACACAGCAGCAGGAATATAGTTCCCTTATGCAGCTTTAAACTCTCACTGCTATCGACTTACTCGGTGGTGGAAAGTAACTAAGTACATTTATTCAAGTGCTGTATTTATGTGCAGTTTTGAGGTACTGCACCATTTGAGGTACATGTATCCATAACATGTTACTTCATACTTCTACTTCTACATTTCAGAAGAAAATATAGTTTTTTTTTACTTTTTGTTTTACTGCGCTCTATTTTGTGACAACTGTAGTAACTAGTTACTTTTCAGATTTAAGATTTTATAAAAAAACAAAACACGTTTAGCTTGTAAAATTCAATGCATAATGGAAGATTAAACTTATTTGGCTTGTGACCCGTTACAAAAAAGCAGTGTCTAGTAAGGGCTCCGTCTCACAGGTTTCAGATGTTGTTAACAATTTCAACACAGTTGCTCTCTATACTTCTCAGATTGTTTCATTTGAATGAATGTTTACAATCATTCAATATTTCACAAAAAAGATCAGAAAAAAACCCCAGTTGTTTTCTCCTTCTTTCCGACGACATTAATCGTCTCATGACGAACTTGTTACTGTTGAGGGGGCCCGACCCCCAGGTTGGGAAAAAACTCGACTTAACTAGTAGCTCAAGCTAGTTCCACTTTGAGCAGCTACAACAGTAAAATGCTTACACATTGTTTCATTAGTATTAACAATCTAATCATTAAAAATGATCATTAAAAAAATCATTAAAAATCTAATCATATAACAGTATATGTTACAGTACATCTTCCAGCAAAACAAGTGCTTTTTATTTTGATACTTTAAATACATTTCTCTAAAAATACTGTACCTTTTCTAGTGAAGTATTTTTTTACATTTGTTATACTTTTTTGTTATAATTTTACTTGAGTTAAGCATTTGAGACTGTGTTCCCCCACTGTACTTACATTGATCAAATGGAACATCCTGTTCATGCAGAACAACTTCAAACTACCAAAGAAAATGATTATTGGGACAGTGATGTTTGACTCGTCTGAAGCTCTGTTCTCTCTCCCTGCAGGCTGCAGCTCATTTGGGGATTTATTGTCACGTAGCAGCGAGTTACGCATCCCTCTCAGAGACCTTGTGAGGCTGGTTCCCGTCCTGCTGGGCTCTGCCTCCGGAGCACAGACACTGCTGGGCTTCCCTCTGAACGCATTTTGATCCTGATGCTCAGTACTAGTCTGGTACTAGCCTGGCTAGTAACCTCTCATAGCCTTACATTCCCACTGTGAGCACAGGTAGGACAGATAACTAATTTCTACCTGTAACACCTACTGGTGTGTGCAGCAAGTGGGACAAAATGTCACCATAAGAGGTCTTACTGCATCACTGCAGCATGGCTGCTCTGCCTCTGTAAAGAACTGTTTCGAAAATACAGACTGTGTTTCCTTTTCAGTCCCTACTAACTAATATTCGTTTTGTAATATAATATTTCTGTTTAGTATTTTTACAGCATAAAGAAAGTTTAGGCCGCAGTAATGATGCAGTACATGTGCCATGTGGTACAACAAATCCAGTATGGGGACTTTTTTGATGTGTACCAACTTTTTCTCACCCCAAAACATGGACAGAAAGGACTGGTCAGTACAAAATGAAAGGACTCGGCTGGACTCGTACCAGTGTCGAGGCTGCTTGTGTGGGCTCTAATTGAGTTCAGGCCCCTGTGTTGTGAGGACGAGAAGACCAAGGCAAGACAATAAAATAGAAAAGTACCTGCACACCTCAATATTAATATTGTGGTTTTTTCTGTCTTGATATTTCCTTACAAGGCTCAGTCAGTTCTTGCAATAATCAGGACGTCAGCTGCCTTAATTGTTTTCTCTTTTGTTTTGTTTTTACTTTTAGTATGTGCACCACTTTGAAGAAAATCTTTCGGAAAGTATGTGCATTTCCTTGGTGTTTCTTACAAAGACCAGCTGAGGTCTCGCTGCTCATTAAAGAGAACTGTACTCTCCTTTTTGTTTTGCTGTATTCTCTCATTAGCTGAAACTGGTTAGGCTTCTGACAGTGTTGTCTGTCATGTCTTGTATATTTAACACAGATGTTGTGGTGCCAGCGTTGCATTCCTATGGCCAAGACGAAGATCTTTTGAAGTGAGTCGAGGATCAAAACGAGCTGTGGGTTAGTTTGGAGCTGGTTACCTGCATGAATGGAGTCCCCTAATCTTCTGTAATAAAGCAATGTCCTCCACAGATGAGACTAAATATACTCAACTTCTGCACTTAGTGAAAAAAGGTTGACGTTCAGCGTTGCATATGTTTTTGTATCTTAAACTTAAATTGCTTTGTGATCATCTTGCATGGCCTATGATCTAAGATACCTGTCTCTAATGTTATTTAGACTTTTTTGCAAAGTGATACAACAAAAGACCAAACAAAACAACGATAAACTTATAAGTATATTTCGCCTCACTAAAAAAAAATGTAAAGTGACAGAAAGTGTCAGCACATCTGGCAAGGGCTAACTTAGTTTTTTCAACAGGCACTTCGGTTAGCTGAATTTTGTCTTGACTCGCTACATTACCTCAGGGCAATGATGCTTTTATGGTATAATGTTTACAGATATAAGAATACTAATCTGAGACCAGTTTGCCTAAAATGATGAAGGCTGCTTTAGCCACTCACCCCCAGACAAATCTGTCTTAACTGTTGGTTCAGAAATGCAGTTTGGTCTTTAAAACAGTATGAAAGTGAAAGACTGTTTCAGATATGAAGACCGCAAAGGTTCTCTCTCAAAATAAGTAATCTGATATTTAAATGATACAATTAACATTTAAAATGGTTAAGAAATACAGTCAGCAACACCCAGCTAGTGATGTGATATTGTCCACAGGGTCAGGGTGTTTTCCTGAATACATTTGCACATTTATTATGTAATGCTGTTGGATTTTCTCATACAGCTGAATGGCAGTGTTGTGTTTAGCCAACAACTTTGAAACCTAAGACTGTGGGACTTTCCTACCAGTGAATGAACGCAGCATACATGCCTATGACATTTATGGAGGCAGTTACAATTTTGACTGAGGGGGTCCCACGGTGTTGGACTTTGAAAACCTACGCTTTATAGCGTTTAAAGTTGTTAAACATTCTTGGATTTTGATGCCCAACTGAGTATGGAAACCTGTAGTCGTTAGTGTGTGGGAGGATGTGCATTGTGTTTTTGGCTCAGAGTCTTAGATCGTTTCTAACCAACAGCTCTGAGGACATTCCAAAGTAAATGGAAAACATCCAAACAAACAAGTGGTCCACACCCTCCTCACAGAGCTGCAACACACAGAGCAGCTCCTCACACTCAGATCAAACTCTTTAGATGCTAAAATGTGAGTTTATTTTGCACAGTGAGGTTAGATGAATAATGTTAAAGAGTCACATACCTGCCTACAAATGGCAATACCCTTCCATGATTGCATGAGAAAAAAAATTTTTTAGTGGTAGTTTTTAGCTGCACAAAAAGCAGGTTATAATGATGTCTTTTCTAACTGTTGTAAGTCTGCTCTTTCTCATACCAAGGCTAATGACTCTGGTTTGCGCTGACAACAGCACAGGATCAGATCTGTTGTTTAAGTGTTGGTGGACCAGCAAATTCATTGTGCTTTCTGCTGAACAAAGTATTAACCTTCTCTAAAGGGATTTTCTTAGCATTTTAACATTAAAAAGGCCCCAAAAATAGCAACCAGACATGACTCATTGTCACAAGAAACAAGAAACATTTAGACCCATTTTTTATTTTGCCACAAGAGGACATTTTGTGGTTATTTCTGTTATGTCTTACTTACACACTTCCTGGCTTGTAGTGGCACCCCCAGTTATTGGGTGGATACTTTACCTAAACACCGATGCTTCATTTTTTCTTCACTGTAATTCTCTTTATTTTATTCTGTATATACTGTATCATATGTATGTGACAACTGAGGTGTTTGCATCCCTTTTTTCTCGAGAAATGGTTTTCTCTTTGTAATAGAATTCAATACAGAACACTCCAGAAAACTCACACTAACAGTCCTGTTGCTGCTGAAAGACATAGTACCTAGTCGTCTTCGCCATGGTCTCATGTCATCATATCAGCATAATATGTTTGACATTTAAAGCTGCACAAATATTTCTGTGTTAACAATGGATAAATACGGGACTACGTATATTGTCAAAGATATCTCTCACTGTGGCTAACCCACGGAGAATTATCACCTGACTAGAGCCCTCGGCTCAAAAGTGCTTAAGCATTTAGCAGTTTTGGTTTTCTGTCCTGCAAACGTCGCTCTCATCTACCTTGTTTCCAGTCGCAGCAAGCAGTTGTTTTTAACAAACAAAAAAAAAAGAAGGAACATCAGACAGACACGGCTAGTTGGTAGACACAGAAACAGTGGAGCATTTAGCAGATAAAGAGCCAGGTATATATAGAGATGGATACATTCTTTATTGTCCTTTTCCAAGGAAGTGTGTTGTCATAGTCCATACAAAGCCATACATAAATACATTATGCACCAAAACAAGACTACATGAATGACCTCAGATAATCTACATTTATACACACAGACCTGTACACACCAGGAGAATAAACTCCAAATGAATGATAATGTTGCTCTGTGTCTGCTGGATGTGTAAATAAGCCACTGTTAGCTAACATGTTAAGGTGATAAGTCAGTGTTGCGTTTTTAGCCTGTTCCGCTCCACTTAAGTGATGAGAAAAAGATTAAATGCAGCTTTAATGCTCCAAAATGTAGGACAGGTAAATAATAGAAACACTTCTCCACACACAGATTATTTACTTGTGAGCTTTACTTTGACGCTGTATGCATTACACTTGTTAAAATAACTATTAGATTATGTCTTATCATTAGGACCTCTGCCACCATAATTGACCTCTTCTTCCAACTATGCCAACATGCATAGCATGTATCATATTTGACTGAGTATCCAGTATCACACAGTGTAATTTGTAAGATGACCAAGCCTTCAGCGTCCTGCTGTGTGTAACTTGCTGATAATGTTTGTGTGGTTTCCTGGAAACACGTGTCACTTTCAGTCAACATGTCTTAAAAAACATTCCAGAGAAATGACACAGTAACAGTAAACAGAGAGCATGGGGTTAGCAGGAACTGGAACAGCCCTTGGGTGTCATGGAGTGTCTTAAAGATGCTCAAAGTCTGGTGGTTTTACTAGTCCTGGAGTCTCCACTGAAGGCCATTTAAAGGCCTCTTTTCTGAACTTGTATGAGCTACATGTATGCCTGGTTTTGTGATGCCGCTGGGCCCCAGTGTGTTCAAAGTAAGGGCTAAATACTGGGAGAAAAACCTACATTTCACCAGCTATGTAATACCTTGTGCTGACAAGGAGGCACTCAGTCTGAAGCATTTTAGTACAGTAACTGCAACAAGATGCAAGTTATTTGTGGGTACACATGCTTGTTCATGAAATGTGTGTTTAGGTCTTATTTCTCCTCTCAAATCCAGACAGAAAGTAGCATCTGACTGTTTTGACACATGGTTGAAACTAGGGATGGAGAATTAATAGTGGAGTCAAAGAGGGACAAGAATAAGAGTGAAAGTGAAACTAAACTGAAGCTGACTTTCTTTTGTCTTCATCTTATTGCGGTTGCTTTCTGGATTAGAAATACCAGCAGATGACACTCAACAAAACTCAAATAGAAAACACGTGACACGAACGTGACTCAAGACTTTGGACATGGCTGCAGTGTTCAGGAACAGTGAGGCTGAGTTTCTCACAAAGGGGAAGGAAATGATGCCTTGTCAAATGTGTCTTCAAGTCATTGAGATCCTGACTTTGAGATTGAGAATCAGTCATCTTCATTATATAACACCACAGACATTAGCTTCTACTAATTGAAGTACAAGACGTTGAGTTTTAGACACACTAGCAGCGGCGCTTGAGAGATGGGATGACGAGCCATTGATAGTGATAGTCTTTCTATACCGCTATTGTTGGGATTTGCCACATCCTATCCTTATGATTCTTAAAAGATAAATCCTAATGATTTCAGTGATCATCTGGCTTCTCATCATGCGGCACTACCAAGTTTAGTGATTCCCAACCAGGGGTACTTTGTACTGCTGCTGTTGCCAGAGGGTACTTGAAAAGACTGTGCAGCTTTAACACCTGAACAGTTTAACTGGTCTAAACAGTTGGCTAAATGTAATGAATAAATGGTAGAAATAAATTGCTAAAAGTATTGCAGCATAAGAGGCTGATATGGTTGTCTAATAGTAATGGATAAGCGGTTTAAACATTCAGCTTCACTAGTAGTGCAATTTCTGACCAACCTAAATATTGAGGTTGAAATCAGTTCAATTGTATGAAAAAAAAATCCACTTGTATATAATGAATAGTGTTATCCATTTGGAACACTCATTTGTAATTGATGAAGGGGTACGAATGTTCATCTGACAGGGCTGTGGGGGTACCTGAGACCAAAAAGGTTGGGAGCCACCGTCCTAGTTCACCTTTCTCAATTCAGAGTATGCCACGTTCAAACACCAGTCTTGGGGAGTTTTAACTTTGCATGTTGAGCTTTATAGTTAGGGACTAACCTCAACAGCTAGTATGACAAGGTTATGCTAACCGTTAGGCGGTTTGTCCCTTTATCAGCTCCAGATATACGTAAATTGCCAACAGAATATAAGATTGTGTAATAATGTGGGAGTTGTGTTTTGTCCCAGACTACACCGACACATGTGTTGGGAAACAGACAGCCTCAAGTGTTTGTAATGACTGTGTGTCTGTATTGAGCCTGTGGGGAAAAGAGCTCTGCCTCCAGGAAAAAAATCCTTTTGTTTGTTTCCACAATAAGCCAATCTAATTATGTCACAATGAGCACGCCCCCTAACCCTGCAACTTGTATCGTAACTCTACACACAGGAGCACAGAGGATGATTTTGTTTTAGTTACCCTTACATAAATCACCTAACAAAGGACATTTTCAAGGATTCTCATTTGACAGCAGCTTCCTTATTTAACCCAGCCTGACTGTGGACCACCAAGGAGACAAAGCTAGCTGTAATATAGCAAAGAGGATTTCAAAAATAGGGTTTTTTTAAGTTATTAATTGTATCCTTTGAAATCTTTTAAGTACATCATAGGAGCTGACATAACAGAATCTCTCCCACTGGAGTCCCATGCAGAACTCCATTCAAGGTCTCCAAGAAGGCCGAATACTCCAAGTCATAGTCCCCCCCACAACCCGCAGGCGTAGGGAGGCGGGCCTCTCGTCCACTGGGGTGAACTTCAACGTACCGGCGCTCAGCCGGGGGCTTGTGAGTATCCCCACACCCGCCCGGCACCTCACACCCTGGGCAACTCCAGAGAAGAAAAGAGTCCAACCCCTATCCAGGACTATGGTTCCAGAACTGAGACGTAGAGGTAAGCCCCACCAGATCTAATTGGTAGCGCTCCACCTCCCGCACAATTCTGGCTCCTTCCCCCACAGAGAGGTGACATTCCACGTCCCCAGAGCCAGCCTCTGCCACCCGGTTCTGGTCTGTCTAGGCCCCTGACCATCACTGCCACCTGTGTGGCAACGCACAGGTGGTGGGCCCATGGGATGGAGAGGGAGGTGCCATGTTGCTTCTTCGGGCTCCGTGGCAAACCGGCCTCCAGGTGCTCGCTGACGAGCCCTCCATCAGGGCCTGGCTCCAGACGGGGGCCCCGGGCTTCCTCCAGGCAGGGTAACTCTACCTCTTCCTCGTTGAATCATAGGGTTTTTGAACCATTCTTCGTCTGGCCTCTCACCTGAGACTACTTTGCCATAGGAGACCCTACCAGGAGCACCAAGCTCCAGACAACACAGCCCTCAGGTTCATAGGGACACGGTGATGGTTCCCGGAGAAGTGTATGGCAGGTTGTATACTGTAAATATTTCTTGGCTGAAAATTGCCAGGCCATCCCCTGTTTTGAGTCTTTATGCTAAACTAAGCTAATCACCTGCTGGCTCTTGCTTCATTTCTTCACTTCACATTTATCTTTGAACTCCATGTGGGGAACCCAACCCATTGATCTTGGTAATATTTTATCACACCCTTACTCACTTAATTTACTAAGTTTAAATCCAACATACAGAAATCCCACTGTCTGTTCCTCAGATGTATCTTATAATAAGATGACATTTGGGTTATGTGTGGGACAAAATTATTGAAACATCTCTACTTGTTCAAAATCCCCACATGACACCACATCTGTACTTTCCTCTCTTCTAACGTCCACTTTTCGACATTAAGCCAACGCTACTACCAACAGCGTTTTCACCACACACATTATGTAAATCGCAACAGGAAATTTCTAACTAAGCATTTATGCAGAAACAAGCCAGGGTTCATCTCGGTCCACTTCCTTAAACACAGAAGTGTGTCTATGTGAGGAAGTCATTGTATCTATCCCATTGAGGCTTGAGCGTGAACAATTATTGACAGAGGTTGACACTCCCAAACATGCAGAGCAGTGACAAGGACACCATGCCCCTCTACTAATATCCTGTGTGTACTTTTAAGCAAGGCATCAATAGCTCAATGAAATACACTGCAGGGAAGTCACACCAGCTTCTGCCACAACTTCTGCTTTTACTTTGTGTGTGTGTGTGTGTGTGTGTGTGTGTGTGTGTGTGTGTGTGTGTGTGTGTGTGTGTGTGTGTGTGTGTGTGTGTGTGTTGAAGCTTGGTGGTCAGTACGAGAACCAACCTACATTATCCTCTTTTTTGGGCACCCACATAATTGTACAGTAAATAAATAAAAAGAACTACTAGCTAGTACTAGCTTCTTATAAATAAGTAGGTTTGATTTACACTGCTTGGACTCCCAGGCCGGTGGAAACAAGAACTTGAAGACCAATTGTAGTGACGACATCCGCCAGATAAGTTCTCATGCAGAAACATTTACCTTGGATTTTCTGACACTGGAGATGGCTTTGTCAGTTGGTCGGTCTACCACTTTGGTCCAACTGAAATATCTCAACAACTTTTTATAGGCAGTCATGAAAAATGTACAGACATTCTTGGTCCCCAGATGACAAATCCTAAACACTTGATGATACCCTAATGTTTCAAAGATTTCATTTGCCAAATTATTTGATTATGACCATCCTGCAGCGTAGGCTATGCCGTTGCCATCAGCCTCAGCTGTAGGCTACTTGGTGTTAGTTGCTAATTAGTAAATGTTAGCATGCTAAGACGCTAAACTAAGATGGTTAACATGGTAAAAGTTATAGGCTACTTGCTAAACATCAGCATGTTATCATGCCAATATTAGCATTTAGCTCAAAGTACAGCCTTGTTAGGCAGAGTTAGAACAGGCCTCTATGTCATTCTCTCTTTGGACCATCATAATGAAAACATTAAGATAAGTTCTTATTCAGAAATATTTACCTTCAAAAATGATTTTCAGACACTTTCACTGTAGCCTACAGTATTTCCTACACTTCCAAGTCAAGTATTCCAGCAGCCCAAGATGAGTGAACTTTAACTCATAGCCTACTCCCCCCCCCCCCCCCCCATTGTTCATAAGGATCAGTGATAGGTGTGTTAATACCGTCAAGCAATTGTTAAACGAATGAATGTATGTACATTTCACTTCTCCCTGTTTATGTGTGTGGGATCCAGTTTAATCACAGAGCTCCATTCATGAGGCTTCCCCTTGTGCAGCAGAGAGGGACGGACTGACAGGAGGTGGGTGTGACCAAAAAATACGAAATTGTATTACAGTGCAAGTCTCGCAACCACTTCAGTATGAATGGTGGAGCTGCACGGGAAAACTATAGTGCAGCAATTAAGAAAGTTAAGTTAGGACAGACGCAGAGAGAGAGAGACAGAGAAAGCCCACACATGGTTTCCTGATGTGTTAATGATTTTTATTCTGCAGTGCAAAAGATTGAAAGTGAAAGAAAATGTGTCAGCGCTGGTGCAGATGTGAGCCTCGCAAATGTTGGCAGTTGAAAAAGAAAAAGACGTGCACATTTTGAGCCTGACCGCCAGTGATGTGGGGTAAGTCTGTGAGTTCAATTTCTTCTATGAATTAAAACGCATACAACCTAGTTAAGTTCTCCACTTCTCAGTTGTGCGCTCTTCAAAGTTCAAACGAGGAAGCAGATTGTGACTTTGATAAAACTCTGAATTCACTCAGGTTGAATTTGTGCAACTTCACAGCGATATTTTAACACGTTTTGCAAGTAGACACTGCAGAACTGACTGTAAGAATTCTTCTTCTCTCAGAACTTCAGGGAGGTTTGAGGGCCGTGCATACTTTAGCTCACTCATGCGGAATGGGCGGTTTGTGCAAGATAAAAGGAAGTATGCGGTGTCAGACAGAGATAGTAACCGGTCTTCCTCTTCCTTTTGAATTTTTTAAAAACGTGATTGAATGACATGACTTAAAACGCTTTTCTTTGACTTTGTTGCACCCTGTCCGCATTTTGTATGCATGAATGAACCACAACCGTCAGAAGCAGCACCCGGGTATTATTCATATTATTGTGACTTGTGTGAACTTCACTGATCTTTTTATAGTCTGATCCTTATCGGTATGTGAAGTTTGATTGGTGAGCGTCACCTCCTGGAGAGAGTCTTGCCAGAATCCAATGGGCGTAGCATCAATATATAAAAAAAAAAAAATGATAATAATAAAAAAAATAATCCAATGGGCGTCACTTAAATACGAAGTCACTAGGAGATGCTGCGTTCAGGTCCTGTCGGAAATGAGTAAGGCTGCCTTTTTGTGTGCTCATGCCTCATAATTGAGACCATAATGACAAAACAAACTGACAAATGATGGTTTTTATCTGTTTAGAATGGCGTACATTGTGCTGCAGTGTCAGAATAATGAAGAAATAATCCAATGCATATGCTAATTGAGAGTTTGATTTTAATGAAATTTGTGACAACTGAATGTTACAGTAAAAAAAAAACTAATTCAAATGTTGATAAGACATATTCTTACTCTGCCTTGTCAGATTCAGGTTTTGCAATTGCACAGGACAGGTAGCCTACTAATCACAATCCCGCCTCAAGGTCAATTTAGTAGTCAGTGCTTTTTATTGCATCACACAATCTTCCTTGGCATTTTGTTTTCTCCAACCCTACGAACTACAGGCCCCCTCTACAACAAGAATATTGTTAGTAAGTAAGTGTTAGTAAGGTCCTCTTTTGTGCTCTCCTGTTTGACCATCATGAAGGATTGATTTCTCATTACAGCACTACAATTACAACTCAAATTAAGGTGACAGTCATTTGTTGGCTCAGATTTCAACATTCTTGTTCTGTTCCCAATTGCTGTCACATTCTTTTAATATTTCCAACATTATCTGAACTCATTGCCACACTGCAAAGAATATTCCCTTCATTTTCTTTCCTAATAATGACACAACCTGGTGTAAATGCACAACCTTTCTCTTATTTTCAATTCCTAAGAAATGTCTTAGTTCTGTTTCCTGCAGAACATAAAATATTCGAAGAAATAGCCTGAGATGACAGCTCAAATTTCTACAACCTTCTTTTGCACATCGTCTTGTCACCACCTTTTCTCCACCATTGGACTCATTAAAAGTAAAGACGTAGATGAACTCTGCAGAATGGTGTAGTGTGTGTGTGTGTGTGTGTGTGTGTGTGTGAGTGTGAGTGAGTGAGTTTCATAATGTGTAACATGGGGTTTCCCAGCCCATTTCCTCCATTCATGTGGCTGGAGACAGAAGTATAGAGCTGTCAACCCGGATATGAGCTGAATATTGAGTAAGTGTGTTTAAGGGAAAGAGAGGAAGAGAGACTGTGTGTGTATGTGTGTGTGTGTGTGTGTCACAGTGTGGAAACAAAGTTTGTGTGTGAAAGAGAGACAATAGGAGGGAGTGTGTTTGAATGTTTTATTTATACAACCTTTATTTAAAGAGGCTCGTTCTTCTGTGTGTGTGTGTGTGTGTGTGTGTGTGTGTGTGTGTGTGTGTGTGTGTGTGTGTGTGTGTGTGTGTGTGTGTGTGTGTGTGTGTGTGTGTGTGTGTGTGTGTGTAACATAAAGACCGCAGCACAGTCATTTCCTCATTGCTTCCTATTGACCTCTGCAGCACAAGCTTCCTCTTGTCACTAGCACCATTTTGAATCCCTAGCTATATGATGCTTAGCAGAAGGAAGCAAAACACACACATGTACACTTCGTGTGATGTTAACCCATATCATACCAGATATTTTTGGCACTGACACAAGATGACGGATCAAAATACTTGTAAATCGGAAAGATAAGTCACATTATGCGCAGACAGCTGTGATTTCTTTGTAGTTATTCCACCTGCTGCTCAAAGCAAGTTAAAGGGTTTAAGATAATCTGTGACTTTTTATCGATTCAATGAAAAACCCCAGTGGGTACTTTGGTCTGTAGTTTACACAAATATCTATTAGAGATGTATTTTATAATCATGGAATCTTAATCCTGTGCTTAGAATAAAATTTAACATCAGTCGTAGCGTCGTCCTCTGTTGTTGAGCTTGTGAAATGCCATTATGGGGCAGTGTTAGTCCAAAACAATGTGCAGCCTAAAACATGTTTTGAGCAGGTGGCAAAGTAATCGGAGGTGTTGAGGAGTCAGTAATCCTATCAAACCGCAGACGCATGTTACAGTCAAAATTACTTAAAGGCCTGGTTACCGCCACACAGGTGTTTTCACTTATTTTAAATACTGTAGACCTCTTCTCAGGTGTGTGTGGGAGTTAGCAGACTGTTTGAGTGACATCTCCCTCTTTAGACCTTTCCACAGCAGATATTTTGGCTTGTCATAGTAGGGAAAGCACATGTGTTACTAACATTAGCAATGGTGTCCCAGTAAAGCTGTGACAGTGAGCCAGCATGTACAGCATCAGGACTCTGAAGATGAAGCTCATCAGCTGAAAATCATTCATTTTAGTATTTACGCCTGTCCTTTTCCTACTGTGTCATGTCAAAATGTCTTCAGATGAAAAAGATAATTTAAGGTAGGATGAACTTAAACTATTGGTAAGATAATGCTTCGTTCCAGACACAATTTTTAGCGCGTAAGTTACGACTTCAAGTCACGACTCACGACTTGGTAGCGTTCCAGGCAAAGTCACCACAAACCCTTCTAGCTAGCGTTAGCATTAGCTAGCGGCTATCTACCGTTGGCGTTAGCTAACGCTAGCTGATACTAGCGATTTCTAGTCGGCACATATTTTGGGCTTCATTTAATAAACATAACCTGTAGTAGTACACAATTGTATGTGTATTGTTTTGATTACAATGTGTGGAATTACTTTATGTTGCCTATTTATGTATATTTATTTCTTTTTCTCACTGTTAATCACCGGCGTCTGTACAGCATCAACAGGGGTCAACATTGTTGTTTATGTGTGTGTGATGTCAAAACTGTAACTGGGAGTACAACAATCTGGTACAAATTCACGAGTAGTAAATTACGGGTTTGACTGCCGTTCCAGGGCACTTTCACAGGTAGAAGGTTGTGAAAACACAAGTTACGGGTTGCCTGGAATGCAGCAAAAGTTAGGTGATATACATGTATTTACCAGAATAGCTCCACCCATCCTGATCCATGCAATGAGGAAGGTCTATTTAGGTTGAGGATTTGTTAGCGTAGCTTAGCACAAAGACTCGAACTGGGAAAGCAGCTAGACTAATTATTCCCCATTTAAAACCTCTTCCACCTTTTATTATTTTTTAAACCTTGTGTATGTTCGCTAAATTAAAAAATAAAATCACTTAATATACTCTAGATGTCGCTATTTCTGCAGTATAAAAGCATAAGGAAGGGAATTAATTTACCATAGTGAAGTCACATCTTAATCACAGTAAAGAATGCTGTCCAGTTTATCTGTGATATTTAGCTGTTGTGTTGTGTCGGTGACCATGGAAATAAATACAAAGTAGGAACTGATTATGGGCTTCTCTGTGTGCTGTTCCTTCGTATAGACAAATTAGAGGAAATGTACACAAGAAATGTTGCTATGGAGACGCAGGCAGAAGCAGAGAAAGGTGAGAGTTCAAAAGTGGGAAGTTCATTTCATGAACTGTCACAGCCAGGTGAGATTCAAGTTCAAGTGAAATTTTGTTAAATTTATCTTCCCTTTGTACGTTGAAGGATTTGATAGAGAGAAATACAGGAAGAAGAACCTGATTAAATATAAATAATTAACAATCCGCTAAAGCAGAAAGTGAAAGCATGTTGAAAGCCTGACCATGACATAACTTAAGTTAATGTTACATAGCTATGCCTAGGGTTGGGTACTGAAACACGGTGCCAATAGGCCACCGGTTCCCACATAAATGATAGTAACGAGACCGAATAAGAACAAAACTTTCGGTGCCTGACTTCATATTTTTTTCAGAAGCTGCACGGGACGCTGCGTTACCGTTAGCTAGTAGCTGGATTAAACACAATGGTTAAAATACTGACAGTTTACGTTAAGCCGTTGTCTGAAAAAACAACACACAGACGGTGCGTTCACTTGAAACTCGCCAGCCTTGTGGTGCATTTGAAGTTATTGTAAAATACCCTTTTCCCATCTGGTGCTTGTTTTTGTCATTTACCAGCAATTTAATGGTGAAATAAGTCATTGTTATAAATTATTATTATTACATTATTAATCAATCATTTAATTTTGACCCTATGGTCTTAGCAATACACAAGCCGTTCTTTAATGTTGCTGTCGTTTTGTGCTCTTTTTTTATATTTTATATTATATACATTATAAATATATATATATATATTATATATATTTCGGTTCAGGCACCGTTTAGGCACCGGCTTAAAAATATCAATTTAGCACCGGTATCGGAAAAAACCCAAACAATACCCAACCCCCTAGTTATGCCTCTTTCCTGCCATGTGAGATCTGGGGAAATTCACACTCCAAAGTTGAATCCAGCACACTGTTGATCAAAAGTTGGAAAAAAGGCTACAGACAGTAGGTCAGAAAAGGACAAAGATTGCGTTGTCACAATTCCATCCAGTGTCACACTACAGAAAACTTAAGTCGTAACAACTTCTCTGCGATGCAAAATTACTGTTTTTGTTAAAGGAGTCTGGTGGCTTTGTGGAGAGAATACATGGATATAACAGCTTCAGTTCAATGTCGAAAAGGGCTGTCTGACAGCAAGGTAAAACAGTAAAGATATTCTAAATATAGCGCAAACTTAAACCAATATATATATATTTTTTTAGGTGGTCCTTTTTTTAGGTGGCAAAAATACTTATTGCTGTGTGGTCCGTCAAAAGCAATACATTGCTTAGCATCCGTATGGGTACTCCTGTCTGCTTCTCCAAACTGGGGACGTGCCGACCTGACCGCCATCTAATGTAGGATAAGTACCTCATACAACCCCACTTCAAAATATCCGAAACTATGTCTTAAATTTAAACTGCATTAACTGCTTTTTGAGCCACTTGTGGGCAACAAAAACAAGCTGTAAACACAATGGCATATTATCACGTTTTGAGTTGATGCTGTTGAACTTTTTTTTAGCTCTAGTTTTGGTTTCCACCAACTCCTGAAGGAAATTACAGTTTCTTTAGCTGCTAAATGCTACACTATATGTTCACCAGCTAGTCACTAACTGTGTCTGTCTACCGTTTGGTGCTGGGCAGGTTGTGTACTGTTGATGTATTAGAGCTTTTTGTAAAACTAAAAACAGCTGCCTGTTGTGGCTGGAAAAGAAAAGGCTGCAGCCGTAAAACCAAAACAATAAGCTGAAAGATGCTAAAGTGCACTGTAGAGCTGAGGAGAACTGTGGAGTCGGTGATAATTATCTGTGCTTCACTTCAGCATGCAGTCATCAGATGTCTTTAGAGGCTACTTCTGGTATTTATGTTGCAGAGAGAGATGCAAACTACAGATTATTCAAATGAAAGTAAACCTTGTGTCTATTAGTGCAGCAACAAATACAAATGAGGAGGCAGCTTTTACATTGCACACGCATACTGAAATTAGCTCTAGTCATCTCACTGCCACAGTTGTAGTCCTTATGGGCTCCTCCAATGAATCATGGTGTCTCATTGGTCGGAATACAAGTGAATTACTACTTTATGCAGGGATGATATTGACTTTTACCTGTACCAATACTACATACCTCAACAAACTAACTTTTGCAACTGCACCTCCATTTTCATGTTCTCACTTCAGTTGAAGGAGTACCTTGTTCCTCTGTGAGTTCCTGCTGTTTTACCACCTTGGTTCTTATGAAACCTTTTTTCTGAACCACAGTGGATAAAGTCACAGATGCAAAGTGGGTTGTCTTGATGCTTTACCACTCCCTCAGCAGCCATGTTTCACTTCCAGCAGTAGTAGTTTCAGTGGAGTGTTTGGAGGTCTGATCATTCTTATAGGAGTAGTAAGACATTTTGGGAAATATGCTTATTAGCTCTGTTGCTGTGAGTTGGATTAGAAGATGGATACCACTCTCATGCCTGTGCATTTAGTATGGAGCTAGAGCCGGGAGACAATAGGCCTAGCTTAGCATAAAGACTGGAAGCGGGGAAACGGCTAGCTACAGTAGTGTCAACACGAATTTACCATAAGGTTGCCAGGAAACTAGCAGAGACTCCAGAAAAAAAACTGCACTTGGATGCTGTTCTTTGGGAAAGTGTTACAGCACATAACTAGCCTAAGACCATGGTTTCTTTTTGTGTAAGAACAAAAAACGAAATATAATAATGAGCTTAGAGGTAGTGCTAGGTGTGTTTTTTTTTTTACTGTAAATTGTAAGCTCTAAAAGTTCTCAGTAAAACCCTAAGGAATCTCCAGTGTCACAAGTATGGCCATTGCCATGGTGATAAGACGTTGATCGACAGTATTTTTGACTCTGCATTGGGATCAGTTGAGAATACAATAAGTGTGCAGTGTGTATTACCACAGTGCACGTCATTGCACACACACACTCACACATGCGTCACTTACAGCACAGGGACAGTAGCACTTTCTCTTCTGTCACTGTCAAGTGTTGAATATGACATGATACCCGTCAGGCAAAAAAACCCTCTCATCTCCCACATCTAACTTTTCAGGAACTGATAACAGCTGCCTTGTTTGTAGCTCAACAGGCGATGTGTTGCATGTTTCAGATTAGCCAATGGGCTTTGAACATTTTCTGAAAGCCTGAGAGTTTGTGAGAAACAAGATCCTGTTACTGAGGTTAAAACATGAAAACCACAAAATTAGTTTTATGCAAATTTCACACGACAAGAGCATTGGTTCAGTAAGGGTTTGTGTGTGAATGAGTGTAGAGGACTGTATGTCTACATATTAATCTGTGTATGGGAGTGTTTAGGCTTGTTTGTGTGAATTTTATGAGGTTGTTTGTGCAAATGTATGAGTAAGTGGGTGCAGTGAGTTTGCATACCTGTCGCTCCTGTGGCCAGCTGTATCCTTTTATCATTTTATTGTGTAGGATCTGTCAAAGTACAATGGGTTTGGAAGCAAGCTGATCAGTCTAATCTGTCAGTGGAATTCCTGTCTTATCACATTTTTCATACATGCATACATATACTGTATGTATATGTATGTATGTATGTTTAGGGGGTGGCTGTCTTATCACTGGTGTGTGTGTCACTGTACCTCCACGTAGGAGGGTGAAAAGAGAGGGTTGTGTTTTCATTCCGGTCTGCTTCTTAGAAAGATGTCTCAGAACGTTTCAGATGCTTCACAGAGAACAAGAAATCTGCAAGAAATCAAGCTCATGTGCTTTTGTTGGTGATCCATTCCAGATTTGCTCATTGGTGGCACAGAAGAAATCTGGAGCTGTGCTAAGATCACAGCTGTTCAGGCTAAAAAGAGCCATAAAAGGTGAAAAGTGAAGTGTTTTTGATGAATAATTATAAACAGTAAGCAAACATGCAAGAACATTACTTTTAGGTAAGAGCGTTTTCTTTATAGATTTTAGAAGTTGCAGTGGAGAGTGGAGTGCATAGTTTTTGGAGTGGAGTGCATAGTGTTTTTTTTCCCTATAGCATAGCCCAGCAGAAAGGACTTAGAAGGCTGCAGTTTTGCTTGTTGCAGAGTTCTTCTGTTTCTCTGGAGGTTTGGACTATACAGTAATTGGACAGTGAGACCATCAGGAACTGGTCTCTTTTTATTTTCAGTTCGATTAGAGAATCATTTTCATACCTTAAATAGGTAACACTCCCATGTCTGTTATCAGTGCTTGAACTTCCTGATTTGATTGTGAATTGCTCTTGTCAGAATTGTAGCAATAACAGTTCACTCACACCCATAATACACAAAGGTGTTTGTGGGCAGGTTTTGTGGGGTGACTACACTGGTTTACAGTTGAAGCTACTGGTTTCCAGTAAGATGCTGTGCACTTGGGTGGCTGGACGGTGACAGTTCTTGTGTAGACGCCACTGAGGGGTTAACTGTCTCACACTGTGCAGTTTATCGCTAACGGCTGCCACGAGTGCACCGTATACTACTACAGTGGGGTTTTTAGTCAGCTACTGGTTTCCAGTAAAGACCTGCACCCAGTGGGTTCACAGCAGAGGAAGTGGTGGTGGAGCCTGAAACTGTACAGAAAAAGAAGAAAAAATTACCATGCATCAATTGCTTATCTTTTCATGCAAAATGTTTTTTGCCTCACATGCATTTACATGTCTGCCTTTATTCGATTGAGCTGATGCTAAAGCAACTTCCTGTGCGCACACACAGTGAAAGAAAAGGTCAAAGGTCAAAACCACAGCACACTACAATGCACAGAACAAATATGCCTGTTTTATGCATATTGCCTTACGCACTTCTCAAAATTCATTCTTAAAAACAGAGCTGACATGTTTTTATGTCACAAAAGTGACCAATGAAGAATCTGACCTGAATGTTCTGACAGTAAATAAGTCAAGTTTAATGTGTGAAAAGCCTCAACAATATAAAAACATTCTAATATTTTTTGTTGATCTGCTACAGTACCACATTTTACTTTGTGAATGGATGTGGAGCCAATGTCACCACCTCGTGCTGTACACAGGCTTGCATCACCACCTAGTGGAAAAACACAGACATTACGCTAATTGTAGGGATCCACATCTGCATCTCCATAAACATCTGCACACTGTAGTTGGCTGCTGCAGCAAAGCAACAGGTCAACATGAATATATTAAAATATATTTATCAGTAGGATTAAAAAAGGTAAAACTTTTTAACCAAATAAGGGAGTGTAAATAAACTTGTTATGGGCATTTTTCACTATATATTCTGACATCTCAGACTTAATGATTAATTCATTGATAAAAACAATTGTCAAATCATTTGTTTCAGACCTACACTCCACTGCCCAGGTTTTCAGAGTGAGATGAGTCAGCCAACCTTTCAGCCTAAAACCTTCGAGACCACTCTACCTCCACCTGCTGTTTGAGTTTGAAAGATGCTGAATTTCTTTTTTTAATTGCTTTCAACCCATAAATCATTCATTAAAATTAAAAAATGAAAAGCCTTTTGTTAATGTTAACCACAGTTATTTTCATCTTATTTTATTGTAGCATATTTCACATGTTCTTTTAGTTGCTGGATTTTATTTGTCTCATTGCTAATATTTGTAGTCTTCTACCTAGCGGGCCTTTGGACCTTAAAGCTACATTGTGTAAGAATTTCTCCCATCTAGCGGTGAAATTGTATATGACAACCAAATGAATATTAATTTCTAGCCCCTCCCATTCTGAGCGCGTTTTAACTCCTACGGTTGCCCAAGATTAACATGGCTTCCAGTACGATTTTGTCCATGAGTGTTCCTTCCAGTGACGAGGTTACTTTAGAAAATTGCATTTAGTTATTTAGTCGGCTACATATTTTTCTCCGTGAGCAAAGTCAGAGATCAGTTGATGTGACGGAGGTGTGAGGGAAAGCTAAAGGAAGAGGGAAAGGTAAATAAAAACCAAAAGACAGAGCCGGTGGCAGTGGATCGGTGAGACCTAGGCAAAGAAAAACTAAAGAGACACTCTCCAAAGATGACGAGAAGAGAGTGGAAGCCCTTCAAAGACAAAGGAGAGAAGCAACGGAGGTTAGCTCTTAGCATCTCCATCGTTGACACGCAGCTGTTCTAGCTGTAGCCAAGTCTGTGTTAATTGCATGACTTGAGTTGTCTGCCAGGGAAATCACGACGTTAAGAAAAACCATACTATGCTATAGCCATAGCCAAGCAACTATAAAACTTTGAATATACACAAATAGGCTGAATTACCTGTCGAGAAAAATGCAGGCAACTTTGGCGTGCGTCCCTTTTAAAATCCTTGCTCCTCATGAGCTCTTTCCATCTTGGAAAAGACACTCCAATATTAACTTTGGTCTTGTTGTTGTGCCTGTCGCATTTTAATCGTCGTTTTAATTCTCTTTTTCGCTTCCTTGGCGACTCCGTTACATGACCCTCGAGAATACGTATGATCCTCCATCTTCAACGGGCTTTCAAATCTGCCGGCAGTCGCGAGTTATCTCCCCTTGGCATTCGTCATGGTGCCACGGAGTGTAAAAGCGCGAAAGGCGGAGCTTGGATTTCCAGGTATGTCCCTCTTTGGCTAATGTATTTTAAAGATGGAGGCGCAACAATGGCTGCCGCCATTCGAGCGACTCGCTTGTATGTATTCATATTGGTATGCTTACAAGAATACTTTGATTAGTTGGTGGGAGTAATTACACATGAATGACCACATTTGTGAAAGAAAGTTTTTTTTTTGCTAAGAATCAACTCTCTTCAAAATTACACAATGTAGCTTTAAGACAATTAAGTCATGCATATTTTATTTATTTTATTTGTTTATTTAATACAGATAGAGATCGCTACATAAGTAGCAGTGCAGCAGTTGTAATGTACACAGGGGTGTTTAGTTAAAGCTAATGTACTGTCCCTGGTTATGCTTTTAAATTCAGGTTAAAACAGCAAACAGACTATTAGGCTATTTGATGGGAATATGCATGTGTCTACTGTATGTTTGTATGTACTGTACATGACTGCGTATACATCAGAAAAATAGGTGAGATTGTGTGTATGAGTGTAAGTTGATGTGTATATACCATATATTAGTATGTTAAGCATACATATAATGGTTTAAGTATCCTTGAACAAGACACTAAATCATTACAAGTCTAGGACTGTGGCTCAATTGCTGAACTCTCATCTCATCTTTGGAAGGCAGTTCATCATGATCAAAAAACTCCCACTACAGTAACTACCCATTACAGGTTTGCCTGGGAGAAATATTAATACAAATAGTACTGTATAAATCAGCTCTGAGGTAGAATGAAGCAGTAACAGAGTAGAAAATAAACCTAAGAAAGTTATTTAAGAAACTGTATTTTTAATTCACAGAAATATTATTCACTAAAAGCGACTTTGAGTCTATGAAAAGTGCTATATAAATTAAATGTATTATTATTATTATTAAACTGCACAGCACATGCCTTTTTAAAGCACTGAAGATATATAGTCATGCTGCACTGAAGTCAATGAATTTAATAAATCTATCCACAAAACGTCATTGTCTAAGTCAGTTTTAGGAGGTATTTAGAAGCACTATTATGAACATCTCACTGAATACAAAAAAGTGTAAAGTACTCACCCAGACCAGAGACAAAAGAATGACCGTTAACCGTCATGTGGTTCCTGGTTGTTGCCAGAAGAGGGCAGTGGTTCCCACAGCATCCCCATCAGGTGTGTGTGTGTGTGTGTGTGTGTGTGTGTGTGTGTGTGTGTGTGTGTGTGTGTGTGTGTGTGTGTGTGTGTGTGTGTGTGTGTGTGTGTGTGTGTGTGTGTGTGTGTGTGCGCCCTCCAGCACACCATCAGTGGATTCTTTCAACCACTGTCACCAGAGGGTGAACGTTTGAAACCCCGCCCCCTGAGGAATGGGTGGTATTGATTGGTTGGCGGGTGTCAGCTGGCGGTATTGATTGGAATACTTAAAAACAATGTGGGAGAGCAGTGAGAAGCAGTCTGGTTTTGGTTCACACAGTAGATGAGCTCAGTGAATGCAGAGACAGCTGTGTGTGTGTGTGCATTGTTTGGAACATAGGCCTACTAAGAACAAGAATTATTCTGCTTTTGAGAAGTTTCTACTAACGTTTTGATTTTTTTTTTTTTGCTGTGAAACTGAGTCACAGCTGTCCTAGCCCGGAAAAATACTGGAGGGATGTTTTTACAAACCTTATCCATAATCCTCAATTTTGAACTTGAACCCAACTCTCTGAACCGGGTCACCTTTTTTTGGCACCACTGAAGACTCGAATCAAATGGCGCACACTGTCCTTCACCTCATTTTTGTCAGCGTGCAGTATTACTGAGATGGAGACATGCTGCCCTGTCTTTTGGTATGACTGGGTTTTTGGCTGACAGACACTGACTGATTGAACGTTATGTTGGGAGTGCAAAATGTAAATGTCAGACAGAATGGAAACTTTGGCTTTTGTTTGTTTCAAATCAGAAAGTGGAAATCAGATGCCTCCTACACTCTCTAGACTCTAGAAAAAAGCCAAAAGTCACGTCATCAAATACCTTCTTTTGTATAACCAACAGTCCAAAAATTAAAGATATTCAATTAAACGTAATATAAATGTTCTCACATTTGAGAACCTGAAACCATATTTGGCGTTTTTTTTTGAAAAATTACTTAAATGGTTAATCGTTTATTCAAATAATTGCTGGTACATTTTATATCAATGAACTAATCATTTAATTGACTAATGGTTGCAGCTCTTATTTACACTTTGTAACAATGACTAAGAAAAGAGTATTTGTGTTTTAAGTCATGTCTGGCGGATTCCCAGTTTACTATAGACAGAGACACTGATCCAGTTCATCAGATTAGTTATTTTATAATTTCAATGAGACTGAGTCACTATTAGACCCTCGGCGGAGACAAAGACATCCCACTTGCAGCAGCAGCAACCCAGGTGGTCTCACTCAGGCATTTATCATTGAAAACATACACATTTTCTCTCTTTCTGTCACACACACTCAGCCCACAGGACCACACACACAAATCTGGGAATACACACAAATGCCTCCCACGCTAATGCAAACTCACATGATGCAGACATTGGCAGCTCTACATCGGCTCCCACATTGACACAGGATAACCCCCTGAGGGGAAAAGTCCCTCACACCCCCCATGTCTGTCCATGTGTCTCGGTGGGATAATCAGAAAAACAAAAGCGCCTCAGTGTACCACCTGGAAACCAATAGTGTTTAGACTCAAGAAGAGGTGAGTCAGATCCTCTGCTCCTTCTGACTCATGACTTAGACCCAGATCGGACTGAGGGAGACTGAGGGAATGTGGGAAGAAAGACGAGGGAGGTGGGGCAGGGAATTAATTTAGCTGTGGCAGACAAAAT
The DNA here is from genome assembly GCA_023631565.1 of Gymnocephalus cernua. NCBI lineage: Eukaryota > Metazoa > Chordata > Actinopteri > Perciformes > Percidae > Gymnocephalus > Gymnocephalus cernua. The sequence continues at coordinate 9,010,821 of CM042437.1, read as the reverse complement.
AGAATAGACACTAAAGTGCAATACATGCCTGAGGCAATGGTAAGTTGTTAAGACTGTCTTGATGATCATTTTGGAGGCCGTATACTGTTTTTTGTTCCCCCAAAACCCCTTGCTATAACATTGCAGGACGTCTGTACTGTATTGATGCATGTTTTTATTTTGTCCGCCCCTGTGCATGGTGAATACATATACTGTGACGAAAAAGAGAGATACATTAAATGGGTGTGTGGGTGCTAGTCCATTCCCACTAGTTGTGAAGTCTCCGAGTCTTCCTGCCCAACAGTGTTTCCATGGTAGACATCAGATAAATTGTTCCACTTTACGTCACTGCACTAACCAGTAATGAAAAAGTCATAGTTTAGAGGACAAAGGGGGAAGTGTTGTTTTGAGGAGGTGGAAAGGACCGGTAGAGTGAGAGATGGATGGAAAGGATTTCTGCTGAAATATACCTCAACATATAATAATTGTAAGAAGCTAACTCAGATATAGTGTTATTCAAGATTAGCTTGTTGCGTAAGCTGATATTGTGTTTGTCACCAAAGTTTGAGTATAGTTGCCTTTTCATTCTGAGCAGGATGTTAAAGATGGCAAAGTTAACAATTGTTGTTTTTTAAAAATGTATAATCAGTTTTGCAGGCATCATGCATTTAAGCACACATGCCGAAAATACACAAAAATGACAGACACTGACAACACGGTTTCATGTTTTCTTTTTTTTATCCCAGATGATATATACATATACTATATTAATCTTGACACAATGTGTCATACTATAGCATTGGACTGATATCTATTTTATCATATTCAGCATATTAACTTTGTATTTATTCAGCAGTTTAACTTTGTATTTAGTCAGCTAATTAAGTAGAGTACATCTTTCACACCAAACACACTGTAACAAACAATATTTAGCAACCTTTTTGTATTAGACCTTGGGTCTTACCTGACTAACATTACATTAACACTACTTAAATGTCCTGTGTGGAAAAACTACAAAACTAGTGGGACTTAGTAAGGAAGTAACACAGCCAACACCTGTTGACTCTTCCCATTGGCATGTACCCTGGAGTGAGGTCAGCAGACCCCTCTCACCTTCTGAGTCAGCAAGACGCCCTGCAGAGTGAAGATATGGTTACTGGTTACTTAACACAAGATATGGGGGTGAGTCAGGCGCGCTACTCGTCCAAGTTTTTCTTTCTGCTTGATATGTTGTTTAGAAGTTCACCTTCCCTCTGGTGAGTTTGTATTCTTAAAGGAGACTTATTACGTATATACTGTTTTCAGATTCATACTTGTATTTTGTGATTTTACTAGAACATGCTTTAATATATATGTGTATATATAATAATATATGCTTTAAAAAAAACACCTGTCTCTTTAAGTCCCCCTATTGTAAAAGCCCAGCCCAATCCTAGATAAAAACTTCTGAACCAAATACTACCCAACCGGATATATTTCAGCAGTAATGTGACCTGAAATTGGGGTCAAATTAACAATGGCAGCCAAGATTACAGCTTTCTGTGAAACCGTTGAACGCGAAACCGTTTCACAGGAAGCTGTAATCTCAGCTGCCATTGTTGTTAATTTCTCTCCAGGTGCGGAAGTACAACCAGTGTGTCTTCAAAGTACAGTAGAACAATATTTGGGCATGGGCACATAACCTAATAGTAACGACTGTACGACGGTTTGATTCCCACACAGACACCAAAGATAGACCCCTGTGACATTCATTCTGATATTACTGTATGTGTAATGGTTCTCTTTGACTTATCTGTAGACTCAATCTTCCACAATCCTCCCACAATGTGTACTTTTGCTGAGCCAGCATTTAGCTTCTCTTTTTATCCTTATGGCTTGAGTCTGTATAGCTGCAAGTCAGTAAAATTACAACTTAGTTGTAATTTATTTACTGCATATAAAAGGTCACAGTTGCATACTGTCATCATTATACCTCAGCATGCTAGCATGTTGAAGTTAGCTCAAAGCATCATTGTGAGTAGAGCCTCAAAGAGTAACTAGCGTGGTTGTAGACCCCAGGTCTCATTCAGGTCAGTGTCCAACATGACCTCATAACCTGTCTCAGGCAGAGTAGTTCAACTCTGTCTCCATAAGAAGACGTAACAGCTGTATGATGAGACATATCCTCCATATCTATCCTGCCTGTTAACTTCCTCCTCATGGAGGAAGTTAACACATAACATACTCACATTCATATCAATCAGAATCTGATATTGTTTTCGGTCTGTGCTGAGGTGTTTGGGTTAATGATTTGGTAAGCATACATGCTAACGGGGCTCGCAGCATTGAAGGTTGAGCTACACTTAAAGCTATAGTGCGCAACTATTTCATATTAATGGACGTCTGTTACATTCAAGCCATTTCCAAATGAATTGATACAAAACTAATTAAGCATATCAGCTAAAAAAAACTCTGTATATGGCTATGTTTAGAAAATGGTGTCATCCGGTGACTTTTGGGCATAGAAGCTTGAGTGAAGATAATTACCTCTTCTAAAGAGTCCATCATGTTTTTTAATCCTCTGTGTCCTTCAAGCAACTGCATGGAGGAGGGGTGGGGGTGGTGCACAATCATCGAAGGCTTGCATCATGTGGATGCAACGACAGTGTTTTCTCATGGGGGAGACAGAAACTATGCGCTATAGCTTTAACACCTCCAGCACGAGTTTAAATACACCTACAGGAGGACAGGAACTTCAGAAGTTGTTTTTTTAAATGCTTCTGTGTAAGTCATCAAAGTCTCCTGAACCTTCTTCACGTATGTATCAGTATCAGTTCTTTTCTTAGTCTTGTTTCGGTGTGTGTCATTTGCAAATCAAGGACTTGCCAGTGTCATTGAATACACCTCCTGCCACACTTCCATCAAGCTGGTCAAATTTGCTGATGACTTCACAGTCCAAGGCCTCATCAGGGACAATGATGAGTCAGCCTACAGGAACACTGTCACAGCTGGCAGCATAGAGTACAGATAATAACCTAGAGCTCCATGTCACAAAGATGGTGCAGATGATCATGGGCTTCCTGAAAACGCCCACCTTCATGTCCCCACTACTCATCAACAACGCAGCTGTAAAGTTGGCAGAGTCTATTAAGTTCCTGGGTACAACAATCACCAATGACCTCAGATGGGAGACACACTCATCTCATGTCATCAAGTGAGTCCACCAGAGAACATCCCGCGGAAGGTTCACACCCAGTTCTACAGAGCCACCATCAAGTGTCCTCGCTTCCTCCATCCCTGTGCACCAAACAGACTGGAACGCATCGTGCGAAAAGCTAGGCGGCTCACAGGCCAGGAACAGGTGACCGCTAGTGCACACGCACACGCACACGCACACACACACACACACACAAAATTATTTATAGTATACTTAGGGTCAAAGTGCTGTACAGTGACAAGTAGGGATGGGAATTGATAAGAATTTAACAATTCCGATTCCATTATCGATATTGCTTATCGATCCGATTCCTTATCGATTCTCTTATCGATTCTCATTGGGTGAGGAAATAAGTACAAATTTGTTTGTATTAACTCGCTTTAATATCTGATAAGAACATCGCACATACTCAGAGTATACACAAATTATGTGTAGCAACCTAAGAACAAACCTAAAAGTAGGTGAGCTACAAAGTAATGTCCAGGGACCTATAGATGTTTTCACATTCATTGGTCCAGCCAAAAAAATAAATAAAACTGCCATTTAAGTGGCATAAAAACAAAAAACACAGACTGTAAACAGTCAAGAAAGAGCTTGTGCCTTTGGGAATATTCAACCTGAAACTAAATTCAACTCAACTGACATACAAAATAGAAAGAAGTCTTCTGTAAAGACGACAACTATCAACTTGGGCAAATTAACAATTTTTGTGCAGAAAAATGGTCATGTTTGCCCTCTCAGGAAGGATACGAGATCTCTCTGGACTAAGGGTGTCTCCAGCAGTGGAGAACACCCTTTCAGAAGGGGTGGAGGAAGCTCGGACACAGAAATACTTCTCAGCTAGAGCTGACAACACTGGCAACGCGTCACTCTTCTTCCACCACCAGAAACTGGCGCTGTCTTTTTCCGTATAGTAAAAGTTTACACAATGAAATGGTGCTCACATTAACTAAATAGACAAGTTAACTTTGGCATTAATAGCAGATGGCGTCTCGTTAGCTCCGCTGCTGCTTGACTCACTTGTTGTTGCTGTGTGGCTGAGTAGTAGATAATCAAACACGCGACAGTCCTGCAAACGGATTACGTGCTGTGTGGCCAAATGCTTCTGCATATTGGAGGTAGTTCCCCCTTTGCCGAAATGACTGCATTGGCGTCTTTTCGAGTGAAATATAACCACACTTTAGATCGCTTCTGCCTCGATGACATGTTTGCTGCGTAACCAAAAGAACGCAGCGCGTGTGTGACGGTCATGACACATTTGCAACGAGCGGAACCGTTAAGCGGAATCGTTAAGCAGGTACACTAACGGTTCCAAGGAATTGATTCACTGGGAGCCGGTTCTAAAGAAGAACCGGTGCTCGATTCCCATCCCTAGTGACAAGACAGGGTAGCTTCTAGCTGGATAGTCTTCTACCAGAAACTGGTATACACATTCTTCAGTGCTGCAGTAGTCTTGCTTTGCCAGACCCTCCTCTAAAGCGCGCTGTAGGAGGGTCTGGCTACTCTACATAGCATTCGGGGATGGGAGGAAAACGTGCTCTGGTTTAATGGCATTTCTTTAAACCAATCAGAATTGTCATCCGCAACAATAGTCGTGCGAGAGACAGTCTGAGGAGCAGTCAAAAATAGTCCTCATAAATCCACTGAATTTAAAATTCCAACACAAAGAAAGTGGAAGGAAACTGAAAATATATGCATCTGGCGGAATTTCCTGCGGCACTGGAGCAATCCTGGAAGTGGAACGTCAAGGATCTAAACTAGTGCTGGATTAACACTGCATGCAGAACTGTCATATCCTGTTCATCACCAATATACTGTATGTGTAATTTACTAGGCTGAATCATCTGGTGTAATGATTTGTGTATGTTACACATTTCTTTCACTGCCTGTATGACTACACATAATATACATGAGACCTCATGTCCAAGTCTGTACTTGCCTAATGTGTGCATATGTGTGTGTTGGGAAAAGCGTGGGAACTGCAGAGGAGAATGTGTGTATTTACAAAGTTAGCTCCGAGTTCCCATGTTTTCCTCTGGATAGGAGGCTTGGCTGGATGTGGGAGGAATTAATGTGTATCACAATAACCTCAGAGGCAGGCTGATTTATACTGTGAATATAATATAATAGTAGCCAAATCCAGGATTCACACTTTTTGGTATTATGGATGATTTCAGGTTGGTTGCGTCTCTGCAGTGCTAAAACTTGTCCTGAAACATTGCAAACTGTATTGGAATGCGTTGGTGTAAGGTTACATCTATACAAGAGTTTTAAATATCACAGGACAAGACAAACCGGGTGATACATTCTCAGGATGATGCAGTCATTTTGTTCACTTTATCTGTCTCATGACTGATGTGTCAATATGTAAAACCAAGGGCAAGATGACAAGTTCCTAAATGTCACAGAAAGTGCTGGCCGGGCTGAGGGTGCAGATGGTTCAAGTTCTCTGACTTACAAAAAGCATATGACATAAAATGAAACCATTTGCAGTTAAACCCAAATGGATTAAAATAAATTGCAAGCTACAATGACCTGAACCTGTGCAGTTGGGCCCAGCCTAGTCAGGTGCAGAGATGATACACAGGTCATCATAGGTTACCAAACTTGAACTTCGTGCCCCCAAGGTTGTGAAAACATGCACTTCCACCATCAGCCTCATTTCCTGTTTTGATCTCAATGCTCTACTGACCGAGCCTCACTTTTGCCATCCCATGCGGCTTTCTTTGCTCATGCTTTGCAGGATTTTAGTAGAAGTGATTTATCCGTCTCAAACCTCCTAAATCACTTTTCTTGTGTCTAACTGCATCCTGTAACACAGCCTTGGGTTAAGGTCATTAACATTTTGGGAAATTTGCTTGTTTGCTTTCTATCCGAGAGTGAGATGAGAGAATTTAATTATAACCCCATGTTTGTGCGATAAGTACAGAGCTGAAGTCAGCACACGGTTGACTTAGCTCAGCATAGAGACTTACAGCAGGTGGAAACGGCTAGCCTGGATCTGTCTGAAGTAAATGAATACTGTATGCCTATAAACAAATCATTAACATGTGATGTTTTACAATACATAGAAATCGTGGTTTTAGGGGGAATTGTGTATGTGGTGGAACTATTTCTTGGCGAACAGGGGAATGTTACTATGCTCTTGTTGTCACAGAGTTAAAAAGTGCCTTTACAGAGGTTGAAACAGAAACCTGCACTAGGCAGAGATGCTCAGAAGATAATCTGGTACTTGTCAAATAGTTCCAGCGCATAACTCACCCTAAAAACACCACTTACTGTTTTTACATTTCTGTTTGTGTACGTATAAACAAACAAGATATAATGTGTTAATTAATGAGCGCCACCCGCTTCTAGAGGTGTAAAGTTAGGGCAGTGACTCAGTAATGTCAGTTATGCAGCAGTATCTATATAATGTAAGCCAGTGGTCATAATGCTAACAACCCCCCTGAGTGTATAACACTGAGTATTGCGTATGAAGTCTGTTTTATTTGTAAAAGAAATACTGTAATATATTTCTTCCCTCAAAAGCTACAGTCTCAGTTTAACTCACAACATTAAGGTTGATATCCATCGTCTGCATTCACTCTCAGAAAGACAGCAAACAATTATTTTCTCCCAAATAATGAACTATTCCTTTATGCAAGGCACTAAGCCCAATTTTTATATTTTATATATTATAATGTGGATGTGAAGCAGAGCGTTCAGTAACCCTTCCCTGGATGGATGAAAGTTAAGAAGCCATGCCTCTGGGAATTCTGGGAAAAGGGATACACTGTTTATTTCTTAATGTAGCAGCAGATTGTGCTGTTTCTCATGACACACATAGTAGGGTCAGTTGATGGGTCGGCTTCTCAGGCTCTTTCTCACTCACTCACACACACACACACACACACACACACACACACACACACACACACACACACACACACACACACACACACACACACACACACACACACACACACACACACTGTCATCCCATATCTGATAGAGGAAAATAGTGTGAGCAGTTTGAAGCTGAGAGAGTAAGAAGGATTACAGTTTATTAGAAAATTCGTGTGTGTGTGCGTGTGCGTGTGCTTGCCTCAGAAAGTTGGCCACTCATTAGTAAAGAGCTCTTGGCGGAAGTGGTGGTTACCGATGACTCAGCCAAGCCATGCATTTCATTCTTTCTCTCTCCAGTCTCTCTCTGCACTTCCCTCCCTCTGTCTACTCTTCTTTCTACATTCTATTCATTCCTCTTTTCTATTCTAGCTCTTTTAACATTTTCTGTCCATCTCCCATTCTCTTAATCCCTGTCCCCCCTTCTTTTCTCTCTTCTCCCGATTCATCCTTGACCTTTGGAGGTGTGTGTGTGTCTGTGTGAGTAGGACACTTAGCAATGTGTGTGGGAAGATAACTGGTTTCCTTCAGAGTGATTAAAAAATTCCTTCTCTCTTCTTTTTCGTTTCTCCTCTCTCTTTCTCTGCCCTTCTTAGTTTGCAGTGAAGACTTTCTGATGAAGAGGAGGACGAAGACTGACAAACTGGTGAGTGAAAGCAACGTTGGCTGGTATTTATAAATCTAAGAAGGAATGCAGTCGTAGGAATGTCTTTTTAGATTCAGCGTATGGGCTGGTAGAGGACAATTGCGCCGTCATTCTAGATCAGCATTTCTGCTTTAAAAGGTTTGGTAAAACCGAAATTAAAAAATCCAGATTTTATGTTGTTTATTTGTAAGACTGGAGAAAACGCAGGGCTAAAGAGCAGGAAGGACTCAAGAGCTAGACGGAAAATATTACAAAACGTTTTCCAAACTTTGGTGGACTTGTAAGTGAGGCGCTTAACATATATGATGTCACTTCAAATTCATTTTATTCCTCTTAAGTCTTAAAAAAGCAGCTCATGAATCACCTTTTTTTTATAAAAAAATGATGGTGAGGGATTTTCCTTGATCAATAAATAGCACAGCATGCAGAAGACGTTTCTCTGTCCACAGCGATATGTTAAAAAAAGAAATGTAATGTAAAATCTGACTAGATAAACACAGCGATAGCCCTGTGAGGACAAATGTGTTTAGTTTGTTTGGCAGTCAGTCAGGTTTCAGCATATATCTGCTATTTTTGGCACTTGGCACATAATCCACTGCTCCAAATTTAGTCGTGTAATGATGATGTGACACACTGACCGCACCTGTGAAGGGCTGAAGTGAAAGTAGCAGTGTTTGTATATCCTGGTGATATTACAGCAGCTGTCTTCAGATAGAACAAGCTGATTAAAAGAACCCCAACATAGGAGCACTTTAATCAACTTGATCAATCTGTGTATAGGAATGAGTCTCTTAGTGACGTTAGTGGGAGTTTCACAATCTGTACTGACGCACAGTATACAAGATCTGTGAGCAGTATGTTGTGTATGAGGAGGCTGTCAAAACACTTCACTCAAGATTCACATTTTGAATTTGGCTGAAAGGCTTTGTTGACTGGGCTAGCTACTGTATAAGTGAGGACTGTATTCCTGCACAAATTGCTTGCGTTGTTTAGTAATAATGTATCACACACAGACATATTTTATTTTTTGTTAATTATCACTTGGAAGATGAAGGCTATGTGTTGTTCGTTTTTCCTCAATGGTAAATTACAAATAGCTTCATTGGTATACTTGCAGTGGCAGAAACCTACCACTATAGCCACCACATGTCACTTTACGTATATATCCAACTAAACTCAGAACTTTTGACTATATTAGCTCTACTTGGCATTAAGACAACATTTTGCACTCTCTGGCAGCCATATTGGAGGTCAGCTCTTGGGCGTGCAGTAGTTGCAAACATCTGCTCATGTTGAGCATGATTACCAACTATTTGGCTGATTGGGTAGTGACCATCTTTGGGTAGTGATAATTTCACAATCTGTTTAACTTTCCGTTTTTGTCATTCTCAGTAAGCTTGTACTGTCATGAAACCATCCCTTCCATGCATGTATTAAGAACACTAGTTACCATGTTACAAGATTCATTCCAATTCCAATGACCAAGAATGTTCTTTGCACATAATAGTTCAAATCGTGATACAGAGAGTGAATCCAGAGTGTTTCTGATGCCTGAAGAAATGTATTCATTGTTTTACAGCATTTAAATTTGAATGATTGTGTATGGGGAAAAAGCATTTTTGGGCCTTTCATGTTACTTGTAATTCTGACTGTGATCACGAAAACAAAGTTGCCTCACTTGTTTGTGGGGGCCAACCTTAGTGCTGGATAACACTAAGTTGCTTTGCTAATTTACCCTACTGACTACTTAGCTAGCTAAACATCACTGTTGCTAAACATCACTGTTGCTAAACATCCGTGTTATGTTTCGGCTATTCATGCAAATTTGACCGCTGGACCATTTGTGCAGTCTGTGTTTATTCTTCCCAAATAGACGATTGTACAGACGTTATCTGTTTGCTTTGTTAGAAACGTACTGTACGCACTGACCGTGTGTGTGTGTGTGTGTTCAGCTCAGCCCCTGACTGTTCTCAGAACCCAGCAGGAACTCCAGTTCTTTGTATTGTTTTTCTCCTTATTTTCTGAAATCCCACTGTCTCGCATCTTTCCATTGACTGTTGAATGCTGAATGATGTTCAGTGTACAAAAAACAATCTAATACAAAGAGAAAAGACACTTTGTACCAGATTCAGCTACTAGCTACTTTCTGTCTGCAGTATTTTCTGGATTGGTCTACAAAAATACACTGTCACTGGAATAGTTTACTGGCTGATCATTTTAATATTGTTAACCACTGTCAATCAGTGGTTCTTTGAGTTAACTCCGGAACCTCTGAGCAACGCTACAGGCTGAAAATGGCAAGTTTTAAGGAAACGTTCGCAAATTACGTTTAACCATGTATCCAGCTAATTTATATAGCTCACGTTACTGGATTGTGTGAACAGTTAACTTCATAATATTGTGTATGTGTATGTGGCGTTTTGTTTTGTGGGGTGCAAATGTTCCACCAAAACAAGTTCCTTCCTGAAACCATTTTGAAGAGCCACGCTCGCTGCGTCGGGAGCTTAGTGCCGCCCAAAACGATTGTGATTGGTTTAAAGAAATGGCAATAAACCAGAGCACGTTTTTCTCCTATCCAGGAATGTTGTGTGGAAAGGCCAGACCTTCCTCCACAGCGCTGTGGAGATAGGTCTGGCAATGCACACTGTGTTTTCTTTGCGTTCTAGACCTGTCTGGTCAATGCACTTGTATGCTGATGGATGTTGAGGCGGAGCCCATGTTCTTCTCATGTCCAGGACCTCAGGCACATGTAGATGACAAGTTGTATGTCCCTCAAATCCACAATGATGTGAGGGACAATGACTGAGCAGCAGCAAAAAGTTACAAAGGTCATCATTCCTGTCTGCACCATTTTTTGAGCTCAGATACAAAATCTGAAGAAAATACTACAATCAAGAGACTCATGAGGGGCAGGTTGCACTTTGCATGCATTTAAGGGGAAAAAAGTCCTTTGACCCTTTTTTAAAAACTAAATAAATCCCTCTTTGTTCAAAACTGACAAATTGACACAACAAAAACATGGATAACTTGATGTCTCAGCGGTAGTTACAATCTGCTTTGTATTTACAAGTGTGTTGGTTTGTTGAGAACTGTACTGTCATGCTGTCCATTTGAAATTTCAATTTAATCACGCCTCTAAATTTCATTTGACTTGTTTGCTATCAGATCCCTGTTGTATTCATTTTTACCATTTCTCTACTGGACTGTCATCAAACTGTAGTCTAGAGAGTTGGTCACACATAATATCTCTTTCACTCTCTGCTCTTTTTCCCACCATTTTTTTCACCCTCTTCATAATGATCTATACGTGGTATCAGTTTCCATATAGTGTTAGAAAAAGGTACACACACACACACACACACACACACACACACACACACACACACACACACACACACACACACACACACACACACACTCTTATGCCAGCCCCGTTCCGTCAAGGCACCCCTCATTTACGGTAAATGTGTGTTTTTGTCATCTGTGGGCCTATATGAAGTGATGCAGTTAGTTTTGGTATCATGTCGTGGCCATGCATCTCCACCACTGAGAGATAACGAGAACAGTACAGCGTGGGTAGGCGTGGGAGGGCTGCGCCAGAGATGACTCAGCGCTCTGTTGCCGGGTAGAGAAGTACCAAACACACTGCCTCCGGCATACATTTCAAAAATACAGTATTTGATGTAGCTATTAATCGTGATCCCATCCTTGGATAAACACTTATCTAAACTTTAGGCCTACATGGATAAAATTTCCATGACCCATTTCACAGCAACCATGTTCCTTTTTATTGGAGAGTTAGCAGTATGTAAATAATGGATTAATAGATAACAAAATCAGGCAAGAAACAAAGAAATACCTGGAAACGGTTGCGAGGGTGGGACTTAATGTTTAAGTAGTCCACTAAACTACATTGTTCAGTTAACTTGAATAGGTTGCTGGTTGCGTTGTTAGCTAGCAACCAGTATCAACTTGAAAATGTAAAGCCTGGTTCACACGGCAGGATAATAAGGCCGATTTTAGCCCTGATTCTTTCTGCCGCTAGGGGTCTCTCAACCAAAACAATGGATTATAAACACGGACTTTTGATGACGTTGGTAAATTGCGTGGAATTATGGGAGTTGTACTTTTTAATGTTAAACACCTCGCCGATTAGAATGCATCTGTTGACGTACAAGTGTAGCTACCCATTCAAATGTATTCACTTTACGTTTAACGTTTATTCATGTCATTCTAATAACATAGCTGCATTTCCCCCAACATAATTACGTTTTTCTTGATTTGATTTGTATTGTGGTAGCTGATCAGTTAGCTAGCTAGCTAGTGAGCCAGCAAGCTAACGTTAGCCAGCAGCTAAAACACAGTGACTATCACAATATATTTCACATGTGACTGTCATCTTTTGGATGGTTTCAACACCGGGGTGGGACGGGGTTTGTTGTAACGCTAGCTAGCTACCCAACGAGCCTGAGAGACAGGTGTAGGTGGGGATTGTCAGGGGAATCTCCTGGGACGGCGAGCCGAGGACGGCCGTTGTGCAGCAGCTGAGCTGCTCCAAGCTGCCCAGAATGATCTCCCCCTTTACTTTTCTTTAATCTTAACTATTCATGTTGGTGCTTGTCGGGTTAATTTAGCTAACTGTAAAGACAGCTAAACGCGAAGGGGTGAGAAATTCGGCAGGGACGAGATTTTCGGCACGAACACCGGTAGCTAGCGGTAACGGAGATGCAGCTAACACTAGCTATGGATGGCCACTGTTGCGACTCAGATCTGGTTCTGGGTCTGATATGGTCTGTTTCCCGACGCTTCATTAAACTGCCGTTAGCGTCGTAAGCACCCAGCACCGGAGTTAAGTGCTGTATAGTACTTATACTGTATGGATTGCTGTAATGGTGGCTGTGTGTTGGCTGGCTATGGGCTAACGGTAACTGGCTATTGCTACATGTCCCGGCTGTTGTCAGCTGTTATCTCAGGCAGACAGACCGGGTGCTAGCTGGCTAAATTAGCATTAGATTAGTCGTCTTATCTATACAGTTAACGTTAACATTACTGGTAAACTCATTCGTGGGTTAGCCCAGCGCTGCCTTTATCCGTATTGAAAACAATCATGCTACTAATAACTTTATGAGCGTGTTGAACGATGTGGTAACCCTATAATGTTATCCACCAAGCATTAGCTAGCTAGCATTAAGTTAGCTACTTGTCAACAAACACATTCTAGTAACGTTAAACTGGATTGATATTGATATGTATCAATAAATAAGATATCTGCTGTATTACTGTGTTGCAAAGTGGCATGTTATCAATCACAAAATGATGATGTGTGGCAGAAAAAGCAGTATTATGGTTAGGAGTATTTTTTTCTGTGATATTGTATGATTTACAATTACGCTCAAACGTATCATCTGGGTGCCGTGTTTTGAAGGAAGTTACGAGCAACTAGAGGGTGAAAGGTCATATGACGCCACTGACGGTCGACTAGGAAGGAAAGGAAACGTGCTGTGTCTGAAAATAAAATAACAGATTTCTCTGGGTTTGAAGTTTGGTGGAAACATTTGGGAGAGTGTAACTACACAACTAAAAAAAATATGTAACATAGGTATGGTCGTTTTTAGACATTTTAATGCAGAAATGTTACATATTGTACCTTTAAGACTGCTCTTGTCTGCTCGGAAGGACGTCGGGACCGCTCCGATCTCAAATCGGGGATATCCAACATGTTGGATTGTTTTGGCCTGATTTCTCCTCGTGTGTGGTGTCCCCCAGGTACAAACGAGCATGCAACCTGTGGACTGTGGCGTGTAGCCAATCAGAAAGCGAGGTGACGAGGCGGCGAGGAATCACCGGGAAACAAAATCAAAACAGCCGGCGGCATGGCGTACCAGAAAGTCCGGTGGATGTCGGAGCGTTGTTTCCCCTTTGACCATCGCCTTTTCTTTTGATAACGTTTTTTTTCTTTTTTTTCGGTTAAAAACAAACTACAAACTATCGCCACTGCATCCTCTTTGTCCGCCATGATTGTTTACTCTGAAGTCATGTTTGATCTCGAGGGATTTTGCGAGATTTCCCGTCTGACCTGGGAATGCTCGGGAGTCAAATTGGTTCGTGTGTGATGTGTTGATTTTGCCGTGTGCTGCGCACCACACACTGTACGACCAAAACAGTTAGACCCGCGATTTTTTATCGCCGTGTGTGGGGTCTCTCAGGATTGGAAAACTGGCCAACAATTTTAAAATCGTCCCGTGTGAACCAGGCTTTACTCACTTCTACTACATAAAGGCATCCACTAGCAATCAAACCAAAATGTGTTGAAGCAAAACAGCACTGACCAGATACCTTGGATGCCCTGGGAGATGAAGCATGATAAAGTGCCCTCTACGGCGGCCCAACGTGCAAGAAAAGGGGATGAAGTTCCCTGTAGGGTGCCATTCCAGTGGAGAAAACGCCTACATGCTAGAAAACGTTCAGCACGCATGTGACCAGTTGCTAGTAAAATGTCTCAAATGTTTTCATGTCACTTTGTTGCCATATAATTTGCTACAGACTCCTGTTTGATTGTGCTGCACCACCCCGTGTGTAAAAATTAAAAATAGTTCTAATGAAACTGATACATGGAGACTTTTTGGCTGTGGGTCACATGGCTAAAAATCACGAGGACTCCCGGGAGTCCCCTGACATAACTTTGAATACCACTGTGAAAGAAAAGAAAAGAAGGTGGGCGTGAGGTTGAGTATGAGCAACAAGTAAAGAATCACAGGACACCTGTAACTGTCTATATGGTCAAAAAAATCACACTTTTAACATTAACCTTTAACTGTCTTATCTAGCTAAATGTATGCTGATTTTGCTGTTACAGGCACACAATTGGATTAACTGTATCTTAAATTACATTAATGGCAACTATTAAAACTCTGAGTGATCAGATGAATCAAATGAAAGGTCTACCTTCTAGATTTGATAATAAATCTGCAGGTGAAGTGAGGGACTCGTATTCAGCACCACTCAGCAGAAACATGAAGACAAGGTTTCAGTTCTAATATTTTACACACCAAAGGACCTTGAGATGAATACAACATTACAAGAACACAATGAATACAACATTACAAGAAAATTTTTTTTTTCAACTGGGGTTGAGATGAATCTATTTATATATTAAAGATGTGGGTTCAGCAGATAAGAGCAGCTACAGAAGAAGTGAGAATTTGCTATGTGTCATCTAGAGGATTAAAGTAGAAACGAGAGATTAGAAATGTACTTTGCACCACAGCTCAGTTGAGGTACACAACGATCGGCCTTGTTCTTTCAGTCTGAGCATAGACTATTTTACATTTTTGTGATAATGCTCCACCTGAAATATCACATACAAATGAATGCATATACAAATTATTGCACATATGAAAAAGTATTAGCCCCAAGGGAATTGATACTATTAATGTACAAAAGCCAACATTGAACTTGACATAAGTGACGACTTATAATTACATCTGCTACCTTTAACCCTTAAAGTGTGCAGTTTGCAGTGAAGAATACATTTTTATTTTTGAAAATGTAAAACGACTGCAGTCTTGATTATATCAACAGATTGCGGTGCCTATTTTCCAATGATATCTAACACTGATATTTCCTCTCAGAGGCGATATTGACCAAAATATAAAGACAACACCAAAATGTATTAATGTAACATTGTTTACTAAAACAACATCCAGGACAATATCCATTAAATGGCTGTAACTCACTGATGAAAAGGTTATACCAAACTCCATTACACCTAAATACAACTTTTCACATAAAAAAACAAACAAAAATGCCCTGGTTGACTATGGAGTTATTCAACAAAACAGTTTAATAACTCCATAGTTTTTTTTTTTCACTGAGCCATTTTGTTTAATGTCAAACATGGTTTGCTCACACAAAGGTAATAAATGATGACTTCACACTGCACCAGAAAGAAAGCTTAGGTTTCCTGAATCATATAATGTAACATTTGATTCTGACTGAAAGAATACGCTCAGAATTGGCAAAAATATAAAACTATGTCCAGGCGTTTCTTTGTCTAGGCTTTAGAGGGTCAAACACATTTTATAGATTAACAAAACAATCTCACCACAAACTCCATTTAGTAGCTGTTCTGGAGCTTTCAATTGTATTACACTGTCTTCCTCAGCAGATGAAGTTTGTCCAGTTGTCAGAAGTTCAAAATGAAAAATTTCCGTGCACTTTAAGGACTTCTCTTTCATGTTTGCTTCAAAGTTCAGATTTAAAGTTTGGTCCTGACTTTGGAAACAGACAAAACTATCTCACCACAACGTCCATTTAGTAGCTTTTCTGGAGTGGGAGTATAGTAAATACTTTTTTTTTAATTCTCTAAAACAGATACTCAAAGGACCTTAAGTTAAGACTGTCTTGTCAACAACTTTTTTCCAAGAACTTTCAATATCTGCATGCATAGAATCTTGGACTAAAACTGAGCAGATTTGTATTTTAATGAATTGTGAATCTTTTTATTACAACCATAAATATAGTCTCTTTAAGGTCCACATCCCTAACAGTGACTTACACCCCTTGTTGTAAATTAACATCTGGCTAATTAGTCTCACAAAAGTAAAATTTTTAATCCATGCTGTATCTATCCTCTGCTTCAGTGTGTGTGCTGCAGTGCTACTCCCAGTGTTAAAGGGTGTGATCGCCTCTGAAAATGCCCAAAGCTAGTAGAAAATGGCAATAGCATCAGCAATTTTGACCCAACTTCATTTGAAATGATCCAAGTTGTGTGTATTTTTATCCTGCGAGCGCTTTACAGTAAATGCTGAACACGAGAACATACAAAAATAAGCTGCAATGCAAAAAGAAGAAGAAAACAACTAAACACAGAACGAGAAGACGGGACCAGAATTGCTTTTATGTGCGTCTGTTGTAAGCTTAGTACTGGTTTCAATCAAACTGGTTTTGGTTTGTCTGAATGTGAAACCGTGACATTGTCCTTAAAATGCCTTATCACTGTAGAAATGAATGAGTCGGTAATGTAGAGTTTCTCAACCAAGGGGTCGAGGTACCATGTGGAGGTTTCAATTGAATGAATTGAATGCAGACGGAGTATTTGGAAATCATAAATAAAAGTAAATCATTTCTCATAATTGAACATGAGCTCCATTTACAGTATGATTTTAAAGGTGCCCTGCCACACTTATTTCATTACTTTGTGGTAATGTCTGAAGTTCTACCATGGACTCTGTAATATTTTTTGTGGAAAAAATGTCTAGCGTGGTATAGAAAGACTCAACTCAATTTCTACCAGTTCTCATTAATATTCAACGAGCTAAGCTGCTTGACTCTGATTGGCTAACAGCTATCCAATGAGAGCCTGGCTATCAGCATCCTTTATCCAGCACAACAAAGCGAGCTCATGAATGAGCTCAGGCAGCTCAGACTGACCAGCTTAGCTGACCACTTACTTCTTTTCAGCGGCTAGAGCTGACAGAGGAGGTAGCAGTTCATTTTCACATTCACGACATAACACAAACACATATGGACCTAACATATTTCAAGAAATGCAAGTAAAAACGGTTTTGTGTGGCAGGGCACCTTTAAGAGAATACAAAATAATAATGAACATTTAAAAGCAGTCACTTTTCAGAAAAGGTCTGCACGTGAGGCATGATTGCTTATGTCTTTATGCTTGCAGGTTTGGGTTGAGAGCTGGTGATATGTGTCCCTAAATGACGATAAACCTTTCATCTCTGGATACGTGTGGTGTTTGTTCTCATGAGTCAAATGAGTTATAGATCAATAAATGTCAAAAGCTGAATATCCTGTCAAGTTGAAAACAATAGTAGGTCACCAGTTTGTGGGCGTGTGTGGGTGTGTGTGTGTTCTGTTGCACCTTTACTCATCACAAATTACGCTCTAAGATACAGTAAATGACTAAGAACGCCACAAACATCACATTACTCGGGGGTTGTAAGAGAAGTCACAAATGACAAAGAAGTTTTCAGATGCTCATATTCTGTGGTTAGCTTACTCATTTGTCGGCTAAAAGCTATTTTTTGTAAAAGAAAATTCTAACTCTTTTAACTCCCATAGAAAAATGACTAATGTCATCCTACCTCTAGTAGGATGACATTAGTCATTTCTGATTTGTGAAATATGGAGGTTACGAAGTTCAACTAATGTTTTAAAATGGCCTTGCAATCAAACCTAAAATTGGTTTGCATTTTAAATGCTACCCAAAAACTGAGAAAAACTTTAAACAAGACGCCATCTTTGAGAGGACTGTCATCCTCTAGTGGCCTCTGTGATGCATTTAGCTTTTTCATTGTATTGCAATCAAGTCATGTTTGTTATACACTGTAAGTTGTTACAAAACTAAAGACTTCTGTTGTCTTCTTTTTTATTAATTTAGATCAACTTCTTGATCCCACACAGCAGCAAGTGCAAGAACAGATGCATATAACTTTAAAAAAGAAAAGAAAACATTATGTACATTATGAGCAACTGTTGTTTACAAATGGAGCATGAAAAAGCTAAAACAAAGGGTACTAAAAGCTAGAGCTAGAAGGATTAGTCAATTTTTGGATTGGCCGTTTTATTCAAATTTTCTCTAGTTACAACTTCTTAAATGTGAAGATTTGAGGCTTTTATTTGTAATATATGATAGTCCAAAACCAAAGTATATTCAGTTAGCTACAGAGGTGTAGTGGTAAAAAAAGAGGTGGGTAAACTATAAATTCTGGTGGACCACGACGTGGTCACCTTTTAACGTGGGCCACTGCCTACCGGTGTATGTGTATCCTGATGACATCGCTATAGGCTATCATTTGATGGTACTACCAA
The DNA here is from genome assembly GCA_023631565.1 of Gymnocephalus cernua. NCBI lineage: Eukaryota > Metazoa > Chordata > Actinopteri > Perciformes > Percidae > Gymnocephalus > Gymnocephalus cernua. The sequence goes on along the minus strand of CM042437.1, from coordinate 8,992,285 downwards.
GGGTATCACTGGTTGTTTCCTCATCATAGGTCACACAATCACTATTCAATTCATACATTAATCTAAGCTCTTGTTAAAGAGACTCAAGAAGGAATAATAGGGTTGAAATCTATAAAGTTTACTAAATGACAAAACAGAGAGAACAAAAATATTTAAGAGAGATAGAGAGGGAGGCTTATATCCAGGGCTTCCAATGCAATGCACTTGTACATAATGATTAGGGATTTGCAGACATGGGGGACTCGAGTCACATGACTTGACTCGAGTTAGACTCGAGTCGCAAATTTTAGGACTTGAGACTTGCTTGATAAACATTCATAAAAGACTCGACTTGACTTTGACTTGACATTCATGACTTGAGACTTGACTTAGACTTGAGTCAAATGACTTGAAATGACTTGACTTTCTGTTTAATAAATATCAGTCCCTCCAGAAAAACGCGATTATGCGATCGCAGAATTCAATGCATAATCAGCCAATGTCCGCATATTCATGCGGGGGCCGCATTTTTTTAAAAACGCCGCACTTTCGCCGCATAAATTGCCGATTTCCGCGCAAAATATGCGGGGCTTGCATGATTTCATAATCCCCGCATTTTCGTTGCAAAAAAGTCACATATATCTAGGGTTGGGTACCGAAACTCGGTGCCAATGGGCCCCCGGATCCGACGTAAACGGTAGTAATTAACGAGACCGAATAAGAACGAAGATTTCGGTGCCTTATTTCGGTGCCTGACTTTACACTACACTGGACAGCAGGTAACGTTAGCCTAGCTTTAGCTAGCAGCGTGATTAAACACGGTTAAAATGCTGACAGGTGACGTTAACCAGTGTAAAGTGTGACTGTATATCAACAGTCTGCTCTGCAGCGCAGCAGCTGCCGACGTCGGAAACGCACAGATGGTGCATTCACGGACACTGGTAATTGTTTGGTTTTGGTTGGTTATTCTAAAATACCCTTTTCCCATCTGGTTGCTGTTTTTGTCGTCCAACAGCAATTTACTGGTGAAATAAGTTATTGTTTATTATAAGTTATAGTTATTACATTACTATTAAATCATTTAATTTTGACCATATGGCCTTAGTAATAAACAACGTGTCCTTAATGCCACCGACTGTTGTTGAGTAGGCCTATCCTTCTTGTTTCTTCTTTTTAAAAAACCTTCTTAAAAAGTATCGGTTCAGGCACCGTTTTAAAAGTACCGATTTAGCGCCAGTATCAGAAAAAAAACCAAACAATACCCAACCCTACATATATCTCAGCAGAAAGTTCAAAAATGTTGCGTTTACTTCACACAAGAGCAGCCTTTTTCCCCTGTTGCCATGGGAACGTTATGAAGTGACGTAATTTCACCTACTGAGAACACGGTGTTGGGGGAATCACTTTTTTTCTCTTTTTCATCAAACCGCAGTTTTTCCAAGTTCCCGCAAGTTCCCGCAGTTTTTGCAAGTTCCCGCAATTTCATCGCATAAAATGGCATAAATATCCCGCATATTCCATCGCATTTTTTAAGAAAACGTGCCGCATAATCAAGGATTTTTGCCCGCAACAATCACGAAAAAACTCCGCGTTTTTCTGGAGGGACTGAAATATATATTTTCCCCCTCTGATATTGAGGAGGAGTTAACTTTACGATTTTAGTGCTGTTGCATGCGCGGGAACCCGTTGTTATGGTGACGCGCCACACGGCGGCAGACCTGCAGTAAATGAGACTGGCTACGGATGTTACTTAACGTCATGGATTCCTCTGCACCGAAAATAATAAAGTTTGGCTATAAGGATTACACATCTGACCAGGCAAAGAAGAAACGAACGGCAGTTTGCAATGTATGCAGTACAAGAAATTCCGATGTCAACCACCACCACGGCGAATTTCATCAGACACTTCAAATCGGGAAAGATTCAGGTTCCAGTCCCCATATTCAGCTGAACCACTATTTGGACGCTTGTGATGAACAGAACTCCCTTCAGTTTTGGGCCATGAATAAGCACACCACCCCCCCCCCCCCCCCCTCTTTGTTCAAGGTGGCGGTAAGAACGAATACAACTAGGCACACTGTATAGGCTACATACACACAAACAAACTGCTTGATTTTTTTTGTTGGCCTAATATCAGTTTTAGGCTGTGCTTTTTTAAATCTTTATACATTTAAACTGTTCAGATATATGTGGCTTGGACACAGTGTCTTTTGAATATTGAGTAGGAAAAAATGCAAATAAAACTCATAACCACTGTCTTTAGCTTGTTTAAAAATGGAAACTTTTGTATGACTTGACTTGTGACTTGCTTGACCCAAGCTATGACTTGACTTGACTTGCTTGATTGTCACACAAAATGACTTAGACTTGCTTGAGACTTGAAAGTAAGACTTGAGACTTGCTTGTGACTTGCCCATGTGTGACTTACTCCCATCTCTGGGGATTTGGGATTATTTTCATAGTCGATTATTCTGTTGAATATTTTCTCGATTAATCGATTAGTTGTTTGGTCTACAATATGTCAGAAAAATGTGGATCAGTGTTTCCCAAAAGCCCAGGATGACATCCTCAAATGTCTCGTTTTGTTTCTGCTCCTGTAGAAGCTAGAGGTCTGTATGAAATCAACCTTGTTACTAGAAAAACATGTTTTTAGCCGCAATCTTATGGAGAAAAACTACACTACCCACAGTCCTAAGCTTAACAGCGACGCCTCTGATTGGTTCAACTCGCCGTTTCCATAGAAACGTTTACCGTCCCGCAAAACCGCGAACGGCTATAGCGATAACATTAACTAGCTAGGTGACTAGCAAAGAGAGCTTGTTGTCACAAACTTCCAGTGGTTTAAATGTCAGAGAATGCATAATTACATCCAGTTATTTATCTGATAATGTATCCTGAATTTTACTTGTAACATGGGCTAATGGGAAAAGGTAGAGGTGACTTGTTGAGTCAGTGGCATGATTCTACTGTGAACCAAATTAACCTAAAAAACATGAAGTTTAGTACTGTTTTTCGAGCTCACTCACTTTGGGCTTGTAGCCGAGGCCGTTTGCTGGCATCAGGAGGGCTGCTGTCTTTACGCTGCTTAAAAAAAATTGCCGGACATCTATTTTTACAATTTATTACATGAGACATGTAGGCTAGTTTGGGCTAGTGACGATGTATTAAGAGAACTGATGAGTCTTGATGCAGTCTGCTGCTTCCTGCTGGCTAGGCAAGAAATGCTCGATGGCGTTTTTGCCCCCAACGTTGACTTCAAGGCAGCGCTGCGACCATTGACTTAATTCAAGGCACCTTGTCACTGCGCGATGTGAGTCTCAACGCGATCTGAGTCGCGTCGAGTTGCGCATGCTCAGATTTAAACAATTTACGGCATAACGACAACAACAGAAGATGGGAACAGCAATAATCGAAGATATAGAAGGTGGAAATCATTTCAAAAACGTTTTAGTTATCAAATGCTATCTATGATTGTTTGATTGCTAACGTTAGCTCATAACAAATAACAGCCGTTGTGTTTGATTGCTAACTTGTAGCCAGCAGTGAACCAACTTGGTCATGTAGCTCCATTTTCACTGACTTTTTTTATTTTTTATTAACTGACATGAGGGATCATGCCGTGAACATGTGATGTGTTACGCTAAATAAAACATTACTGCCATTTCCATCTTCCATATCTTCGATTATTGCTGTTCCCATCTTCCGTTATTGTCGTTATGCCGTAAATTGTTTAAATCTGAGCATGCGCAACTCGACGCGACTCAGATCGCGTTGAGACTCACATCGCGCAGTGACACACCTAACTGTTGCCTAATCCTAGTGCCTTCCAGGCATCGCTGCCTGGAAGGCGACGTTGTGGGCTTTACAAACAAACACCGCAAGAGATTGGTCAACACTGACAGTAAGCAGCCCAATATGAAAGACTTCGTCTTAGGTTTAACAAACTATGAAACTAATAATGAAAAATATGAAACTAAAACGACATAAGCTTAATTTAAAATGGCTTAGGAACTATAGGGTATTTAGAGGTGGATAAACACAATTTAGAGGTGAATAAACGCACTTTGGAGGTGGGTAAACGCTATTTCCGAATTTTGGGAGGTGCGTAAACGGCGTTTACGTGCGGTTAGCCTTCACTACATCCCTGGTTAGCTATCAGTAGAATCAAACAAACAATTTAAATACATCTCACTGGTCTGTGGGAAATGATACCGGGCCTTTTTTTTTTTTTTTTTTAAACTACCGGTATTTTTGTTATTTTATAGACTAAACAATTAATCAAGAAAATAATTGGCGGTTGCAGACTGCTAAATGCTAGTAAGAAATAGTAACATGGAGACAAAAGCTGCAATAAAAGATTAAAAGGGTTATTCAACATTCAGAACACTAATATAGAAGTAAACAACTATTTGCTATGTAAAGATATAGTGGAGTAATGGCGTCCTAAGCAGAGAAGTCCCACTCTCTACGTGCACACCAGATGTGGAATGTAAATAAATACATTTACTCAAGTACTGTACTTAAGTACAAATTTAAGGTACTTGTACTTTACTTGAGTCTTTTCTTTTCATGCCACGTTCTACTTCTACTCCACTACATCTCAGAGGGAAATATTGTATTGTATGTATATATATATATATATATATATATATATATATATATATATATATATGTGTGTGTGTATATATATATATATGTGTGTGTATATATATATATATATATATATGTGTGTGTATATATATATATATGTGTGTATATATATATATGTGTGTATATATATATATGTGTGTATATATATATATATATATATGTATATATATATATATATATGTATATATATATATATATATATATATATATATATATATATATATATATATATATATATATATATATGTATATATATATATATATATATATATATATATATATATATATATATATATATGTATATATATATATATATGTATATGTATATATATATATATATGTATATATGTATATGTGTGTGTGTATCAGAGGTCGCACGCCTCTGGAGCAGCTAGGGGTTAAGTGTCTTGCTCAGGGACACATTGGTTGATGTATCGCAGTGGGAATCGAACCCCGAGCTCTCCCACACCAAAGGCATGCGTCATCACCACACAAAACACGTACACAAAACAGTTTATTAAAAACGTTTTATTATAAACTAAACTACCCACAATATAACGGCCTACAAGTCTAGCTGAAATGACTCTTTTGATTGTTTCCAGTTTCTAAAATGTGAGGATTTTTCTGCATTGAGTACTTTTACTTTTAATACTTTAAAGCCCCAGTGTGTAATGTTTGTAGTTGTTTATTATGAAATCTGTATTGCCCTTCACAAACGTACTTTTTATGAATATTGACCACCACCACCAATTTCAAGTATTCCTATTGGCTTGAAATTTTACATTTGCGCTTACATGAACTGGGGTAGACGCTCCATATTCATGTGCCATCTTGAAATACGTTAGCCGGTAAGGGACATACAGGACATGCTGCTCTGCCTTTCGCGTTTTCGACTCACAGCTGCTCGTCGCTTCTCAGCCCCGGCAAGTTTGAAGAAGGAAACACTGAGGACCACATGTATTCAAAATCCAAATTTCAGGAACGGGAGACTTCTTCTTCGCCCAGAATAAGAAAACAGATATTGAAAAGAGCAACAGACCGGCATCATCAGGAAAAAGAATGAACCAAATCCCAACTAGTTAATTATCCTCTGGACCGCTGCAGTCTCTCTTTTTTCTCTCTCTCTCCTTTCCGTCAGGTGGTGTGCGTGCCCGCTCGTGGTGTGAAGCGCGCGTCTGCGCTACTGTCCGACCTGCACAACCACGGCTGATTGACTTTAGTACACTTTCGCTTTTTGCAGCGTGACGGCTACTGTAGCTGCAACACATACATTCAACTGCGTGGCGAGAGAGAATTGATTGCGATACATGATCTCAATGCTAGATGGGAGTAATTCTTTCACAGTGTAACTTTAAGTACATTTTCCAGATGATACTTATATACTTTTACTTAAGTAACATTTTTAATGCAGGACTTTTACTTACTTGTATTTTAACAGTGTGGTATAACTACATTTACTTAGGTAAAGGATGTGAATACTTCTTTCACCACTGGTGCACACAGTGTTGTAATCCGAGCTTCTCTGTTCTTAATTTTGCTTGCCAGACTGGCCACGTGTGCATGTTAGTGCATGTGGCACTGACAAAACATAAGCAGTATTTCACATATTAGGACACAGTAAGCGCCAGGTGCAGGAAATCCCAGCCTGCTGTTTTGTGGTGGGGATCGAATAGTCTGACAGCCGCAGGGACAAAAGACAAGATTACAAAATATAACCTGTAATTTCTAACAAAGTAATATACTTCCTTCCTGTTTATTACTTAGCATTTTATAACAGTTAGTTTTATAACGGGGCAGGAATCCACAGTGGTGGTGTCATGCAAGGTATTTTACTTGGTGGAACAAAACATAGTGTGGCTTTTATTTAGATGTTTTTGTAAATCCTTTCATACACATCTCATTTGGTACCAAGCAGCAAAAATAACTTTTTGCAGCCTCTAACACATCGCCATCCTCTGCCTCTCAATTCTAACCACAAAGTTTCAACTTCATGTCTACATGTGAGTTGGCTGTTATCAGCTCTTTCCATTATTCTTCTTGATCTTAAAAACAAACAAAGCGATGAGAGAGGAGGGCATGTAGCAAAAACAGCAGGGCTTATAGTAAAGTATAGTAAGTCTTTATTCTGGGAGTGATTAGCATAAACAGTTGCACCAGTTAGAAGATACCAATCATCTCCACCATGGAATCATTTGTTTATGAAAACTATATTTTGAAAGGTCAGTGTTCACAAAAATATAATGATGTTTCAAAGTGCAACACATAGCTGATTTGTTTTATTTTTAAATTTAGCTCAGTCTGCAGGTAGAAGCTGTTTGGCGTGATGTCCACAGGCATTTAGATGTTGATGGACACAGTAAGAGTAAGTCACATTAAAGTGCCCATATTATGCTCTGAGGTTGTACCAGAATAGGTTTACATGGTTTAATTTTCAAAAAACACCATATTTTTGTTGTACTGCACGTTGCTGTAGCTCCTCTTTTCACCCTGTGTGTTGAGCTCTCTGTTTTAGCTACAGAGTGAGACATCACACTATCCCATCTTTGTTGGGAGTTGCACATGCACAGTAGCTAGGTAAAGACTACTAGCTAGAAGCTACCGCTGCTAGCGGTTAGCCACCTTATTCTCAATGGCAAAACACTGCTACAACACACACAAGTTCACCCTAATCTACAAAATAAATTATATAGAACTACTTACATGTCCCTTGTCTGCAGGTATTCCACACAACGTTGGAAGTGCGCCCTCGTTTAGAAGAAGTCTCCCTGCTAATCCTTGTACTGACCGAAGTTGGAGAAACAGCTAGCTGTTGTGGTATTAGCTAAAGAGGTTAGCACACACCAAATGGTTCGGCCAATGACGTAGTCGGCCCTGTCGATTTTGACCAGCTCACCTGGAGACTGAAGGCAGGACACATTCAGAAACCCGTATCTCACTCAAAACAGCATGGATGTTTTTTTCTCTCCAAGTTTGTATGCGTGTGGAAGCACCAGAGACACAAAATAACTTAAATCCCAGAAAAAGTGATTTTTTCATAATATGGGCACTTTAAGCTGGCATTGTTGCATCTTTTTCTGTGTTTTTCTGCCTTCTGTTCACACTAAACCAACAAGTGAGCTTTTCCAAAATTCCCCCCAGAGTGGACAGCGGTGGAAGACATACTCAGATCTTTTACTTGAGTGAAATTACTTACAACCGTTTAAAAAACCTCCATTACAAGTAAAACCTTTGCCTTTAAAATCTGACTTTATTAAAAGTATGTAACGTGCAAACAAAGTGTATCAAAAGTATCAGTACTACAGAAAAAATGTCTTCTGTAACTGATATATGATGCATCAATTACTGTTGCAGCCGATCTAGGTGGAGCTAGTTTTAACTGCTTTATAGAAAGCTCTATATACAGCTCTGACTCCGTATACTGTTTGAACTCTTAACAGTGCATCATATTTTATGAGTTCATTAGAGACTTTAGTCTGATGAAGACTGGAAACTTGTGCTTTCCACGAAACATTGGCAGTGGCAGTGACAGTTTCCACTTCACCACAGCATTAAGAAGTCATCATATCTGGAGTGTTTACCTGGGTGGGAGCAGATGCCATTGTATGGGCGTTTAAGAAACTGAAACCAAGTAAGGTACCTGACAGTAATAATCAATCGTGTGTGTGTGTGTGTGTGTGTGTGTGTGTGTGTGTGTGTGTGTGTGTGTGTGTGTGTGTGTGTGTGTGTGTGTGTGTGTGTGTGTGTGTGTGTGTGTGTGTGTGTGTGTGTGTGTCAGACGCACTGATGTAGTTCAGTTTTTTCTCCACTAGAGAGCGACTCCTTCCCACAGGAAACAGTGTGTGTGTGTGTGTGTGTGTGTGTGTGTCAGGCAGACTGATGTAGTTCATTTTTTTCTCCACTAGAGGGCGACTCCTTCCCACAGGAAACAGCCTGTTCACTCCAACAGTATCTGTCTTGCTACAATTAACCTACCTGCGTCTAAAGTAGCCTTCATTTCAGTGAACTTAAAACATTGTTTTTCGAAACGTTTCTGTTAAATTTCGATATGCCACCAACATGAACCACAACCAGCCACTGTTTTACACCATTAAACACCCATTATTAAACATCTGTGTTACAGGAGGCATTATCTTTTCAGTAAAAAGTCTAACAGGAAAATAACACTTTTTTTTGTCAAATAATCACCATAACATGGACTACCAAATAATAGGGCTTTATGTTCTGAATAGTGAAGCTGTGGCGCTTAGTAGTCCTGAGTCACTTTCTACTGCTTTGCGGTGTGTGTATTCTCTCTGATGATCTCTTGTGTTCCTACCAATAGCCTATTCCCACTAACGAAATGACGCTGCTGGTTTGGTTTGAATAAGTATGCTCTTATTGTAGGCTAGTTATCGTAGTAGCCGAATTTTATTATTTTTATTATAATATATAGCCTATAGTTTTTATAAAACACCAGTTTTGCTGTGAAATATTGCGCAATCTCCTCTTGTGTCCTACATCGTGTAGTCGTATAGATTCATTAGAACATGTCATTTTAAAACGTGTCACTTTTCTTAACAGGATTTCAAGACTGTCATGTAACATGTCATTTTTACCTAAACAAAAAAGATTGCTTAAGGGTACCCCCCCCCCCCCCCATATTTATTAATTAGTATTTGATCTACATGTTACACACCTCCATTTTAAAGGAATATATCACCATCAATAACTAAATAATTGAATACTTTTTTGTGTATGATTACTGCCTAATATACAGTGTCGATGGGGTGGAGAGTAAATGCTTTATCGAGGTTGTTCGTAACCAACAACAAACATGTATGGGCCGCGATAAGATAGGCTATAGCCTACACAAATATATTGTGGGAGCATGGCTTTGCTATAAATCCTACAGTAAAAGGGTCTAAGCACGTCGTCACTTCAGAAGATAAAAAAAAACGTCTTCAGATTTAGCAGTATTAAGTTTGCTTATCTTAATTGTCTGCTGCTGTTGGAAATTAATTAGGAAGCAGCTGCAGGAGATGACTCACGATTTGATAAGAAATAATACTTCAAGCTATACGCAGTGATGACTAATTAGACTGTGTGTGACTGTGATTTCTAAATGAATGTCAGTGCATTTCGCTTCGCTTTTCTACATCATACAGATCGCGTTTGGACGAAGTTTATGTTGAGACATGGCCTGCAAAACTCCAACATGCCCGCCGAGCCTTGGCTGCTTTCAGATACAAAACGTCGCTGGAGCTATAAAAAATAAAAAATAAATAAAATGAATGTCCAAATGTGACCCCCGTTTTTAACTTTGCACGTCCAATTTGATTCCTCTTCGACGCGTAATGGGGGACGCTGCAGGGGTTTTACGGCGAGTCATGATCTATTTAATAATCTTACTATCACTCCACAGCGCTGTTATTTTATTTTTTTAAATATCTATTCGAAGTTGAACTGGTAGGCTAATATGAAAAATAAAGGTCGGCAGAAGTTCGTTTTATTTCGCCAATCTAAAATAGCCTGCATCCCAGAGGAACGTATTTTATACACGTTGCGTGCATAAAATACGTCCTAATTGAATTTGCATTAAGATATTTTCCTCTTTAAAAAACGGTTTAGTTTTTTAAGAAGAAAAAAAAAAAGCCCGTGTGATTTGAATAAAATTAAATATTACGATTTCCTTTGCATGACATGGAAATATCTGTCTGCGATGTTTACAGCCACGTTATCACTCTGTAAACATCAAAACAACAAGAACCGATGGGCTAATCAAAATGTCACAGCCTAATGCACTTCCTGTGTGATGAGATGGTACATATTTGACATTTGGGTTTTGTTTTTCCTTCTTGAACTTTCTCACACACAGAGAAGGAAATTCAGTCAAATCGCACAAGCAGGGATTAACGATGTGTAAAGAAATGTTGATGTGTATTAATACCCCACATCTGTCATATCTAATAAAAAAACGTTAAATGTATAGTGTTCGAGTTGTGTTTCTTTAAAACAGGACACACTTATTAAATCTGTCATTAAAAACAGTAAAAGTGTCTAGTAAGACAAAATTATGAATGATCAATAGTTTTTTTTTCTGTAAACTTGACTTTGAACTTTGTAATACAGGGCTGTATTATTTATAAGAGTGAACATTAGAGAATAACTAAATGCTTCTTATTCAATATCTGAGCCATGACAGACAAAACATCGCTATACAATCCTAAAAACAGACCTTAACATAGCCTACTCAAAAAAAATTATTAAAATCAACATCTCATATCAGCATTTAGAATTTCATTTTCTTTGAACTTTGAATGCATAAAGTTTCACATCTTAATTCTTGTGTGAGTGTGTTTCTGAGTCACCTGCGGTTGTGAGGAAGATAATATTCACCTCACTGGTGCCTCTCACTTTAAGTCAGCGTAAATTGGATATTAGAAATACTGTAAAGGTTGACTGGTGCTGCTGACACTTAATGTATGTGGAGGAGGTGGAATGTGTTTGCTGTTATTTCACATCATAGCTGTGAGGAGCTAACAGCTGCTTTGACTGTGAACCAGACAATACAGAGTGGAAAATATAGGAGGGTGTTTCTGTTATTTAGCCTTCCCTCATTGATATAAATGGGGTGGACTAAATAATAGAAACAACACCAACTGCAGCCTCCAAAAGAATCATACAGTTGAATCAACACCTCTCTGAACAGTTTCAAGAAAAATTGGTTATCATAACCTTTGTGACATTAGGATGTAATGTTGTATTGTATAGACTGCATTAGTTTGAGCTTGGTGTACTTAATAAATGGGCAACTGAGTGTAAAGCTGCTGTAGCCACAGGGCACATGGACATTAGGTCATGTATTTAGGGTGTTGGAGATGCCATTTTCTGAAGCGGAAGTATTTGAGGTGGTTGTGGTGCCTTTTATAGAGGAAAAATGCTTTAGTATGTATAGGCCTATATTCATATGTATCTGGTACTGTAGTTGTGTGGATGTTTATGGTTAGCTGTGTGTAATGAATCCCCCTCCCGACATGTCTTATGACATACCAATACCCAGAAAGAAAATCTTTGAATAATACTTTGTCTGCTGTGATAGCTCCACAAACATTCTTAGAATTACCTAAATTTGAGGTGAGCATAGAGCAACTCATTTCGAAACAGTCTTTGAGTGTCAAACTGCACTGTGAAGCTTAAACATCCAAGGAAATTAACAATAAGCAAAACATATTTTTGATTGGAGGGGGACTTTAAAGCTATAGTGCGTAGCTTCTGTTGCCCCCATGAGTAATTAATGACAACAAAACTGTTGGCTTGTCTACATGATACAAGCCTTCCGTGATTGTGCACAGTCCCCACCCCTACTACATGCAGTAACTAGTAGCCAAGGAGGACACGGAGGATTAAAAAAACATGATGGACTCTTCAGAAGAGGTAATTATCTTCACTCGAGTTTCTGCATGCATTCTTTGGGTTCTTTATAGCCAAGCAGTTGGGAAGATATCAGTTTGTAGTACTGGGTGGAGCAACTCAGCTCACAGTTTATTTACCTCCAAACACAGGGATTGTGTCATGTACGTGTTGACTTTATGATTTTAACTTTTAAATTTTGCTTCCAAGATTGATATTCAGCCTAATCTGATTTCAGATAAGCATTAAGTGAAATTGTACAATCAATACGGTTCTTTCATTCATCATGCAAACCATAATCATCTAATTGGGGGAAAATTGACACCTGCTTCTACGAAAAGGACTGTGGGCCTCAAGGGAAAGGCTGTTATATTGTTTTGATTACACGTTTCTCTGTTAATGATATATGATAATGTGTTTTTGTAGAAGTGACTGTTCAGTTCCAAACATAAGGGAGATGTAGAATATAAAACACACAGCAATCTGACATTAGACCTGCTCTCCTACTTATTTCTTTATTTAGCACTTACAGTATTGATTAAACAGTGTAGTCCACAAGCATTACAGCAGTGAAATGTTTGTTTTTTAAATTTTGTGATAGCTCAGAGAATTCAAGGCTGAATTTCAGTTTTAAAGATGCAGTAGGTAAGACTTATAAAACTAACTTTCTGTCATATTGGCACACACATTCATTTTACCTTGTGGGGGGAGGGGCTTAGGAGACCGTTTGGCCTCTAGCAGAAAGGGGGGGTGGACTGAAAAGTCGTTGATGTTCAAATTCTTTGGCTAAGTCCTGGATCTTCACAATCCTACCTACAGCACCTTTAAGGTTGTTTGGGAGCGTTTCTATCCATATTAAATGAACAGTGTGGGACTTGTAGCCCTTTCTTTAAACCTAGGAAAAGGGTAAATGCTGCAGTTTGTACTGTATGCACTTCATTGCATGCGAATAAAAACACCCTCAAATTACAGCTGAAAGTCAGCACTTTAACCTGGTTGTCACTGGTTGATTTGAGATCTAATGTGCTGCAGTACAGAGCCAAAACAAAACTGTCTGAATACTTACAGACTTATAGAGCTTTACATGCAAGGACAGAGGAATCAGCTGCTGTAGTATTGCTTTGGCATTCTCACTGTTGTTTCTTTTGTATTTTTGGGGTTTAGAAATGTAAGCGTATGCTTCTGTTCTGTTGTTCTTTTATTATTCTAGTGTTAAGAAATTAATTAATTAATTCTGCAGCCGCTGATGCACCAGTAATTAGAAATGTTAATGCCTGATTTAAAATGAGGCAGTTACAGTTCCCATTGAGGAAAGATCATGTTGGATAATCTTTTTATTTTTTTGTGTCATAATGGACCTAGTGTATATATTTGCAGGGATATCTGCCCGGCAGCATTTTATGAACATTTTTTCTTTGAACTACAGTTAGAAAATATATACAAAATTGAAGAAAATTAAAAAAAAGATAATTGGTAGAATAGCCCTAACAAAACTCTTCCTAGTCAGTCTTAGTCATGTTTCTCTACAATAACATACAATATGTACGGCCACTCAAACATATTTAGACAAACTCCTATCGTGCACCTGGATATGATATCAAAAGTGTCTTTTCACTCTGCAGCCGCTGATGCAGCAAACATAAAGCAGAGAATTACAGAACAACAGTAACCATCACAACTTAATACCTGATTTAAGATTGGTAATGTTTTTTAGTTCCTCGTGCATACACTGAAACTACAGCCGAGTCGAGGCAGCAACTCTGCCAGACACCACATTACAAATTTAGCACTGCCACACATCACAGAAAATAACAGAACTTAATCTAAAATAAAATCCCAGTGTACCCAAAGAAAGCAAATACTGTGTATTAGACTGAATTATGTCTGTAATGTGTATGAAATGATGCACAACACATCATGCACAAAACATTTGCCATGCTGGAGAAAGCATATACATATTTTAATATATAGGCCTAAGCATCATACAGCTTTAAGGGGACACTGAATGTTGTTCAGTGTGGAGACTAAATTCTCCAATTTGAAACCTGCATCAGGGGTCATTTATTTTTTGGGAAGAATCAAAAATGAACTTTTCTGAGGTTCAATAAAGCGACCATTTGGTCCAAATATCTGAAGAGAGGATTGACACTAAAATAATCTCTCCCTATCTGGTGTGCATGCTGACATGTAGGTTATGTAAGGCCTCCATGCAAGATGATGTTAAATCAATAACAACATTAAAAACATACCTCACAGTCCCAGTATCTTATCTTATTATGTATGTGTTTTCCATTGAAGGTCTCAGTCTGACTTAAAACCTGTACTGTAATGTAATTAAATGTAGGCACGGATCATATCGTAGGAGGAAGTTTTAGTGTTGTTTCATGTGGAGAAGTGTGTGTGGAATGAAACCCAACGTTTGTGTCAACTCACTGCTGTTGTGAAGCTTCATAAGGAAATCAGGCAAGGATCCGGCCCTGACGCATGCCTGCTATGGAAATAAGAGATTATTATCATTAACTCACCCTGTCCCACTCGTAGCACACACCTACACACCTACACACTCTTACCAGTTAACTCCCTCATACTGTCTCACGCAGCTAAACACTGTGACGCCCATACTCACTTTGTCTCTCTCTCTCACACAACCCTCCATCTATCTTCTTGTCTTGTACATGACCATCTTGTAAAATCACATTTGCCACGAGTGTGTTTTCTAAACAGCGTTGACACACTGGGATCACACTGGGATCTTCATGGGTCACACACTAAATCTGCTGTGTGTGCTACGCTTTTGCTCTGATTTTTGTTTTAGCACTTTAGGTAACTGACAAATGTCACTGTTCCTCTCCAGTGTCACGATGTTTGAAGACGTGCATGTAAGGAAAGGCAAGTGTATTTGTACATTTAACACACACAGGTAATTTAAAGTATTTTACATGATGCATTCAAAAGGAAATACAGCATAACACATACAAATGCAAATTAAAACATTAGGAACCATTTAAAAAGACATTTTGGAGGCAATAATACAAATAAAATGCACCACATTCTGCTACTGTACTACTACTACTACTTATATTACTACATGGTGTAGAATCCCTCCTGTCATTACTGTTATTACTAATAATAATTGAAGATAACTACAACTGCTATTGTAGCTAATAGTACTACTGGTACTATTACCATTACTACTGTAATATTGTTTATACTTATGTTATGAATATTACTACTACTATAGTATTACTATTTCTACCAATAGTAGCATTACAACAACTGATATCACTAGTATTAACACTACCACAACTACTACTACTACAGTAGCTACTACAACTTCTACCAGTGCATTAGTATTATTGCTATACTTTTTTTACTTGTTATTTTACAATTTCTACCACTAATGTAACTGTGACTTCTAATATTACAATTGATACTACATTTTTCGTACTGTTACCACAAGTACTTTTGTTACTATTAACATGATTGCTACTATTACAGCAGCTACTGTAACAGCTAACATTGCTTCTTGCTTCTGTATGTTATGTACAGTAAGTGGTGCTTTGCAAACACTCAAATAAGGCTTTTGGGCTGCATGATGGGCAGACATAATATGATGATCTTTACATCACGCTGACCCTTGGGGACCCATGCAGGTTCATAAAGTATAATTTGAGCTTAAACTAGTCTTTGACAGTCACATTTTGTTACCTTGCTGGTAAAATTAGTTAAAAAGAAAGACTGGATTAGTCAGCCAGCTTGATCCAGCTGTTTGACTCTCATAGTCAATCAAATCGCTGATAAATATATAAAAAAAAAAAAAAAACTACTGGTCAGAAAAGCCGCACCAGCTTGACCAGTTTGATGATCATGTCCTGTCTTGACCACAATTACTGGTTTAGGTGGTCATGACTGGGATAAAACAGCATTTTGAGCACATGTTCGTCCTGTGTGGTCAACCAGCATCACTTAATTCCTGACCAAAAGAAGCCCAGCTGTTTCCGTCAGCAGATTTGTTTTCAGGACTGAGGTCATGTCCTCTGTGTTTCTTCTGTGTGTGTCTTTAACCGGCTGATTATAGTGGTTTTAAACTCAATATGTTTCAGTTTGACTACTCTAATGACACATCATGTATTTCTATCAGCATGAAGAAGGCTTTGAAACAGCATTTGAACCTTCA
Source organism: Gymnocephalus cernua (assembly GCA_023631565.1). Taxonomy (NCBI): domain Eukaryota; kingdom Metazoa; phylum Chordata; class Actinopteri; order Perciformes; family Percidae; genus Gymnocephalus; species Gymnocephalus cernua. The sequence continues at coordinate 8,976,090 of CM042437.1, read as the reverse complement.
TATAGAGAAATAAAACTCTAACGCTTTATTTTACAGGCCTGTAACTTCCTAATCATTTCAAGAGAACTGCCAGAACTATGTAATTTGGTACTAATTACAGAGAAAATGGAGACAAAGGTCAGACAGTAATTTGAGTTATAGTTTAGTTGATTTTCAGAGGATTTTCCTTAAAATAACTAAAAATAAAATACTCAGTAAATAAAATATGTAAGAACCTACACTCATGTGTTGGTGCCCATCAGACATCCTCTACACAGCACTAACCCTCTGTCCAGCAGAGAGAGATGCACAGAGTAGTACAGTAGGAGCAGGAGATGTTTTCTGCCAATCACTACAGTAAACTAAATAAACTATAAACCACCTGGCTCATCTCTCTGTCAGAAATGTCACTTTCCTCTCTGCAGTTTGATGCATTTCCTGATGTTTGTCAGCATGGCATTTAGAGCAGATGAGCATGACCTTTGAACGTTAACATTAAGAGAAAAACTAATTTGAATCTTGCACACAGCTGTAAATAGCAGGTACATCACCCTGTTACTGCCAAAGTCTAAAAATATGCAGCTTTGCAAAAGAAAAAAAATGAAAATTTACAGGAGTGTGTGAACAATGAGAGAGACGTATAATGAGTTAAACTCTGTGCAGAAGGTGTCTGTGCTTTGTTGACTTTGTCGTGTGCTTGCAACTGATGACATCTGCTGTATGAGCTTTTAGCTGTGCATGTAATGGCTGAAAATATAACAGTAGAGTACCTGAAATAATTTGTGTCTTCCATTATTGATATATTTGAGGTAAAAGTGAATAATGTGCATGAGGGAGATTTATTTCCATTTTCTAAGTTTTTTCAATGTAGACATTTGGCTTAGTTGGCAAATAAAGCAGCCAGCTGCTACTCTGTGCTGTTATCTACTAGATTGTGTGTGTTGGATTGTGAGCTACTTATGATTATAAAATAGATAATAGTTTGCTAGTTGACGACAGTATACAATGAAATGATCAGTTCCCAGTCAAACCTGCTCATAAATAAACGCCTGTTCCATTCTGTGGAGATTATTCAGTTGAGATTCAATGATTGTTTTTGGTGGATTTGCCTATTAGTTTTTAATGAATTGACTGTTTGTTCTATAAAATGTCAGAAAATACTGGTCCAAAGTGATGTCTTTAAATTGTATCTTTTGTTGAACCCAACAATCCAAACCGATATACAAATATTCCATGTATCATCGGAGACAAAGAAATACACTGAATATTCTCATAAACCAGTCAATTTAGCTTAACAAAATACATTCACCATCTAAATAGTTTTTGCCTCATTTTCTTTCAACTGACTGAATGAATAATTGACTTATTGTTTCAGCTTTACAATCAACTGTTGGTAAATATTGTTGTCAAGAGATGAGAAACTTCCACATGGCTGCTGCTACATCACTGACTACGTTTACAAGCAGCCAATATTCGGGTTAAGGTCACTATTCGGGTTTCTGAAACATTCGGAATAACCCGTTTACATGCGTGAGCGGAAAGAGTTACTCCTGTATACATGGAGTTTTTAATCAATTGGCAATATCCCAATGTAAACGGCGACGCACGGTTAGCGTCTGGACGTACGGACAACCTTAAGACGCAATATGCGTCATTTCAACAAACACAACAACAACAAAAGACATTATATTCATGGTTTTCACCACACTAATAAAGAAATTAGTTTCCTCCTCGCTCCAAAAGTGTGGCACTGTGCTGCGTCTCGCCATGTTTACCTCTACTTCTTGTTTACTTCCCGTATATTGCACGCGGGACGGAGTGCAATATACGGCGCATACAAGAAGTTCCTCTACTCAAAAGACCAAGATTCCTTGCGAATAGAACATGCGCAGAACACAAATCAATGTTCCTTTTGATGGGGATATGCCGATACGCGTTCGGGTTAGAAAAGGGGTAACCCAGGGGTCATATTCCGGTTTTTAAAAACCGGAATATGAGCATATTCGGGTTTTTGCCGGTGTTTACATGGCTGTGCGCGACCGGGTTATTGCTAATATTCCGGTTTTGAACGGGTTATTGGCTGCATGTAAACGTACCCACTGAAAATCCACAAAATAAGAGAGACCTAATGGTGTTGAGGTTTAGGTGAGAGGAGCGTGCCTGGGCTTTATTTGGCTCCACAGATGGCACACACACACACACACACACACACATGCACACAATGTTAAATGTCAGCATGCAGCAATACCGTTGCCTCCTGTCACACATCTCCCTGAATAGTAAAGCATGAAACCCACAAACCTTTTCTCAGTTTTGTTTTTCAGAAGTTGACAAGAAAAAAACTGTTGTTTCACCTCGAAGCGGACTAAATAAGGTGTGTTTTGAGCCAAGATATTCATATTCCTGGAACACACAATATCTCCGCCACTCACAATTACCTGTTTATTTATCAGAAACAGTTGCTTTACGAGGGAATCCCCTATCACAGGCCTGTCTGTTCCTGTCTACACGACACTGTGCAAGGAAACAATCCGCTAATTTGAGGTAGAGAGATCACGTGCTGAGCGATCGCAGGCGACCTGCTTACCGTCTGCCTCTTATCTGATATGAAGCTGTGTCATTATTAAAGCAGAACTCTGACACACGTACCCAAACTGGACTTTCCCAGTTTATCATATTCATTTTGATCAGTTGCATGCTCACGTCTTACCTGCCTGGATGCAGCTCTACCAAAGGTTTTTAAGCAGTAAAAAAAGTCATTTTATTTTTTATTGTCTGAAAGGGAAAAGGTATCTGGACTAGAGCCAGACAGATACATTGGCTGGGCTGATATACTGGTAGATTAGTTTATTGTGGATATTTTTATTGTGTATAAGTTGGCTGAATTAACAAGAACTTGCAGTACAGAAATGGCAAATATCTTGTATGTTTTTACAGTGATGCAACAACATAGTTTGTTTACCAGAGAGCTGTTAAGTACGCTACTCAGTACATATCTTGGTCACAATCAGAAAAAACTAAATCAAATTTAAAGGGGTTGTTATCTAATTTTTTTTTAACTCTCAAATATCAATATCAGAAATGTTCCTTTACGGTGCAGTCAGACTCGATTATGACTAATGCAATATTCTCACATGGCTAAAAGCAGGAGTTCAGCATGTCAAGGTGCTACACAAAACATGCCAATGTTTATAGGAGACATTAGATGTGGATTGTTGTTTAAAGTCTCAGGCTGCTGTCTTGCTGTTAGTCAGTGTCAGCTAAAAATAGAAGAGTGACGTTACTGCTTTATGCCAATACAGTTAAAAATGAAATGTGATTGTCTGTGTGCAGTCTTTTTTTTTTTTTTCAAAAGACAGAACAGGACACGCCTTTTAAAACAGATCTGTATGCTGGAGCAGAACAAAAAAACATGCAGCCTAATTCAGCTGCACCTCTTGATTATTGTTACACTGCTTCAAATTGTGGAGAAAGCTGCCAGCTGGCAAAAACAAAACAAGAAAGAGCTGAGGCAGTGACTAAGATGGCATCTACAATTTCAGAAAGCTTTGACTTTAGATCATTTTTATTATTTTTACTGTCATGAGTCACCAGTGAGTTGGAAAAGATGTGCTTTGTCCATTGCTTGTTGGGACTGCACTGGAGGCCTACCAGAAAAGATGTGTGCTCTACAGTTAAGCGGTGTTTGATCTTTGTAAGCTCACTTGTTTAAAAATGGGCACTCAGATAATTGGTCTATTGTAGATGTCTGGAAATATACCACAAAGCCACCACTGTTTTGGTTTTCATGTTTTCATTTCAAGTGAAGGATGGATTGAGTGAAGTCTGTGGCCCTCGAGGCTCAATAAAAGTCTTACAGAACCCGCTGTTCAAACTCAAACCTGCTCAGTGGTCAACAGTGGTCAGAACGATCATTATGGTGGAATAAAGAGGCAACAAATATAGTTCAGGTTGAAAATAATAATAATTATACTTTAAATTTGAGGAGTGTGACATTTTATAAACAGACATCTTTCTGAATTGGCTCATTGGTCTCTAAACTTTAGTGGATAACACTTTGCAAAGCTTTCAGAGACACAGTGATGAAGAAGGTGGAAATGAAAGTTTTTATTATGAAATGGCTGTGCAAATAAAAACAAGTAGTGTGGATCAGCTTCAGGGAGATTTTGTCTGATCCAAAATCCTCATCACCATTTAATGTCATCCACTTTCACATTTGAGCAGGACTTATTGCTCTGATCATGTTTTCACAATGCAGCATTATGCATGTAACATTCTCTCTCACTGTTTTACAGTGATTTCTCTTTGTCAACATGGTAGCTTATTATCTACAATTACCCCAATTTCCCAACATTGTGAAAAGATGACTCTGAGACACTTTTCACAGCAGGTGAAAAGGACTTACTGCTGCCAAGAAAACTTATTTACTACTGATGATTCAATCTGCACTCTATCAACGCATCCATTGGTTTTTCAACATGCCTTGACTCACTGGGAGTCTTCTCCCAAACATCAGAGTTGTGAATTGTAACCATTTAAATGTTTAATGATTCATATTTTCAACATCTGAGATGATATTGATTGATCTCCTGTAGCTGTAAATGTTGAATATGATTTTAATTCACAATACAAAAAAACAGCAAAAAGTTAAACATTTCCATCATTCACTGTTCCTCTTCTGACAGCTGAGAAGCCAAACCGGGTTAAATATTGACTTGCTAATATTTCATAACATTTAGTGAAGCTTGGAGTTACCAAATCACTTGTTTTATCATGTTGGAAAACACATAGTACTTCTTTAAAAAAAACACAAAATGATGCAATTAATGTGACTACACTTTTCATGTCTAGATTTGTACTAGAAACAGCAACCACTCCGGTGGGTAACAATGCTCAGGTGTTGCCTTACATTGGCTCTGTTGCTTTAGGCATATAATGTTAAAATCCTCAGGGAACATAGAATATTTTCCAGCTGCTTTGCCCAAACTATGTTTTCTGTCACCCTGAAGGCAATACAAGTAGAATTTATGATCTGATGCACAACAAACCTTTCAGATATCTGCAAATATTGAATTGTTTATTCAGTCCAGTTTCAGCTGTATCGCCTCACTTTAAGATCTAATTGCTGGGAGCGTTATCCAACAATGTTGTCATATCTATCACTAATTCTGCGACAGGAGACACTGTAACAAGGACATTAACTCTTAGAAAGGTAATAAATATGCAAGCTCTCCTCTAGAAACACCTTACTTCTGGAATAGACTGCAACATCAGTTTTGTTGTTCGTTTTTGTTTGTTCTCATATGGAGCTGCCACAGAGGTTAACCACATAACAAAAATACAATAAATGCATCTCTTGCCACCGGTGTCAGCAAATCACGTGAAATATAAAATTAGAGTAATCATACTGGGGGTGTAACACGGCACCTGATGCTCTAAATTTGTTAAAAGAAAATAAAAGTGTTTCATCAGCAATGCAAGAAAAAAAGTCTCCTTAACAATTAATTGTTTCCTGCGGTGTCTGTAAAAACAGATTTCTTACAACAGGTAAAAACATCTGCCACTGCAGTGAGATATTATCAACCAGCTTCCAAGGCAAATTAACTTTTGAATTATTTTCTAATACTAAGTTACATTTTTTTAACCATTGCAATGACCTGCCTCATTCTTTTCTTGAAAAGTGGATTTCTGTTTGAAACGGATTGAAATATTCACTGCACCGAAAATAAGGTTTTTATGATACAAACAGAAATAGACAGACGCTACTTGGTGAAGGAATAGTCTATGTCTTTGCCATTGTGTGTGAGTATGTGTGTGCATGAGACCTCTCCCACTTGTGGTTGTCTTTTCTCCCAGACCGTAGGAGGCCTGCAGTCTCTCACATCGGGACGCTAGACGTATGCATGCCACCAACACACACGCGCACACACACACACACACACACACACACACACACACACACACACACACACACACACACAATAACTGACACAAATGTTCTGTGATGTTAAGGCTGATAAACAGACACACATGCTGTGAGGAGAAAAAGTGTGAAAGTCAGTTTACCTCCCACCTGACCAGATAAAATCAACTCCTTTCTGTCAGAAGATGCACCAACATATTTGAAGTGTAAAATACTGAGATGCTTGATTGAGTCTTTTTAATGAAGTCCCATTGTTGTGTAGAGAGAGACTGGTAAGAGCAGTGAAGGAAATGTGGTAGAGTGATCTGTTGTTTGATTAAAAAAAACTCATAAACCCACACTAAAGGTCACAGGTTTGATTTGCAACAGCCAATGTAAGACATAACCACCTTGTATCTGGTTGAAGCAAGTTTGAAGTCCCTCTACTCGCACTGCATGCTTCACTGGACAAATATTAAAATGTAAACTGGATACTAAAGCATTTAAGTGAATAAGAAGAATATAAGGCTGGCATACTGTCAACAGTTTCAATGAAGAGACCGAACAGAGTGATAATAGTTCCCAACAAATGCACTAGTGAATCCTGTTTTTTTTTTAAAGATATTACCTAATCTTTTCAAACAAAACAGCCTAGAGCCGTGCTAGCAGCTCTGGGAGGGCTGCACTAAGGCACAGCAGTGCTTCAAAATAAATGCTAACATCGGCATGCTACCATGCTCACAATGACAATGCGTGCATGCTGATGTTTATCAAGTACGTTTGCCATGTTCACCATCTTAGTTTAGTGTGTCAGCATTCTTTTTGGGGGGTTTGCATCCAGATTCCGATCTGTTGTAGGTTAAGGTTGGCGAAAGTCAGTGCAGACATTTTCTGTATTAAACAAGACCACACTTTTTCCCCTACTGTTAACCAAGTGCAGCCAATCCCTAAATGTCCCATAAGACTTTTACAGCTGCATCATCTCACATAATGAAATGCTTTGTACCTCAGTGTAACCTAAGTACATTTGACAGGCCTTGTTGTTTCTAAATCCTTCACACTTTGCATATAGAGTGGGAGTCAGTGGTGCACTGACCTATAAGCTTCATTGCACTTAGAAACAGCAGGTAGTTTCTCTTGAATTCTTTTATTTTATGGCAATACATTTTTTTTAATGTAATACAACCATACTGTATATTTTAGCATGTAAACAAATGGCTTACACAATTGCTGGAATCATGGACTGTCTCTTTCTTAGACTCAGCCAGCACTTTAAAATGAGGTTACAAAGAGAGGTTTGCCACAAAGAAAACAGTGTTATGACCCATATTCACACTGACTGTGGGCTTGTCACCTTCTTTGATTCGTTCTCAGTCCAACTGAACCAAAGTGTTGACTATCTGCTTGTGTGATTTCAGTGAAACTCGAATATCAGTGAGACCAAGCAGTTGATTTTCTGGCACCCTTTTCTGGCCTCTGATTAAAAAGACACAACCACTGACTTTTCTCTGGTGTCAGCAAATATAGCCTGTATTTGAACATCTTAGTGTGTGCTGAAATTAGTTATAATCTGGGATTGTGGGTATTTTAATGCAGAGATGTATAGTAGTCTGTCTTTTCCTTCATCATTGTTAAAGGAGAAACATTTCTGACATGAATTCTCAATTTCCTATGTTCTAGGCACTATTCATCCCTTAAATATTGTCACACTCCTAATATTATGAGGGAGCTTATTGTGGCCTTATTTCCTCCGGGGACGAAGAGGATTTATTAATAGTACTAATAATAATAATTACTTTTATTTATATAGCGCCTTTCAATTATTATATATTTCAAAATAGTATTTGACTTCATCAGAGCCCTGCCTTGGAGTCATTCTGAAAAGAAAACAAGGGCTGAACCTAATAACTGTTTCAAATAATCGATTTATCTGATTAGTTTCTCAACTATTGCAGGTGTTTATTCTATAAGACACACCTAAAAAAACAGCTTTTACCTTTTCCCTGAGCCCAATGTGACATCATCAAATGTATTGTTTTGTCCAAAAATCTTAAATTTAATTTCATGTTAAGAGAAGGAAAAGCAGCACATTCACGACTAATTTTGAGCTGATCAACTAATCAATGGTTTTAAGTTAAGAGAAAAGATGTTTAAATTTAGCAGCAAGTTTTCCTGTTTTACGCATTACTTTGCTGGTCAGGAAAAGTATCACAGCCCAAGCATGATAGAAATGAAGGATGACAAAAATCGGATCAACGTGCTGTTTAGAAAGGCAGGTTTTGTTAATGCTCTGACTCCAGACTTATTGGAGGTTTGAGTCATTAAGGCCATCCATCATACAGCAAACACCTGATGATGTTTGCTGAGAGAAGAGAGAGGTATTTTGTTTATGCAGTGGTTAGATTCATTTAATGAACTTGCGTATGTTCAATAAGTCCTAATATGAACACCACTGCAATATACTGGAAGTTCAGCATCCCTGAACATGACCAGAATGCACCGTGAAATGCTTTTAAGCGTCTTTACTCACTCTGTAGTAGTTTCACAAACTCTTGTTGACTTCCTCTCGTTGACTTCCCCTGAGAAGATCCCCCTGTCTCCACCGTAAGTGACGCTCCAATACTCGAGTAGATATCTGTGACACTGACCCACACAGTGCCTTTGTACAGTACCTTTGACAAATACATTTACAAACACTTACATGTGCTTACAACTACATTAGTGTATTATAAACCACTTATCACATGTTTCTATACTGTTTATGACAAATAAAGGGACTTAAAGTGTTGGCAACATCTGCTGTGAAAAAGGCCTATATACTCATTCACAATTCCCTATATAATAATCTATCAATAGTTACTAGTACTCTATAGTGAGAAGTAAGATGAGATCTCGGACGCTTATGAATCATCATACTGTGCCGTCAATGACAGGTGTGTTGTCATTTAAATGTAATTTCCACAGCTAAAAGTAAAGCTTATAGCATTGTGAGAGTTTTTAAAAGAGACATATGCTCATTTTCAGGTTCATACATTTATTTTGGGTTTCTACTAGAACATGTTTACATGCTTTAATGTCTGCCTGAATATACTTGTCTATATACTCTGAAACGCTTAGTTTTAGTGCCTGTCTTTTTCAGCCCCTCTCCTAAAAAGCTCAGTCTGCTCTGATTGGGTTGGGAGAAAAATACTGTGCACCTTTGCAAAGGTAGTTTTTAGGCCGTGAGTAGTCTCGCTTTGCCAGACCTTCCTCCACAGCGCTGTAGAAGAGGGTCTGGCTAGTCCACACAGCATTCCGGGATGAGAGAAAAATTTGCTGGGGTTTATTGGCATTTCTTTAAACCAATCACAATCGTCTTGGGCGGTGCTAAGCACCGGCAGCAGGCCCGGTGCTGCTGCAAAATAGCCTCGGGAAGGGAACTTGTTTTGGTGGAACACGTGTAGGTTCAAAAGTTGTTTTAATCGTGCAACAGAAAACAGATAATCGAGCTAGCTGTCTCAATTTACCCTGCAGAGATCTGAGGAGCAGTTAACCAGTTTAAAATTCCAACACAAAGAAAGCGGAAGGTACCGGATATCCGGCCGAAAAGAGTGAAATCCGGCGGAATTTCCGATGGCAACGGAGCAATCCCGGAAGTGGAACGTCGTGGATATGGACTAAGCCGTGGGGGAAGATACTTAGATAGGGGGCGGTATATTCTAATGAACCTGCATGTGACATTAAAGGGGAGCCAGATATGAATGGCTTGTTGAATCCCCCCCCAAAAAAACTGACTGGGTTGTCTAAATTGTTTTCTTAATTCACAGTTTGTGGGTTGATGGGCACTCCATATACCCATAAACATGAATGTGCACCAGCACTAAAAAATAGTTTTTCAGGATATGTCCCCTTTAAAGGGGAACTCGTTATTCAGTAAACAACAATTTGCTATGTAAAGATATAGTGGAGTAATGGCATCCTGAGCAGTGAATGAAGTCACACTGTGTTACAACCCGAGCTTCTCTGTGCATGTAAGTGCCTTGTGCATCAGTATTGAATGCACAAGTAGAGTACAGCCCCTTATAACTGAATGTAGTTTAAATGCTAAGGACGCTACACACAAAGATTCATCCTGGTAAAGTTGCCAGATTTTTAGCAACACCACGCTTGGCTGTTATTTGCACACATTGCATTGTGTCAGTTGCCAGAGTGTCACATACAGAGCACATGATTTGGGGTTAAGTGCCTTGCTAAAGGGCATAATAATGGTAGTTTTTGAGGTGGGGGTTAGGATTACTAATTCACTTTCTCCACAGTTTTTCTAAACTCGACTTTCTGTCATCTTCTTGTACGCCAGCAGCGCTCAGGCAGGAGGTGTTATTAGTCACAATGAGTAAGGTTCAAACCACTGGATGTAGTCCTTAATTCCACATGATTCAGCGCTCACTCAGATCACTATGTACACATTTAATGCATGAGTGGACTTATATAACCATTTGGAAAACAATGCAGCCAACTTACAAAACGCACCAGTAGGTCTCAAATTCTAACATGAGAAAGAAATAATGTGGGTATATTCATAGTTATCTTGAGATACATTCAGTTAGTGTGGAGGTGTGTGAGGCCTACTTATAATTGGTTGTCTCTTTACCACTTCACCATTTCGACAGATGGTGGTGTCGTTTTCACATCTCACTTCAAAATGGTGACTGTTTGTAGGCCACATCTCTCCTACAGACTTTTGTTTTGTCTCTGTACCGCCTCCCACATTTCTCTGCTGACAACTGAGCTGTTATTTTCAGCAGGTCTACACGCACCACTACCGTGTCTTTCTTTTCTCTCTCTCTCTGTCTCTCTCTTTCTCTCCTGTTTTTCATGTCTCTCTTTCCCATAACTCTTGTTGTTTCTGCTTCAAAACATTCAGAAGCACACAAAAGAGAGAAGAGTAGATTTTTCTATTCCTCTGCAGTGAAACTGAATCAAAAAGAGAACTACTTTGATCTGTGGTGCATTAAAGGTGACATGATTCAGACTGAACCCACGTTTTAGAAACTAACGCTTCATAGTGAAATATAAACTATGACTTGTGAAAATAATGCAGAATTTATGACAACCCTTTTTTTAATCAAAAGCTTCCCACATTTCTTTTCAATGTAATATTACCTGTTTCAGAATTTAACTTCACCCTTATTTTTTACTTTCATTTTACTTTGACTTTCTACCTAAAATATTGATAATAAAAAAAATTTAAAACAGTAAATTGGAGCTAATGCTCTCAAACTGTTTTAAGGTCTTTTTTATTTATTTAAATGCAGATATGAATAGATTTCTAAATGCTCTATCTTGTGTAATTATTTTAATTTTTCTATTAATTCCTTCTTTCTGTCTTTTCTGGCTTCTTTCTTGCCCTTCTTTCTTTCATTTTCTCCCCTCTTTTAACTTAAAAATGTCAGCGGCAGAGAAAGAGAAAAAGCAGATTTCAGCTCCTACCCACCGTTCTCTCATCCTCTCAGCTTCCTTTTCACTTTTTGAAAGGCACACCGCGCTTGATCGCATCAAAGCCCAGCCTCAACGTTTTCTCCTTTGCTCTCTGACTAATTTTGATAGTAAAAGACGCGGAGTAAAGCTGATCTGACTTTCCTTTATATTTTTGGCGACACAGTCATGGTGGATTATGTCATGTTATTCGGGTGTATTTTCTGAAATAGGTCGGTGGGATGATCGTCTCCAGCGATGGCTGTTTACGTCCCACAGAGACAAACTCATGCTCTGCTGTCTGGGGAAAAATTGTCAACCTTAGTTCTGATTTGACTTTGGGTTTACTGTTTTAGTCGCACTCTAAAAAATTGTAGTCGGCTGGTTGGTGTTTTGTCACAGGCCCCTAAGCGTTCCTCAAGTGTGAACAACAAAAAACTGTTGATGTTGCTGTAAAAAAGAATGCTAAGTAATTATTTGAACCTTGACGTGTGCATAAAGTGTGGTTTGTTTGCTTCAGGTTTGTGTTTTTCAATAAATAAAACTACCAGTAATAGTGAAACTCTGAATCAGAATGAAAATTACTTTGATCGATGATCCTTTAAAGGTGACATATAAACTCTTGAGTAGTGGGTGGAGTGCTGTTAAATGTTGGCAAACCGTTTTTTTTCTTGTTTAGGTACAATCTACACTTCTGAAAGTGTGCTTCAGCGTGATATTACTTACTAACTAAAGCTTAATATGCTGAAACATTTTTAGTATTTAAAAAAATATTCATGGCACTATCTATTTTCACTTTGGCATTTACATTTTGTAAATGTGGTGTGACTTATTTCATCTTGTTTTTAATTTTATTTAACAGCTTTAACTAAATTAAACAATATACATTCTACAATATGAGCTTTGCCACACTCTGTCATTGTATTTATGAAATTATTGATCATATTGAAAGTGAAGCAGATACTGACACTCTAAGATGACATTTGTTTGTGTCAAATTAGTTTTTCAAGATGTATGTTGGTTTCAAAATATGCTGCTTATAACATATACGCTCTAACCTGTGACTGTACATTGTGTTAATTGGTGTCAGACTTGTTTTCTTCTTATAAATAAATCCATAAGTCATTCTGAAACTATGATGCTTTGGAGTGATAATATTACCAGAGCACCAGGGGAAATTTGCCTTGTGAAATGTTCGGTTCTCTGACAACCCACTCAGTTTCGACTGGAAAAAAAAAAAATCTTTTAACCTTTTCAGCAACAACAAATGCATGTTTAAAAAAAAAAAAGAAGAAAAGAAGAAAAAAAAAGAATGAAATGAGGGTGGCTGAATATTATCAGGGTGCTGTGTTTCTTCACTGCTGTCAACAAGTTCAAAGTAAAAAAAAATCCTGATGTTGGGCGCAAAGAGTGATAATTAAGCAGGATCATACAGTCATCTAAATTCACAATTTGACTCACTTTTTGTATTTCTTGAGTGTCTGCATATTTATATTTTCTATTTCACATCTCCTGCCATGCGTGCCTGTTTTATACATTCTTCCTTGTTTATGACTGAGATGAGCAGTTTCAAAATGAGACACACGATATCCCACAGCGCGCGTCCCATATGTACGATGTTGACAATATTCATTTTCACTGATGACCCACTTGTGATTATTGTAGTTACACTTTAATTCATGATTTTGAATGTTTTGTTGAGGAAGTTTTGGTCTCTTATTATCGATTTGACTGTACATGTGCTGATGCATTTGCTTGTGCTGATGACTCAAATGCAGCTTAACATTTTAATTATTATGTTAAAATTCAATTTAGGGACATATTTAAAGAGCTTTATAATTATTATGACTTTTCTTTGTTCTTTTTCCTATAACCCAGTTGATCGGTTAAAAGTTTCCTACAGTTTTGTTTCAGTAAATTATAAAAAGCAAAACAGTAGATATTGCATTTTATATTTGACTCTGCTGATGAGACCTTGTTGCTGAGTCGACCCTAATCAATCTCTTAAGGGAGTTCTTTGAAAATGTGTGCATTTTGTGGTTAGTTTAAGCTATTAAATGTCAGACACAGAATATTCAGTCTTCCTGATCTAAAAGGACACAATGAGTAAATATAAACATGTTTATGGTTTCAGTCAGACAGTGGTGCGTGCTCAGAGTCCGTGGGTGGCATCACTTTGTACCAATAGCGACTGTTGACTGACTAATCACGTTGCTAACTTGTTCTGTGTGTGTGTGTGTGTGTGTGTGTGTGTGTGTGTGTGTGTGTGTGTGTGTGTGTGTGTGTTTACACAGTTGTATGTATCGATTTGTGTGTATGAACAGTAAATGTTTGTTTTAGTCTGTGCATGTATGCATATGTGTATGTCGTTGTCCAAATATACATATATATATATATATGGTATGTACTTGTGTATGTTTTTGTGAATTAATTTTAGTGACGTGTACAACTGTGTGTTTATGTACATATACATCAGTGTGTTTACATGTGTAATTTATCTTGTCCATATGAAGGGTGTGTGTGTGTGTTTGTGTAGATTTGGGTGCATTTGTATATGCAGTTTTTTTACAATAATAATAATGTTATGTGCATGTGTGTGTGTGTGTACAGTTGGTGTGCATATGTAATATTACCACTTATACTACTATACTACTGTGTGTGTGTGTGTGTGTGTGGACATACGGTATGTACTTGTACTTTTTACAATAATAATAATAATGTTATGTGTATGCACAAATGTGTGTGTGTGTGTGTGTGTGTGTGTGTGTGTGTGTGTGTGTGTGTGTGTGTGCTCATTTCTGGCTGTGCATGTGGTTCTATGAGTGTGTGTTATTGTTTATCCGCTGATACAGCTGGGTGACACATTCATTAATTAGGTAATACATTTGCATAATGGCAGATTCTTCCATACAGGGCATGCAGGGTCTTTGAATGTTTTATTGAGTATGACAGTTATGTGAATCATATGTTGTGACTTTCAATCAATCACCAGATCTCAACTCAATGTAACACCTCTACTAGAGGACACACTGACCACCATCATCCAAACACCAAATGAGAGAATAGCTTTTGGAAGGTTATTGACGATGTCGGCAGTTGAGTTTCATTGATTTGTAGAATCTATTACGAGCAGCATTGAAACTGTTCTGGAAGTTTGTGGTGGCCCAACACCTTATTACTGAACTTCATGTTGCTTTTGCCTTTGTCACCCATCTGCATGTATTTATGTATACATCTTTGTTTATTTGTCACCATATGTCATGTGCTAACATGTAGCTTGTGTGTGTACAGTACAGTACAGCAGATGTATTTATTTTCAGGAATACATACAAATTACACTGCATTCCTTTTCGTAGCTATATATATATACGAATGGTTCATGACAACAGCCTGGTGTACAGCACTGTGTCACTGTATATGTATTTATTTGCATGCACATGGATGTGTGAAAGAGCTTGTTCACTCTTCTCGCTGCTCAACGTCCCTCCTGGCTGACATTTATACATTCAAATTAGAGAGTGTTTATTATTTGAGGCACATCACAAGATTTCATTCTTTGTTTAAGATAATCACTAACATTGCTGTCTTACGTTTCATACTGTAAGACAGATTTGATGCTCTGTTGACATGAAGTAAAAGCCTCACATCTCCCAGAAATAAACTTTTCAGGAACAAAGTGACACAGCTTTGTTTTTAGCTTTTATTTAAATTTAATGTATGATCTTTGAAAGTTAGTTAATATATATGTTTGTTCTGGTTGGGGACCTTTGGTCCTCTGTTCCACTAAAACACACAAAAAAAACGCACTTAACACTGGATACTCTGTTTCCTACTTTTATGAAAATTGCTAATAGACATGATTTTGGACATGTTTCAGAAGTCTGCTACAGAAAATTATGCATTACTGTACGTCTGTTTGGGGTTTTATATCCAATACTATTTGGATTTCTATAATTGGAGTTGTAATGTATAATACAGTACACATTTTAAAGCATACCGTTTATTTCTGTGAGTATTATTCTGTACAGTCTATCAATGCTATGTTCTTGTTTCTCAGCATTGAAATGAAATACACTTCACATGTAATGAGCTGACTTTTCACATATCATATAGACAAGCTCCACTCTCTGTAGCTCTAAACCTGACCCGGTTTAAACTGCTGACTCCTAAGAACTAGAGCCAAACTGATGACATTTTATAATAAATTTAGTCTGTTTGAATATCTGTTAATTATTTTGTAACATACAGTAGGTAAGAAGAGAACAGGAATCCAAACCCAGTGTCTCACTCGAACAGCCGGGCCTTGATACATGTGTAAATACACAAACAGAGCATTATATGAATAGAGTTAACAGAGTGTTGGGAAGGACTCTCTGCCGATGAGGCATTTTATTTCCATCTGTCAGGACGTCTGACAGCAGCTGTTATTTTGTGGCTGATTGCGAGGGCAAATACTGTACAGCGCATGTACATGTACTATTAAGAGCTTCAAACGAGCCCCATTTAGCAATTAAAACTAAATGAAGCTTACACCTAGCACCGTCATTATCTGTATGTTTTTTCGGAACACTTTTTATTGAAGTATTAATATTTCTGTTTCATGAACGTGACTACAATTCAGCTTACTTTATTAAACACACACAAGCACTTTTAATGCACAAAATGCACACTGCCAACAGTTATAGTAAATTCATTGAATACCTGTTTTAGTCCAACAAACTTCGTCGGTAAATGGAAGTGACAACAAGTCCTCGTATATATTTACATTTTTCCACAGGATAACCAATTCAAGGGACCAAGATTTGGATGGTTGATAGTGGTGTTGTTCCTTGAATTTGCTGTTTATTTGTTGCTTCTTTTAAAGCTGTGTATTTACTGTATACTCTGTGAGGACTTGTCACTTGAAATGCCTGTTGACGGTGTGCAGGATGATTTTAGTTTCTTTGACTGATCACTTATTCTCTTACACACCTGTCTGTGTACAGATTTGCAAACATCATTTTTCATGAGTATGAAATCAAAATCTTACTACTAGCAGTCTACTGGGATCACTTGAGTTTTATAGGCTGTTCAGGCAGCAACTTGCTAAGTTAACTGCAGATGGAGAAAAATAAATCGCTGTTGTTTGCATATATGTTATTTTTCGTCTGATTAAAAGGGAACTCCACCAATTTAAAAACATCAATACATTTATTAGTCATTAGAAGTTGTACATAGTTGTATAATGGCTTCTGTGTCTATAGGCACATTACCAGCAACAACTGGACTGGTGGGACGCAGTATACCGTGTTAAATTGTGGGATACACATTGTTCTCAATACTGCTTTGAAGCAGTACTAGGAAGAGCTTGCATCAAGTATGGCTCAAGAGGACTGTGCGTCGGTATTTTTCTGAAATGGGTGTGTTGATATAAGGACAGACATGGTGACGCATTTTTTAATGGAAGGGCCTCAGTTGCATTATGGGAAATGTAGGATCCAGTGTTTTTTTAGGTTGACACATACAGGATTAAAAGTTAAGACACTTCAGCCTCTGTTGATTCCACTTTGACTATTTTATACTATAAGTTAACATTTTGTGGATGTATTATCAAGTGAGAGATACTGAAAATCAGTGGCACAATTTAACCTAAAGTTATCTTAGAGAATGTGAGTGGGCTATTAAAACAGGGACTGTAATATTTTGTCTGTGAACTAATTTCCTTTTCTCTGTTACTGTGTGTGAGAGTCTTAGGGATGCTAATAATGTGGGCAGCACATTAAGGTGTAAACAAAGACATTCAGGGCCCTATTTTAACGATCTAAGCGCACGATGTGAAGTGCATGGCGCAGGTGCATTTAGGGCGTATCCAAATCCACTTTTGCTAGTTTGACGGCAGAAAAAAGGGTCCGTACGTCAGGCGCATGGTTAAAATGGGTTGTACTTAGTGTCTTCATTAATTCATAGGTGTGTTTTGGACATAACTTGCAATAAACCAATCAGAGTGTCATCTCCCATTCCCTTTAAAAGCCAGGCGTGTTGTATCTTGGCACATTGCTATTATGATGGTGGATTTGCACAGTAATATTTGTATTTGTAATCTTTTGCATGTTTGTGTGCTGCTGCGTTTCCATTGTGTGTGTGTGTGTGTGTGTGTGTGTGTGTGTGTGTGTGTGTGTGTGTGTGTGTGTGTGTGTGTGTGTGTGTGTGTAGCAAGCATAGTGTGCGTGCGCTGTGCATGAGCCTAGGCGCATTTTACTAATTTGCTGTTAAAATAACAATTAAATGCTGCGCTATTGACTTTAGACCAGGTTTTTGTTGGTCAATGGCGTGATCACTTCCTGCTGCCTCAGGATAGCAATACGCCAAGAATTCACCTGAACACACCTCCCTGTAAGACCAGCACGCCCACAGGCACAAAGATGGGCGCAGGTGCATTTGCTATTTAAACGAGGTGAGCGCCGGACAGGACATTGACAACTGCATCGGTCTTAAACTAGCAAAAACACTTGCGTCGGGCTTTGTGCTGCACTGCGCCGGGTGCAAGATAGGGTCCTAAGAGTGTATAGAAAAAAAATCATCGCTCTGACTCGTAAGTGCCCTTGAGCAAGGCCCTTAACCCCAACTGCTCCAGTGGAGCTGCTCAGTGGCCAGCAGATCAGACTGTGGTTGTCCTGGGCATCTTCCAGGTATGAATGTGTAACTGTGTGAATGTGACAGGTTGTCGTTGCAAATGAGAAATTGTTCTCAATCGACTTACCTGGATAAAGGTTAAATAACAATAAAATAAAATGTGATGTTTGCAATGATGTTGAACCCTGCAGATTCCCAGGAATATTAGTCACATACTTAGTTTAGTGACAGTGGCTCATCATGGCTTGCTGTTCTAGGAATCACTCTGTTATTGCAGACATTACCAGGGACCTATATATGAACCTCAGCTAAATGTAAATATGCTACAGTGGCCTATGTACTAAGAATTGAAACTCATTGATTCTGGATTTTCCCTGTGCTCTGCCGCCTCATCTACTCACTGATATTAAACCTCTCACTTCCTTTTTGAAGCCGCTTTGTTTACCAGCCAACATGCTATTTTTACTGGAGGCCTCTCTGCTCGCTCAGCCTCAGTTTACTGTTGAAAAGGATGTGTCCTCTTCAGCACGTGTCTTGTCTGGAACAACACACACTTACTTTTCAGTGCAACATTTTACATTATTGTGTAGAATCGCCATGTATGATATTAAAACTTTCTCAGTATCAGCTTTAATGGCCAAGTAAGTGTGAACACATACAGGGAATTTGACTCTGGCTTTTTGTTGCTCTCAAAGTACAAGACAGAAATAGACATAGGCATATGGCTAAAAACACGGACAACAAAGCTTAACAATGTAAACAGTAACATTTCTGATTTAGACATTAAACCATTACAAAGCTCCCTTTTAGGGAGAAACCTCGGACAGACCCAGGCTCTTGGTACGCGGTGTCTGACGGTGCCGGTTGGGGGTGTGATGAACAGTGGTAATAATACTTACAATAAAGATAATGGAACTATGACTAGAAATAGTAGTTGTAGTGTAGCAGGGCGTTACAGTTAGTAGCAGGGCACTACAGGGTGTTACAGGTAGTAGCAGGGCATAGCAGGGCACTGCAGGGTGTTACAGGTAGTAGCAGGGCGTAGCAGGGCACTGCAGGGTGTTACAGGTAGTAGCAGGGCGTAGCAGGGCACTGCAGGGTGTTACAGGTAGTAGCAGGGCACTGCAGGGTGTTACAGGTAGTAGCAGGGCACTGCAGGGTGTTACAGGTAGTAGCAGGGCGTAGCAGGGTGTTACAGGTAGTAGCAGGGCACTGCAGGGTGTTACAGGTAGTAGCAGGGCACTGCAGGGTGTTACAGGTAGTAGCAGGGCACTGCAGGGTGTTACAGGTAGTAGCAGGGCACTGCAGGGTGTTACAGGTAGTAGCAGGGCGTAGCAGGGCACTGCAGGGCATAGCAGGACGATTAAGAGTAGTTTAGTAGTAGTTTAGGGCAATCAGGGACTGTATTTAAAATTAATTGAGAAATTCATTTTTAAATTTCATTCCAGAACTTTTGTATCTTGGCAGTGAAATAAGGTGCATTTTTCTGCATTGCATTTGACACAGATATCCATAATATTTGGATTAATTTTATTCAGTCTATGTAATATAAATCCTAATAATCCAACTATTCTTAATCAATTTGAGATGGGTATTTATTGTTAGTAGTTGAGTCCTTGAGCTCATCTCTGAGATATCTTCTTACAAGTCATTTGAGTGTTTTTATGCTCAGTAGAACCTTTATGCTTTTTCACCTATGTTATAGAATGAGGATTATTGGACTGCATAATGCATAAAAAGGGTGTTGCTAAAAAAATAAAACAAGACACCTGACAGTGATATGATACGCGACTGGTTCATTGTTCTGTGACATAATAGTTTAACTTGACGGAAATTAGTGTTTTAAAATGTACATTTGTAAAAGATCGGAGAAAAAGACTTTGATGAACTTGCGCTTCCGCAGATTGTGATTTCAGGAGAGCCTCAGACAGTTTCCCAATGAACACCACAAAGGGTTTATTAAAGCAGATATTATTATTTTTCAGAGGAACCATAATGTTGGCTCACTTCTGATGCCTGACTAAATTGTTTCTGCTGCATTTACAGTCAGGCTCAGGTCAATGGATTTGGGATGCTGACATTTACTGGTTGGTCTCATCCAAATCCCAAATCTGTGACAGGAGAAGCCTACTCAATGTAAGCACACATCTTTATATTAGGCCTATATTGGGTTATATGGGTTGGGCAGTTTACTTTTTTGTTTATTGATTAATCTATTATTATTTACTCCATTAATTGATATATCTTTTATTCTAATAAATGTCAGACAGTAGTGAAAAAATGCCTCGAAACTTAACCTCAAGGTGACGTCTTCAAAGGTCTTGTTTTGTCTGACCAACAGTTCAAATCAGAAAGATATTCAGTTTACAGCTATATAAAACATTGACTAATCATTTTGGTTCTATTAGATTACATTTACTAATCCCATTAAAGCTCCATTACTTTGACACAATGTGGGGTCGGCTTGTTCACAGTTTAACGAGGAGGGGTATGATGGGAGGATGTATTACAGCCTGGTGCTGGAGCTAGAAGTGTGGAACATGTAGCCCCTCACAAAAGAGACTCGTATATGAATGTTGTGTGTGCTTGTTAAACCACAATTGTCTCGTTTTCTATTTCTATATGATGTAACGTGTGGGTGTGTAAGGCTTTAATGTTTGAAGCAACCTTTGACGCAGTTGTACTGAATAACAAAAGTAAAGTAACAAGTAACAAAAAAGATTTTCTGCTGAGTTATTAGTGAATTAATGTGATTATTTTTTTCAAGTAACTATCCCAGCACTAGTTATATTCTATATGTTTTCGTGTTGTTGCGTCTACCCCCTGTTTAGTTTGAGACTTACGCCTACAAAAACGTGACATGAATGTATTTGCACTTTTGTGCAATTATGTTTTCATTGTTACCATTATTTTTCATTAACAGTCGTGATAACAATAGGAGCAGCAGTAGTAGCCACATAACTAATACACATTAAGAGCTTTCATACTTCCATACTGCAGTTTTGGCTGAATTTCAAAAGAAATACAGCTTGAATACTGCACCACAAGTACATAGTACTTGTCAATATAGGAGGGGAAGTTTATTATTTTTTTAAAATAGAAGTTCATATTATTCACAATAATAAACAGTATAATAATAACATTATGACAGCAGATGTTTGATACAATGACATTTCAACAGTGTAGAGTGAGAAAATGTATTGAAAACTGTAGCAAGGAATACAAATTCAGCTACAGCCAGATGCTAATAAATGGGGGAAATAGTTCATTTTATTAAATCTAATTCCACTTCTGTTAGCTTAGCTTGAGATTTTCCATTGCAGCATTTACAGGATGTGATTCTAAACCTGCTATAGGCATTTGTCAATTTTCAAGTGTAAAGTGAACAATAGTCTCCCATCATCGTGGGTCACCCTGACTTTGCAGCACTGTGAAAACACACCGATGTTCACACCTTTATATTGATTTAGTGATACAATATTTGTAGTCCTGTCATCGTAGGGGTACATTTGGTACAGGAAGTTTGGGCTGTTTTGGGCTAATTAAGGATAAGGATGTGTTTTATAACAATTCAGGTTTAGGTTATTGAAATGTGAGGTCCTCAGTAGGATACAGTAGCTATGATGCACAGTGTGTGTGGATGCAGACAGTGACCCCCAGGCACAGTTGTTGCATCAGCTGACTGTTCACAACAGCATGGGAAGAAGAAACTGAGAGAGAGGAAGAATGAGACATTCATTAATTGGTGACTGTGAGGAGGGCTGTTTCAGTGCTGTGTTGAGTGGAATCCAGATTGAAATGGTTCAAACTGGTTGTTGGAGGAGAGCTGGGTTTTAATTTGAGCAGTGACAACACGTTCCAGGATTTTTGAGGGGAGGTTAATATGGGTCAGAAGTTGGACATGGTGTCCGGGTTTAGACCAGGTTTCTTGAGGATGGGGGTGACTGATGCAACCTTGAATAATAATAATAATAATAATAATAATAATAATGAAGTAAAATGAATGAAAAATTAGGATTAGTGGTATCAAAGAACCTGTGAAGCTCCAGTGAAATGTATGATAATGATAAAAAGATGCAAGGCAAAATGGCAAGGATGATGGCCAAAGTTTTACTTTAAGGCACTTTACCGCAGCGTCAATAATTCAATAATTCAATATTTTGATATAATACTGAAATTAATTTGAATAAATATCTTTAAAAATGTTTATATTCTCAAATAACAATTTAGTATACTTTGTGTTTTTGTTAGACACACACACACACACACACACACACACACACACACACACACACACACACACACACACACACACACACACACACACACACACACACACACACGCACACACACACACATGCACAAACAGGTTCAGGTTCAGTAGTCAAATGCTGCCCACACAAAGGCCCCTTTTGTATCTGTCGGCTGTGTGTGTGGGATGTCTTTTCAGACATGGCCTCATGTGTCAAACAATACATTAACCCATGTGAGTGGTGAGTGAGCTTAAGTGTGAGAAACATCACAAAAAATGTCCCAGACTCTAAAACCAGGGTTCCTGTGGCCTTGAAACATGTAGAAAAGTTACAGGGTTAAACTTTGTTTGTCTGGACTGAAGAGGGGGAATTAAACTTACATTATCACAGCATAAAGTTTTAAAGTTTTAAATCTTTGGTTTTCAGTCCCAATAGTTAGGATAACTTTAATGCACCTGTTAGCAGTTTTCAAAGAAAGTGATGCCATACAGTAAGTCATGTCGTACAGATCCAGATGTATTTTTTTCCAGATCCGAACGATTGTTTTATTACCAGATTACAGTCTGAGAGAGACATGTTATCTATTAAGTCAGGAATTACTGCACATATTACTTGAATGGAAAAAATAATCGGACACAATTTTTGATGTGTATTGTTTTTTTAAATAAAATAAAATTCTCTAAACATTTGTTGTTATTGAAATTACAAATGTTAAGAATTGTGTGGCTTTGGTTGAAAACTTTTACTTTAATAATTTATATAATTGGATATACTGATGATGTAGAAAACCTGTATTTGAAAATGTATGTTTCACCAACTATGAAACATAATGTAGTCATCCAGCATCTTTTGATGGTTTCAGTACATGTGAGCGACTTGATTCCATTGATTTCAGCGCTGAGGGCATTTGGGTTTTTCAGATAGAAAAAGTCTATGCAGCAGTGGAAACAGGGTCAATCCAGTTTACTGTGAGAAAAATGTTCATATTGGGCTGTACAGCATGCAGCTCTTTCTGAACGGAAATGGTTATTTCTCAATAAGAGCGTGCCAAGTGTGTGTGTTTACCTCCACACAAGCTTTGCTCATGTTTATGAGTCGGCTGAAAGGAGTGTGATATCATATTGTGTCAAAGAAAATTAGAATATCAAAAAGAGAACTTCGGCAACATTTTCTTTGAAGTAAATGCTTCTTATCAAAGCCTGCTTCATGTCCAAATGAGATTGAACGGGTGTGTTATTAACTTATAGATGATTAAAGGTGTCTGCATTAGGCCTGTTCACTTGCATACGGAGAGGTGTAACACTGAACAATGCTAATGCAGGGCTTTGATTGCATTTAGCTTTTTAAACCTGTGACGCCAAGTTAATGCAAGAACATCATTTAACAAGCTGGCTGCATCGAAAAACCAGTCTTTCCTTTCAAAATATCCATCTGTACTTTTCCCCATGAAAATAAAATGACAAAATACAAATAGGGTACAATAATACGTGATTGAAATAATAATAAGTGTTACCCATTCAAAACAAGGCAAATGGGTACACTCCGTGAAAATAAGTATTTGCTTGTTTTAAAAATGCAGGTTAGTACTCAAAGGCTAAATGATTTCTGTTTGTTTTGCAGGGCTAAGGCGCAGGATTGAGAAATGTCTCACCACAGGACTATCAGGCTGGTTTCCACCACATTTACCCCTCCTGACAATTGATGGGAAACCACCTCAGCAAAGCTAATCGGTTAGGAGTTAACATGTAAGTGACAGTGATGGGGACCTATTGAAAAGTTCCTAAACGATAAACCTGACCTGACCACTGACCTGCAGTGAATGTGGTTCACAAGCCTACATTACCTTATATCTGCTGTTGCCTGCTCACTACAGCTCTCAGAAAAAGGCTCCAACCCAGAGTGATGTCATTTCTCCAGCAACAGCTTTGCCCAAGTTCTCTTTTTGTGGTTAATCTTTGTTTTATCAGTACATATTTTAATTGTCCTGTCAAGTGTGTGACACTTAGTGTGTGACACTTAGTCATTAATCTGGAAAACCTGTAAAAAAAAACATTTAGGGTATGAAAGAATCCACACAATCTCTCTGTTCCTGTATGCAGGTTAGAGCAGGGTGGTGCTGTTGCTGAAAGACATGTAGTGTGTGGTTCCCTGAGTGTAAAATACCATACCTCCCTCCCTCACACTGCAAGTTAAATAGATGTGGCACAAATTTGGCTCAATTCTAAAATTACTCAGGGGCAACCAATTCAGGGTTAAAATCAAGCTTAAAAAGATATATTTTTTGTAGTGGGGGGTTTGTATGAAGTACTCATCCGTAGTCAGCGTATTAGCTAAATTAAATGGCGGTCGGCATGTCCCCTGTTTACTGACACAGAAGCTAAGCAATGTACTGTAATTAAGGCAGCTGTGGCTTTGCAGGTAGAGCGGTCGTTTACCAACGGGAGGTCTGTAGTTCGATCCCTGGCCTCTGCAGTCTACATGTTGAAGTGTCCTTGGACAAGATGAATGTTTATCTGATGAGCAAGGGGCACCTTGTATGGTAGCCTCGGCCACCATTGTATGAATGTGTGTGTGAATGATACCTACAGTATAGAGTAAACTGCTTTGCGTGGTTGCTTAGACTAGAAAAGTGCAAAAATATATATAAATGTAATCATTTTACTACTGTTGCCGGCAGCAGCAAAACAATTGTTAGCCACAAAAAAAAAAATGTTTTAACGCTATATTTTGAATATTTCAATCCAACTGAACCCTTTTAAAACACCAACACCACACAATAGCACAAACTAATAACTAACCGATTGAGGCAGCGTAGACCAACAACTCCCATGTTCTGGGAGCTAAAAATACTGTTTTTGCCAAAGACGTCTGGCAGCTTTGGCAGATATGGATCTGACAAAAATTGTAGGCTTTTCATTAACACCTAACATAACCCTAATCTTATGCCACATCCTCCCTCCCCTTCTCTCCTCCTTCAGCTATCCTCCGTGGTCTACCCTTTACATTTTAGCCTTTCGGTTGACTCTTAACGCTGGTTGAGTGCAGCTACAGCGGCTCAGATTAATTAGCTAAAGTGGAGTCCATCCATTCATCACAAAGTCCAAATGATCAATAATATAAGTGTCATGGCGTCAGAGAGGGCAAAAATGCTGGTGTCAACACCAGAAGCTCATCCGTCAGTATGTGTGTGAATGGGCGTATGTAACCGGTGTTTGTTGCTTTATACATCACAGAGAGAGAGAGACTGCATGGCAACAGTGGCGATGCCAAGAACTATAAAGCAGCTGATAACAGGAGCTGACGAAGCATTTAGAAAGAGGTTGGAGTGACACTGCATTAAGCAAGTAAAACTAGAACTTTTATCAAGGCTACATATTGATTGGTTTTAATATGAGGGTTGCCAGCAGTACAGACGGCCTGTTTGTACATTAAAGGGAAATAAATGTGGTTGCATGAACCAAATTTCTTATTATATAACTGAGAATTTCCCTCAGTCGGAGTTCAGTGTTATCACAGTAACCTCCAGTATCTGGAGTTCTCTGATTTGACCAGTCACAACATGTTTACACCTTC
The DNA here is from genome assembly GCA_023631565.1 of Gymnocephalus cernua. Taxonomy (NCBI): domain Eukaryota; kingdom Metazoa; phylum Chordata; class Actinopteri; order Perciformes; family Percidae; genus Gymnocephalus; species Gymnocephalus cernua. The sequence continues at coordinate 8,950,317 of CM042437.1, read as the reverse complement.
ATCACTGTTATTTATGTGTTAGCAAGTTGCTCGTGCATTTAACTACAGCAGCTTATGTTTTGTCTGTCCGTTTGTTGGAACACTTGCAAGGACAACATGTCAAATGTTAGAGAATTATTGGTACAAAGCCACTGAATCAATTATTGCTTTCCATTGTTTTTATCTTATTGCTCAACAATACTGGCTTAATCACTCTTGTGTCTACCTTGACCTTTATGTATTTTCAAGTTTATACAATGTGCTTTATTAAAAGGCTTTCGTTAGCCCGGTTAGTCACACAATGTTCTCAACCAGTAAACGTTGAGTTTCTATGGTTACAGGTCTTGGTCACAGAGAAAACAAATAAGTGATACTTTAAATATTCATACATTAAACGTACAATATGTAACTTTCTGCCGCTAGGGGTCTCTCAACCAAAACAATGGATTGTAAACACGGACTTTTGATGACGTTGGTAAGTTGCGTGGAATTATGGGAGTTGTACTTTTTAAACACCTTCACCGATTAGAATGCATCTGTTTACGTACAAGTTTACGCATTCAAATGTATTCACTTTACGTTTAGTAACGTTTATTCATGTCATTCTAATAACATAGCTGCATTTCCCCCAACATAATTACGTTTTTCTGGATTCGATCTGTATTGGTAGCTCATCAGTTAGCTAGCTAGCTAGTGAGCCAGCAAGCTAACGTTAGCCCTTCACTTTTCTTTAATCTTAATCTTTTCTTTAAGACAGCTAAACGCGAAGGGGTGAGAAATTCGGCGGGGAGGAGATTTTTGGCACGTACACCGGTAGCTAGCGCTAACGGAGATTAGTTAGCTAACATTAGCTATGGATGGCTGGTGTTGCGGGTCTGGGTCTGATATGGTCTGTTTCCCGACGCTTCATTAAACTGCCGTTAGCGTCGTAAGCACCCCGCACCGGAGTTAAGTGCTGTATAGTACTTATACTGTATGGATTGCTGTAATGGTGGCTGTCTGTTGGCTGGCTGTCTGTTGGCTGGCTATGGTCTAACGGTAACTGGCTATTGCTACATGTCCCAGCACCAAACGAATAGCTGGGACGGCTGTGTTGTCAGCTGTTATCTCAGGCAGACAGACCGGGTGCCAGCTGGCTAAATTAGCATTAGATTAGTCGTCTTATCTATACAGCTAACGTTAACATTACTGGTAAACTCATTCGTGGGTTAGCCCAGCGCTGCTTTTATCCGTGGTGAAAACAATCATGCTACTAATAACTTTATGAGCGTGTTGAACGATGTGGTAACCTTATAATGTTATCCACCAAGCATTAGCTAGCTAGCATTAAGTTAGCTACTTGTCAACCAACACATTGTAGTAACGTTAAACTGGATCAATATTGATATGTATCAATAAATACGATATCTGCTGTATTACTGTGTTGCAAAGTGGCATATTATCAATTACAAAATGATGCTGTGTGGCAGAAAAAGCAGTATTATGGTTAGGAGTATTTTTTTCTGTGACATTGTATGATTTACAATTACGCTCAAACGTATCACCTGGGAGCCGTGTTTTGAAGGAAGTTACGAGCAACTAGAGGGTGAAATCTTATATGACGGCACTGACGGGTGACTAGGAAGGAAAGGAAACGTGCCGTGTCTGAAAATAAAATAACAGATTTCTCTGGGTTTGAAGTTTGGTGGAAACATTTGAGAGAGTGTAACTACACAACTAAAAAATATATATAACATAGGTATGGTCGTTTTTAGACATTTTAATGCAGAAATGTTACATATTGTACCTTTAACCAAAGTAACATGTTATCAGGGGAAGGTGGTTGGATGTGACAGAAAAAGTGGGAGTTTGCCACGGGAGACAGCTGCCACCTCTTCATGATTTTGTAATTGGAACCCAAACATGATTGTTTTCTAACCCAACCAACTACTTATTCCAAAACAAACCATGCTCTTTCCCTACCAAGTCGTGTTTGTGTCTAAACCTAACCAAACCATAACCATAGTGTTGTCACATCATGAAACAGATTACCTTTTCAACAGTGATTTGGAACGGTTTTGGAAGGCACCGACAAACGGTGTCCTCCCGCCCATAGGGGGGTCAGATCATAAAAACGCTTTGTGTCGTTCTAAAGGGCAGGTACAAACAACACATTTTGTCATTTAATTGAAAGTACCTGGCAAACTGTCATTTAAACACTTTTGTTTTTTGTACAGATTAAACAAACAAGGTGTAGCATGTTTATTTGTGAGCTTTAGACATGCTGTTTTGGACAGTTCAGACAGAACCAGGGTAGCTGCTCCCCCTTTTTCTTTTTGTATGCTAAGATAAGCTAACTGGATGCTGGTTACAAATTTACCATACAGACATGAGTGGTATTGATCTTCTCATCTAACACGACATAAATCGACACACGTTACCCAAAATGTCGAACTATAAGATATTGATATTGGACAATGTGTCTGGCAGCATCTCTTAAACTTTCTTCCAGAAATCTGCAGCCTTATTTAATTTGTGTGTACACAGGTTGCAGTTTGGTAACCTTCTTTTATTCAATGTGCGAGAAGTGAAGTATGTTCTACGTATGAAAACTAAATGAATACTAATTTTATCATTGGGGCTGGTGGAAGATAGTTTCATGTTATGGCAAATGAGTTGCCACTTCAGATTGAAGCCATCTGAGGATAGGAGTGTGTTCCACCATCAGTTAAAAAAGTAGGCAGGGGCTTTACGAGAGTATACTGCAGAGACCAGTCCCCCCCCCCCTCCCTCCCCCGCACACACACATTCCCTGCCTCTATTCCTTCACTTGTTTTGACAGCTGTGTGTGTGTGTGTGTGTGTGTGTGTGTGTGTGTGTGTGTGTGTGTGTGTGTGTGTGTGTGTGTGGGGGTGTGTGTGTGTGGGTGGGTGGATCACAATTTGTGGTAAATCTGGCCATTTTATCTCCACATCCATCTCCCCAGTCAGCAAATGAGCTCCTTCTCCCATGAAATGTAAAAGAAAGAGCAGATTAAATGAGAGTCCAACGAAGAATAAATCACTCACTTTAACTCGAAAGTAATTTGGTTTTTCCTGCTGAAATTGTTCACCTTAAAAAACATTGGTTCATATTTTTTCAAGTTTATCTTAGTAAACAAAGTATGTTTCACATGCAGCAGACATTTTGAGCCATCATAGTACAAAAAGCATCACATTAACATAATGGCTCCATTCTCGTCAAGTGTTCCTGTCAAAGTGACACTGAAACTGAAGCAGCTAAATGTAATTCAGCAATGATTACTTAGGCCCCATCCAGACGAAGACATTAGGATGAAAACGCATCCGTCTTCCCTGGATTCGGTTCAAGAAAATTCACGTCCACATGAATCCATATGTAAATGACTCAACACGGTACTTCATATGCCAGGCCTGTAGGCGGCGCTGTTACTGCTACAGAAATTAACGGAACGAAGAAGAAGAGCAGCCTTCAGTGACTTCCTTTCATAACCATAGACACATATAAAAGTTCATAACATGCCTGTTAGCTAGTTCTCTTAGCTTAACACATCCATGGACTAGACTTTAATAACTTACACCACTGCTCGTTATATAAAGGCCACCTAGAAAAAGAATGTAAACTTTGTTTACATTCTATCGGACATGATTGCAGCTATCAGAGCTAGTGTTAGCGCGCTAGCTAGCGCGCTAACGCTAGCTAGCGCGCTAACGCTAGCTAACATCAACATCGGCAGTCACACAAACATCATGATCCGATGTCTTTTTGATAATCTAGCTACACGTTTTTCTTGCGGTAGCCTTTCTACAATAAGCGGTGCTAAAAGTTACTATAATCCGTTCAAGGAGTTGATAAACAGACAGATTAGCGAGCTAGTTGATAAATTCTCTACTTCCACTTTATAAGCAGCATTGCGTTCCTGTTAGCGCCGTCAGCTGGGTTGAAGGCAGCCAGCTGTTAGGCCGAGGTGTGTGGGGATGACATCATCGATACGCACGTATGCGGTTTCGCCGTACACACAAAGCCAAACGTGAGCCGGCTTTTTTTTTATTCACCCTGGGACCAGGTTTCAAAAAAGTACGTTTACGGGCAGTGCGTTTACAGGATTCGTGTGGACAGTCGGCCCAAACGATGCAAAAGATGTGCGTTTGCATCGAAATACGTCTTCGTCTGGATGGGGCCTTAGATTATTAAAAAAAAAGCCTAATAAAAGAGTTACTGGTTGCTGTGGGCAACTTATCAAAAGGGTGTATAAACAATGTAAAAAGCTATCAGATGTACTTGTTTTAGACAGTCCCCTGCCCCAATACTTCCTAAAATGATTACACATGTATGAGGTTGCAAAGTTGTGGCATCTGTCAAATTTTCCATCAATATATTTTGAGTCAGTAAGATGTACCCGGTGTATATAATCATGAACTGTAAAAGAGTGGCTGCAGGAAGTCGTAGTGCCTTTTGCTATAAGTGCCTTCTTTTGACAACTCTTTCCACATTTGAATTGCAAAATCATAAAGACCAGTAAATAAATATTTTTTTGCATCAACTGCTGAAAGTTTAAAGTGGTGTAGAAACTGATACCAAAGAAGAAAATTCACACTGTATTATCAGTGATGTCCTCCATCTCTTACATTGGAACTGCATTAGGAAGGGATCTCGCCATTGTGGACAGCAGGAATTATTACTGTACATCGACCAAAAACTTTCTTTCAATGGAAAACAGTATGAATATTGTATTAAGATACTGTAGACTTGTGTGAACAATTAAACCAAGGAAAATGTCAATCATAAAGAAATGTAAGAACATCCCAATCTAAATCCGTTAAATCAAGCTGCACTACAGTACTTTTCTTTCACATAGGCTACTGGTATACTATAGACATGTGTGGCAGCGGGTATGTGAACATGCATTGTTTGGACTACATTCAAAAACACAACTATCTTGGTCTTCAACCTTTGAAACATGTTCCAACAAAATTCCACTTCAGAGCAACCAGGAGATATTTTGCAGATAGAAATGAAATGTAACTACAAGGCAACAGCAGTAAATGATATAACTAAAAACACAGGCACGACGCAAACAGACTTTTTTTTTAATGCGAGTGGCTGTTTTTTAACCTTTGATGAACAAACCATGTTAAATGTTGTGTGTGGTTTCTCTGTGCTGTTGTAGGAGGCTTTTTCTTCTGTTTGATCACAAAGGATTAGTAAATCCGTTTTAAATGTTCAAATGAGCTTCTCTGAGCTCTAGAAACTAAACAGTGTGTTAGTGTGATCTTAAATTAGTCATCATCACATCATCATATCATCACATCAGCAGCTTTTTAATATAAACAAGTCACAAACTCACATTTGTATGTGTTTACACTCTGTAGCGTCAACATAGATATTTGTGAAGAAATATCCAGATGTTCACCCATAAAGAAATATTAATAATACTGAATACTAGCGGTTGACTAATTGACTTACTTATTTAGCAAATATACCTTCACTCTCGTTTTATCATTTCACTAATTGCATTTTTGATTTGTTTGAACTATGTACACATATGGAGTGTATGTTAGCATTACTGTAGCAACCAGTTAAAGTTCAGAATATCAATACTATTTACATAGATTCACCTTCCATAAATGCACCTAAAAAGTTACTTTTTTTAAGATTATTTTTTGGGCCTTTTTTATAGGACTGCTGAAGACATGAAAGGGGAGAGAGAGGGGTGAATGACATGCAGCAAAGGGCCGCAGGTCGGAGTTGAACCCGCGGCCACTGCATCGAGGAGTGAACCTCTATATATGGGCACGCACTCTACCAGGTGAGCTACCCAGGCACCCATAAAAGCTTATTTTAATAGTTGCCTGCATGTTTTAAAGTCACATATGACAAATGTATTTATGTACAAATTCATAAAAACCATACTGCCAGTTCATTAGGTACACCTAGCTTAATCTAAAGCAGTCTAACATAACACTCCTGCAATGGTACTATCTGGAAGGTTATCACTGGTATACCGAGAGGTGTGTCTTATATTATATAGGCTAGTCTATGCAACGCAATTTAATGGCACCACAAACTGCATCCTCCAAAATGACCATTAGGTTAAGTCAACCCCTCTCTTTTTTTTAAAGATTATTTTTTTGGGGCTTTTCTGCCTTTAATGGACAGGAACCGTGGACCTCTGCATCGAGGCATGAACCTTTATATATATGTGCGCCTGCTCTGCCGACTGAGCCAACTTTTGGCTTCTACAAAAACTGAACATTTTAACGTTTATAAAGGTCAGATTTATTGTATTATTTTTTGCTAGATGTACCAATAAACTGGCAGTGGAGAATATATACAGTAGTATGTAGCTCATCGACGATAACCGTAACATTCAGTACAGTTCAAAAGAGGATTGTAAGGAAGATGACTTATCTACTGCACAACTCCCCCGCCTTCACCTTTGATCTCCAGCCAATACATGCAGCTGGTGTTAACTCTTAAACCTGCTTAACACTGATGCAGGTTTCCACTTTATCAAAAGGGGCATCAAGACAAAACATCTACTCATCCATCAAACTGGTTAATCTCCTTTCACCAATAATAAATGGACTGATTCATTAAGTGGAGAAAACCCATGGCGTAACCCCTGATCTCCGAATGAATTGCAATTTGTATTCACACTTACAGGCTGCGTATAGTGACTGAGTGTCAAATAGGAGCTCCAGCATAACACAATTTTCATTTGAAGTTATCTGCGGAAGGAGGGGCTCGTATGGGCTATATACTAATGCTGCATTAATGTCATTTTTTTCAGACTCTAACAAGTAGACAAGTAAGGTAAAAATGCTCACATCACCCTCCAAGTTGTAATTATTTGACATTAGAAATAACTACAAAATCTCTCACTTGGTGAAAATTAAAACTATAGAAATGACAACAAACTGGTGGCAAAATGTATCTAAATAAAATGCCATATTAACCCTAATGTAATCAATACAGCTAATAAAAATTAACTATTTGATATCTAGTTTCACTTGTAAATAAATTGCTAAAAATATGTAACATTTCTGTTGGTCAGCAATGGGGAAATTATCTTTAAATAAGGCGTTGATCGTTAACACAGCTTTAACATTTGCCTTTGTTTAACAATTTAATAGGAATGCTTTTGGTTTTCAACAGATCATCACTTTACTTAAGAACCTATATTGACTTAATCCACTTTTCAAAACAAGTCCCTCCATATACACTCGCTGTATGCTCTGATTTTGATTCAAGGCCCATCAAACTTTTATTTTGATGAATACTCAGTCTCACACGTCAGCCTTAAATCATTCCCCCAACCACATTTTTGTCACACTTAAAACTTCAACTGTAGCAGAATATTTCTCTGACATATCAGGACATTCTGGACATTAAATAAACTGATTGTCTGATGTTTTACTAATTTCTCTAATTAAATCCACTTCTACATGAAGGCAGGTGTAGTCAGAGATGAGTTGCTGTTCCTACCCCCCCCCCCCCCACCCCCCTCCCCCACACCACACACACACACACACCCACCCCACCCCCTCAATAAATGTACTCGGCAGTATTTCAAGCTGCCCGAGAGAGCTAAATCCATTTGATCAGGCAGGGGAGACAAAGCGCAGAGTAATCCATCAGACTGGTTAATCAGGTCCTGTCCCTTCAGTAAATTATTCATCATAGTTATACGTCTTTGTCCTGAGTGAAAAAGATCACTGCAGTGAATGGGCACCCCTGTTTATCCCTCTGAGGGCAAAGGACGCGGCGGAGCGTAAAATGGACAACACACAACACCTATTGAAATAGCGGTTACAAAATCTCACTCATACTATTTAATTCATATATTACACTACTTTTGTGAACCTAACACATTGGGAAACTCATTTCAAGCAACAAAACAATTTGTCTACATAAATAAAGCTATCTTATCATCTTCACGAGATTTGAGGAATTCCAAAAACCGAACATTAAGTTTTTCGGCTTTAGGGTCAAATTATCTCTTTACGCATTGCTCTCGGACAAATTTGGGCCTCACCATACAGAATGCTGAGTTTGATCTAAACATTTTGATGTGCAACACATGGGGATCAGTTATATGGATATACTCTTAACAGGAGAATTTAAGAAGATATGTAAAAATCGCCCTTAGACCTCAGATTGTTAATCCCTTTTTGCTTGACCATCCTGTATATAGACGGCCCCAGTTTACTTTTAAAGAGAAGATGATTGTGGTTATGGATTGAAGTGTTTCTCTACCAAATATTGCGCTTTTAGGCCTTTGAATTTGTCAAAAATCTGTAGTTTTCTTTTTTTATTTTTTATTATTGATCTCTAAAATATGTGTTTAATGTCCTGATAATTTGATTTACTGCAGACACGCAGTGATTTCTAACACACTGGAACATCTTCCGACAGCTATTTGTTGAGTCTATAACTAAGTGGTACTCCACTTAAAAAGGGCAAACGACTAATTCATCTCCTTAGCCCTTAACAGAATGATTAACAGTGTCACCAAAGCTGAGAAATTTCAAACTCCCTGGCCTGCGGTCGGTGTAATGGCCATGGTGTGAGGAAAGAGGCTGGGTTATAAATGGAAGACTGTAATTTATCTTTGTTGTACTTCTTTACATGGTCTTTAATCACAGTGTCCACCTTTGGGACTTTAAGACATTCATCCTCAGGAGAAGAGCCTGTCAGTCAGTAGATAACTAAAGAGATCGGTCTTAATAAAAATGGTTGTGTATATGAGTATCATGTGAATTTACATAAGAGGTTTCTGGGGATTTTCATTGTGTCTACCATAGGATACAGGATGTGTGTGTGTGTGTGTGTGTGTGTGTGTGTGTGTGTGTGTGTGTGTATCATCTTTATCTTAAAGTGCCCATATTATGAAAAAAAACACATTTTCTGGGATTTGGGGTGTTATTTTGTGTCTCTGGTGCTTCCACAAGCATACAAACTTTGAAAAAAATCTATCCATGCTGTTTTGAGTGAGATACAGGTTTCTGATTGTGTCCTGCCTTCAGTCTCTGGGTGAGCTGTTCTGCACGGCTTTTTACGTAATTAGCTGAAACTACGGGCTAAACACAACCGTTAGCATGCTAGCGCTAGCGTTAGCATGCTAGCTCGTTCTCAATGGCAAAGCACTGCTACAACACACACAAGTTCACCATAAGTCTCCTGGCTAATAAACTGACCAAAGTTGGAGAAACAACCTTTCTTTTACTGTCTATGGAGCTAACTGACATGATCTATGATCTGAGCTACTGCGCATGTGCGAATGGAATCAAAGATAGTACAGAAGAAAAGATGATTCACTCTGTCAGCTAAAACAGAGACCTGAACACAAGGTGAAAAGAGGAGAGAGAGAGATGTGCAGTACAACAAAAATATGGTGTTTTTTGAAAATTAAACCATGTAAACCTATTCTGGTACAACATTAAAATACAATTATGAACTTGAAAATGGTGCATAATATGGGATCTTTAATAAGTAATGTTTGTCTATTTAGAGCTATTAAATCCCCTTTTTCTCAAAATAAGTGGGAAAAAATAATCTTCAATGAGGGCTAGTGACTGTACTGGAATCATGAAAATCACAAATTCTTGAAAAATGTAAGTTGCTATGAGAAACAGGTTGGAATAATCTAAAATTGTATCAAGTGTTTTGAGAAAATAAGACTAAACGTACAATATGTAACTTCATGCCGCTAGGGGTCTCTCAACCAAAACAATGGATTGTAAACACAGACTTTTGATGACGTTGGTAAATTGCGTGGAATTATGGGAGTTTAATGTTAAACACCTTCGCCGATTAAAATGCATCTCTTCACGGACAAGTTTAGCTACCCATTCAAATGTATTCACTTTACGTTTAGTAAAGTTTATTCATGTCATTCTAATAACATAGCTGCATTTCCCCCAACATAATTACGTTTTTCTTGATTCAATCTGTATTGGTAGCTGATCAGTTAGCTAACGTTAGCCAGCAGCTAAAACCACAGTGACTATCACAATATATTTCACATGTCATTGTCACCTTTTGGATGGTTTCAACACCGGGGTGGGACGGGGTTTGTTGTAACACTAGCTAGCTACGACGAGGCTGAGAGACCAAGGGGGCAGGCTTCTTTCCTCAGAGCGAAGCCGCGATGGCGCCATTTTGCTAACACTTATCCATCACCCCCGTTAGCATCCCATTGACTGCCATTCATTTTGGCGTCACTTTGACAGCCAATAACTTTACATCTGAAGCGTTTAAAGACCTGATTTGTCCATCGTTTATTTCTAAAGAAACACGACAATGCATAAAAGGCTCCATTACCTTGTACCTCATGTTATGGCTCCGTAGCAGACGTTTTTATAAAAATAGGCTAACGATTGTGTCATAACCACGCGACTTACTGTTGCACGGTAGAGGAATTACCGTATAGTACAGGAGAAGCTCGCAGGCAGTTTCGACTTACATTAGCTGTTTAGTTGAATTACTAATGTTAACTAGCATTTAAAAAACCCTATGAAAAAACGAGGAAGCCCGGGGCCCCCGTCTGGAGCCAGGCCCAGAGGGAGGGCTCGTCAGCGAGCGTCTGGTGGCCGGGTTTGCCACGGAGCCCGGCCGGGCACAGCCCCGAAAAAGCTACATGGCACCTATCTCTCCAGCCCATGGGCCCACCACCTGTGGGAGCAACCGCTGGGGTCGGGTGCGCTGCCACACGGGTGGCGGTGAAGGTCAGGGGCCTCGACGGACCAGACCCGGGCAGCAGAGGCTGGCTCTGGGGACATGGAATGTCACCTCGCTGTGGGGGAAGGAGCCGGAACTTGTGCGTGAGGTGGAGCGCTACCAGTTAGATCTGGTGGGGCTTACCTCTACGCATAGTCTCGGTTCTGGAACCGTACTCCTGGAGAGGGGTTGGACTCTTTTCTTCTCCGGAGTTGCCCAGGGTGTGAGGCGCCAGGCGGGTGTGGGGATACTCACAAGTCCCAGGCTGAGCGCCGCAACGTTGGAGTTTACCCCGGTGGACCAGAGGGTCGCCTCCCTACGCCTGCGGGTTTTTGGGGGGAAAACTCTGACTGTTGTTTGTGCATATGCACCAAACAAGAGTTCAGAGTATTCGGCCTTCTTGGAGACCTTGAATGGAGTCCTGTATGGGGCTCCGGAGGGGGACTCCATAGTTCTGCTGGGGGACTTCAACGCACATGTGGGCAATGACGGAGACACATGGAGAGGCGTGATTGGGAGGAACGGCCTCCCTGATCTAAACCAGAGTGGTTGTCTGTTATTGGAGTTCTGTGCTAGTCATGGATTGTCTATAACAAACACCATGTTCGAACATAGGGATGCTCATAAGTGTACTTGGTACCAGAGCACCCTAGGCCGAAGGTCAATGATCGATTTTATAATCGTTTCATCTGATCTGAGGCCGTATGTTTTGGACACTCGGGTGAAGAGAGGGGCGGAGCTGTCAACTGATCACCATCTGGTGGTGAGTTGGGTCAGGGGGTGGGGGAAGACTCTGGACAGACCTGGTAAGCCCAAACGGGTGGTGCGGGTAAATTGGGAACATCTGGAGGAAGCTCCTGTCCGACAGACCTTCAACTCACACCTCCGGCGGAGCTTTTCGTGCATCCCTGTGGAGGCTGGAGGCATTGAACCTGAGTGGACAATGTTCAAAGTTTCCATTGCTGAAGCTGCGGCAGGGAGCTGTGGTCTTAGGGTCTTAGGTGCCTCAAGGGGCGGTAACCCTCGAACACCGTGGTGGACACCGGTGGTCAGGGAAGCCGTCCGACTGAAGAAGGAGTCTTTCCGGGATATGTTATCCCAGAGGACTCCGGAGGCAGTTGCAAGGTACCGAAGGGCCAGAAGGACTGCAGCCTCTGCCGTGAAAGAGGCAAAGCAGCGGGTGTGGGAGAAGTTCGGAGAAGACATGGAGAAGGACTTTCGGTCGGCACCAAGGCGCTTCTGGAAAACCGTCCGCCACCTCAGAAGGGGGAAGCCTGGAACCATCCAAGCTGTGTACAGTAAGGATGGGACGTTGTTGACCTCAACTGAGGAGGTAATAGGGCGGTGGAAGGAGCACTTTGAGGAACTCCTAAATCCAGCTGATGCGCCCTCTTTGTTAGAGGCAGAGCTGGAGGATGACGGGGGATTGTCGTCAATTTCCCTGGTGGAGGTCACTGAGGTAGTCAAACAACTCCACAGTGGCAAAGCCCCAGGGATTGATGAGATCCGTCCAGAAATGCTGAAAGCTCTGGGTGTGGAGGGGCTGTCTTGGTTGACACGCCTACTCAACATTGCGTGGAAGTCTGGGACAGTGCCAAAGGAGTGGCAGACCGGGGTGGTGGTTCCTCTCTTCAAAAAGGGGGACCAGAGGGTGTGTACCAATTACAGGGGTATCACACTTCTCAGCCTCCCTGGTAAAGTCTACTCCAAGGTGCTGGAAAGGAGGGTTCGGCCGATAGTCGAACCTCAGGTTGAAGAGGAACAATGCGGATTCCGTCCTGGGTGTGGAACAACGGATCAGCTCTTTACTCTAGCAAGGATCCTGGAGGGAGCCTGGGAGTATGCCCATCCAGTCTACATGTGTTTTGTGGATCTGGAGAAGGCATATGACCGGGTCCCCCGGGAGACTTTGTGGGAGGTGCTGCGGGAGTATGGGGTGAGGGGGTCCCTTCTCAGGGCCGTCCAATCTCTGTATGACCAAAGCGAGAGCTGTGTCCGGGTTCTCGGCAGTAAGTCAGACACGTTCCAGGTGAGGGTTGGCCTCCGCCAGGGCTGCGCTTTGTCACCAATCCTGTTCGTAGTTTTTATGGATAGGATATCGAGGCGTAGTCGTGTTAGGGAGGGGTTGCAGTTCGGTGGGCTGGGGATCTCATCGCTGCTCTTTGCAGATGATGTGGTCCTGATGGCATCATCGGCCTGTGACCTTCAGCACTCACTGGATCGGTTTGCAGCCGAGTGTGAAGCGGCTGGGATGAGGATCAGCACCTCTAAATCTGAGGCCATGGTTCTCAGCAGAAAACCGATGGAGTGCCTTCTCCAGGTAGGGAATGAGTCCTTACCCCAAGAGAAGGAGTTTAAGTACCTTGGGGTCTTGTTCGCGAGTGAGGGGACAATGGAGCTGGAGATTGGTCGGAGAATCGGCGCAGCGTGGGCGGTATTACATTCAGTTTATCGCACCGTTGTGACGAAAAGAGAGCTGAGCCAGAAGGCAAAGCTCTCGATCTACCGGTCAGTTTTCGTTCCTACCCTCACCTATGGTCATGAAGGTTGGGTCATGACCGAAAGAACGAGATCCAGGGTACAAGCGGCCGAAATGGGTTTCCTCAGGAGGGTGGCTGGCATCTCCCTTAGAGATAGGGTGAGAAGCTCAGTCATCCGTGAGGAGCTCGGACTAGAGCCGCTGCTCCTTCACGTCGAAAGGAGCCAGTTGAGGTGGTTCGGGCATCTGGTAAGGATGCCCCCTGGGCGCCTCCCTAGGGAGGTGTTCCAGGCACGTCCAGCTGGGAGGAGGCCTCGGGGACGACCCAGGACTAGGTGGAGGGATTACATCTCCAACCTGGCCTGGGAACGCCTCGGGATCCCCCAGTCAGAGCTGGTTAATGTGGCTCGGGAAAGGGAGGTTTGGGGTCCCCTGCTGGAGCTGCTCCCCCCGCGACCCGACCACGGATAAGCGGACGACGATGGATGGATGGAACTAGCATTTAAGTTAGCAATAATTAGCCTGTGCCTATGTTATCTCCTTACATATACCTACGCTCTCCGTCTCTGATAGATTGGGAATGATTAAGATTTCTCTTGGCACAGCTACCAGAAGACTTAAAACTTGCAGACACGGTGGTCACGTCACATCTACGGTGGGAAGCTCACTTTGCAGCTGCGCAGTAACGCTCAGTAACACTTAACCATCACCGGAAAAGTGCTGGTTAGAGACTTCACTTGTCTCCGTCAAAAACAGCGGAGTAGCTGGGTCCATTTTATATACTGTCATTGTGAGAGACAGGTGTGGGTGGGGATTGCCGGGCGAATCTCCCGGGACGGCGAGCCGAGGACGGCCGTTGTGCAGCAGGAGAACATCTCCAAACTGTCCGGAACGATCTCCCCCTTCACTTTTCTTTAATCTTAACTATTCGTTTTAGTGCTTGTCAGGTTAATTTAGCCAACTGTAAAGACAGCTAAACGCGAAGAGGTGGGAAATTCGGCAAGGAGGAGATTTTCGGCATGAACACTTGTAGCTAGCGCTAACGGAGACTAGCTAGCTAACATTAGCTATGGATGGCTGGTGTTGCGACTTGGATCTGGGTCTGGGTCTGATATGGTCTGTTTCCCGACGCTTCATTAAACTGCCGTTAGCGTCGTAAGCACCCAGCACCAGAGTTAAGTGCTGTATAGTACTTATACTGTATGGATTGCTGTAATGGTGGCTGTCTGTTGGCTGGCTATGGGCTAACAGTAACTGGATATTGCTACATGTCCCGGCTGTGTTGTCAGCTGTTATCCCAGGCAGACAGACCGGGGTGCTAGCTGGCTAAATTAGCATTAGATTAGTCGTCTAATCTATACAGCTAACGTTAACATTACTGATAAATTCATTCGTGGGTTAGCCCAGTGCTGCCTTTATCTGTGGTGAAAACAATCATGCTACTAATAACTTTATGAGCATGTTGAACGATGTGGTTAACCCTATAATGTTATCCACCAAGCATTAGCTAGCTAGCATTAAGTTAGCTACTTGTCAACCAACACATTGTAGTAACGTTAAACTGGATCGATATTGATATGTATCAATAAATAAGATATCTGCTGTATTACTGTGTTGCAAAGTGGCATATTATCAATCACAAAATGATGCTGTGTGGCAGAAAAAGCAGTATTATGGTTACTGGATACTGACGGGCGACTAGGAAGGAAAGGAAATGTGCCGTGTCTGAAAATAAAATAACAGATTTCTCTGGGTTTGAAGTTTGGTGGAAACATTTGAGAGAGTGTAACTACACAACTCAAAAAAATATATAACATAGGTATGGTCGTTTTAGACATTTTAATGCAGAAATGTTACATATTGTACCTTTAAACACTCAATAATTGACAAAAATGGCTTGATTAGAGAATTTAACAGCACACTGTAATGGACTGCAATTATATAGACTTTACCAAATTTGAAATAAAGTTTTCAATCGAAAACAACTGCACATTCTCACAGCACAAATTATAAATCATAATTATCAACGTGCTGAAAAAATGTCACCACAGCTAGACATACGGTATGCATTTCAAATGCTGCACGAGAGTAGGAGTTAGGTTTGGTCACTAGCCCTTGTAGTATGTGATGCATTTACTTGATTTAAAAGAAAGTTTACAATCAAAATATAAGGGATATATTCTGTGACCAGATGAGTGCAAAAACATAATCCACTGTCAAAACTTCTCACTTGTGTTGTCTCGCGCTACAGTCGCTATAGGTTTTCCAGAGTATCATCTGACAACAGCCTGAAGAGTAAATGTCTGCAAACAGCTTTCTGCCTCATCGTTTCCACTGATGCACAAAATGCTGGGGAGGAGGTCCTGTTGTCTGTTGTGAAGCCAAAAGTGCAAGGCACTTTTTTTATACCAGTGAGACGAAGCTTCAAAGGACTTTGTTTTAAATGGTTCAGACTGGGCAGATGAGGTCCATTCATGACTCAACAAAGCGTGGTCAAATCAAAGCGACCCTAATTAGTCGTCTTTAAAGTAAATAAGACTTTGCCCACATAGTTCTGAATATATATATATATATATATATATATATATATATATATATATATATATATATATATATAAAAAGTTAATAGGAGTTGGCGTGATGATTTTACTTTTAGTGCATAGATGTAACGTCTTCAGGCTCTGCAGTAAATTGCATTATAATTTAATCTATCATGCTGCTGTATGTGCACAATAAATCCTTGACAATGACCTGTAGTTGCTTATTGGCTAACAGCAGGAGGACTGCCTTTGCTTTAGTGTGTCAGAGTGAGCTGAGTGGACATTTTGGTGTTCTATAACAATGGGAAACTAATTAAGGCATGTCTGTGGTGCAGACTATGTTTATGTTGAAAATATTGTCCATTTCCCCTGCAGAAAAGATGAACAGTATCTGTGTACAGTAGGAGATTTAGGCAGTCTCCAAACACACTTCATCGTCTTGTCTGTGGTGTTAAGGCATAGGAGGCTAGAAATTGTGTTGCCTCTCTTGCTAGTATACATTTATTTATATACATAGGCTATACAGTCGACTAATAGCTTTAGTTGAATGTGCTTTTGTGTCTTTGACCAGCAAGTACACAAACCACCCCCTTCACTCTGAGTTCGTAACACTCCCCTCAGGTCGACAATTTAGAGTACACCGGTTCAAGAGCAATAGGAGTAAAAAACTCCTTTGTCCCATGTGCAATAACTCGGTTTAATTTGCACATTTAGATATTCTTCCAGTGGTGATAAATTGTGTTGTGTGGATTACATACAGGAAACATTTTTGTACTCATGTCTTTGTATTGTTGTCTTGTTTATCTGTCTGTTGTTTGAATTTTTCTTTTTATCTTGCACTCCTGACTGCATATCAAGTTTAAATGAACTGAACTGTGCTACAAAGTAGGTTTTCTGTGCATGTAGCCTCTGATATGGTGGTGTTGAGGCTGAATTGTCAGGGTAAAGGTAGCTCACTAATCTGCCAGGTTTTTAAACTTTGATTTTTACCCTTAACAGAAAAGTAAATGCAGCTTTTAGAAGACAGTATAAAAGTGAATACAGACATGTTGCATACATTTAATGGTCTATTTAAGGTCTATATATCATGAAATTGTTATCAAAAGTCAAGTTGTCTCATCAGTTGTCCCTGGCCAGATTACAGTACATTACATTACATTACATTACATTACATGTCATTTAGCTGATGCTTTTATCTAAATAAATTTCCAATTAAGTGCTTTCAACCATAAAGGTAAACTTCGGACAGCAAGAATCAAGTGCAAGCACATTAGCTTCAAATAAGCCAAACTACAGAGTCACATGTAAGGGCAACTGTAAGTGCAAGTATTTTTTATTTCTTTTTTTTTTTTATCCAAGGTGCAATCAGAAGACATGTGTTTTTAACCTGCGGCGGAAGATATGTGCAATGTGTAGCATAATAAAGTTGCATCAAATATAACAGTACACATTCACCAAGTAATGCCACAAATGCAACAAAAAGGATTAGCCGACAAACGTGGATTGCTTTCAGAAGCTGGTGCCTCGCTGTTTATTTTTTATTTTCACTTTTGTGCCTAAATTTAATTTCTTTTATTGTTGAACCCCCATCTGTGACCAAAATGTTGAAGGAAAAAGAAATTAAATTCTGGTTTAATAAGAGCGGGAAGATCATCTCTGGACTGTGACTTACTGTGTATTTTTAGCCAAAATCATAGCCCGACGTTTCCTTTGTTTTCATCAATCCTGCCGTGTGTGTGTGTGTGTGTGTGTGTGTGTGTGTGTGTGTGTGTGTGTGTGTGTGTGTGTGTGTGTGTGTGTGTGCGTGTGCGTGTGCGTGCGTGCGTGCGTGCGTGCGTGTGTGCGTGCGTTCAACAGTCTGATTCAGAAACCGGACAGAAAGTCTGGAAGGAAAGCAGGAAGCTGCAAAGACGCTGAACATTGTACACAGATGTTTATCAAATACAAGTGTCTTAGTAAATAGCATATTTACATTTGCCAAACTGCTTTTTGTCTAGACTTGTATTTATGTTTGTGAAGGCAGTAATTACGGAAGTGGATTTTTACTATAATTAGATAAAGTTAAGTCTTCTAAACCATGAGAACTTCACGGAGGACACTTGTTGAAAAAAATACATGTATTATGTTTGTAGGCCCTAATTCGATAAATCACAGATATTAAGAAGGAACAATTGGCAGCTTAGGTGTTAAAGGCACGCTCAGTTTGACATACTAATTGTTCGCTATCATAAATATGATGAAGAAAGGTTTAAAGGAAGTCTAATGACATTCTTGTTACTTCTTTTTATTTTTTAATGTGATTCAGAAAAAAAAGCAGAAGACAGACAGAACAACAGCAGCACGTGTGATATAAATAACAGGCTGTTAAAAACAGCTATATACCTATAATAGAATACCATCTGAGAACTGACATTTTCACAGATGTAAACATAAACATTCTAAATGGACCCAAGTTGATTTCCTGTTGCAGTGTATGTGAATGGCATCATCTGACAGGAAGTTAACAAGGGGCCAGGCTGTTGCCTAGCAATGGAATTCCATTGAAAAGGTCTATATTAAAAAAATCTCCCAAGAGTTACCAGAAAAGAAGCAGAGTCAAATGTGTAAAACCAATAACACTCTCCAGATTCTGATGCATGTGCTTGTTATAAACACATCAGTGGTGCCAGTAGCCATTATAGAGCAAGTCAGTTATCGCTTATGTAATATCCTGTCATTAACATTATAAACCCTGCACTGTTTTTAATGCCAGGTTTTGTAATATTAAATAGTATATTATAGGATATTACAATTCCTGATATAATACCTGTAGGGACATTGATAAATCGTTGCCCATGTTGTTAAGTTTATTTTTAAGAAAATTAAATGTGTTTCCTTCTCGGCAGGTCTGCAAAAAGCACATTTTTTATTTGTGGGCAATAAAATCTGATGGTTTATTTTGTTGGACTGCGTGCCGTTCCAGCCTGTTGTATTTAATTTGCTCACAGCCTATAATGCCCGATACTACCGGAGCATCACTTAATGCAATGTGTTCCCTTATGTTTTCATATTTCTAACATCATTTCCTCCCCCCCCATTCATGTTCATTCACTGTGTTGTTTTGTGTTCTTTCCCTCCATCCTAACAATGTTTTTCTCTCGTTGTGTTCCAGTTGACATATTGCTGAGTCAGTTTCGGGTCATGACATCATCATCATGAGATGGGGCGGCTGCTGAGTGGCGACTACAGGCAGCGACAGAAGACGTTGTGCTGTATGTCCTTGTTTGCAGCTGCTGGTTCTTGGCAAAAAAACAAAAACAATGTGCGGTGGAGTTGCCTCAGGGAATAATTTGCTCAAATGTTGAAAGCAAGAACAAATTCAAGAGGTTTGCAAGGGCAGTAAGTAAGATTGTTATTGTCGCATTTCACCAGATGACCATAAAACACCTGCAGGAGGTCGATAGCGTTTGTAATTGTCCAGGTGCTGAGGTTTGTTGGCTTTCCAAACTTTCCTTTTCTTTTAGTTTCACTTGTGGGCTGTTTTGGCTCAAAATCCCCAGACCCAGTGAAGTCATGCAGATGCTGTTAAAATCCCAGCTGGTGGTGAACACAGCAAGTAACACATAATATCATGAAGAGACAAGCTGCCGAAAAAAAAAACAACAGTTGAAAGTGTTGAATTATTAATATTTTAGTGATTTGCAGGCATCTATAGACTTTCAATGAAAGGGACTAAAATAAGTTGGGATACAATCTAATCAAATAGACTGTAGTATAGTTGTATTTCTTACATTAATATTGTGTATACATTGTGAAACACTATTTTACAACCATAAACTGTTCTATAATAATATTTTGAGTGATAATCACTAATGATTTATTTTTAACGATTATCACTGAAGATTTATACGTTTTTATTGGCAGCTCTGTCATTCTTCTTGTAATTCAGGTTCACGGCAGCTTTATACTTTGTTAACATGTAAGAAATGAGTTAGTGCTGAAACCTTGCATGTAACCTTTCCTTGCGTGAGGAATCTATGCTGCTAGTCCTGATTTACTATCTAAGAAATCAATAGCCAAAATATCTTACAAGGTTTGGTTCTTTGTTCACTAAATTCACTTGGCAGGGAGATTGGCGCTAGCAGACACATGACAGCAGTAAGACACAACAAACTCACACAACCACTGACTTGAAAGAATAATAGAAAATATATTTAATAGAAAATACATTTATGAAAGGTTCTGTTCAGTTTCATTTCTCTGGTATACCTTACTTCCCTTTTCTTATATTCTTCATTGTCTTTAGAAAACCAAATTAGTTCCACCTGACTCAAATCTACCTAAGTCAAATATAACATGGAAATAATTAGAAAACAAATAAATGTACAGCCAAAATATACATAGTAATACAATTATAATAAAATAAAGGTTAAAAAAGAAAATACTCAACTCTCAGTACCAGGTGTATAGCCATACGGAAAAATTAAACATATTCTGTGTTTGAACAAATTGGTTCAGTTATCAGTTCTTAATAGACTGTTATTTTGTTTGTATAACTGTGTGTATTTAGAGGTTTTCTCCTATTCTACTAAACCTGCTTTGATGACTAAATCTGTTTGTTCTTCCTCTCTGTGTCGCAGATAATATACCTTGCCTGTATCTACATCAAATAAATCTATTCTATTACATCTTGTTTTGGAATTTAATATAAAAAAGGTCAAAACAGGTAACAGCAATGAATGACGTAAGGTGACGTAACAGACATCATTGTGTCACTGACTAAGGTCTAAAATGCCTGTGGTTGTTTGACACTCCACCACCCCACAACCTCAACCTGCTTATACTTTGTTTCCTGCATATAAAATCGTACATAGCCTAAGTAAAAGTACTTATTCTGCAGGAAAATGTAGAAGTAACTTCATAAGATTCAAAGTGTAAGCTGCATTTGACTGTTGCGACTGGTTGAGGTGGAGTTACTTTTAATTTCTACTTTTGGTCCTCTCCAAAGGGTCTAAAAAGATGAATAATGAATTGTTTTGTGGTAGTTGTACTTTACTTGAGTAATTCCATTTTATGATACTTCATACTTCTACTCTCTTAAGTTTCAGAGGGAGTTTTTTATTTTTTATTTTATCTGACAGCTTTAGTTACTAGTTATTTTTTTATATCAATATTTTACATTGGAAATCATAAAAGCTTCTCAAATACTAAGCATTGGTAAAGACATTTTCCCTCTAAACTTTATATTTGTTTTATTAATTGTTGGAGGCCCGAAAAGGTAATTGTGGTCCATTATTTCACAAAAATACAAAGAGAATAGTTTAACACATAACATGGATTTGTGTATCAAAAGTTTTTTTTTTCTTCTCTTCTACCTGATTAATTATCTCATGACCCCTGAGATTTCTTTTTAGACCCTTTGGAGAGGGCCAAAAGTAGAAATATATATATATATATATATATATATATATATATATATATATATATATATATATATATATATATATATAAAACAGACTTTCATCAACTCTTGTTTGTTTACATGTATGACTTTTCTAACCCCATACGGTCATGAACTCTCAGTAGGAGTAATTCCATCCTTACTGAGCACCATCTACACACCGTCCCCACGTTACCCTTCCATCTGTGAAATCTGTAAATCACTTTGACTTTAAAAGAAAATTTACTGTAGCTCAGAAGAGAAATTGGCAACACTTTATAATAAGGGTACAAATAATATAATTAAGTAATGCTCAACTAATGCATGATTCATGTTGATTGAATGCATTGCTCAGCCTCTCTGAAAGCAGACTTGCATTCTCAGAGAGATTTTTTTCCAGTCCATTCTCCTCTTCTGTCAATTTGCAAACAAGTAACAATTACTATCATAATCATAATTATAATAACACTAATGTTCGACCCCTTAGGTTATAAACATGGCATAAACACCATTGGATCATGCGGCAACATGTAAATGTTTGCATCTAACGACCAGTTTGATAAAAAAATTTAAAAAACTTTGCAGCTCTCTTTCTCGTTGCAGATGGGTTTGCAAACACCAGCCTCATATATCATCTATATGGTACTATATATATATATATATATATATATATATATATATATATATATATACTATAATATAATATATATGTATATATATATATATATATATATATATATATATATATATATATATATATATATATATATATATATATATATATATATGTGTGTGTATATATATATATACAGTACCAGTCAAGAGTTTGGACAAGGCATTTTTAAATGCATGTAACTCTGTTAATATAAAACCCCTTCATCTCTCAGTCCGTGATTTTTCCTAAAATGGGTTTATTAATCATCTAGTGAGTTGTGGGGGGGGTATAAAAATAACATAAAAATATGCTCATTTATACCTAAAAACGCCAGCAGGTAAATTTTGTTCCCCCACTGTATATTAGCATTCCATTTACTCCTAATTCATAATAATCATCATCATAATCACCATTTCTTTCTTTTATTTTCAGACATTGTGCTGTTGTTTCAAAAATGTCATCTGCAGCAGCAGAGACAAGAGATCAAAAGTGAGATAAAAATGCTGATTGAAAGAAAAAGGAAGAAAGGCAGATCCTGTGGGGGTGTGTTAGTGTTTGAAAGAGAGTGTGTGAACTAGGAAGAGAGGGACAAAGAGCGAACAGGAAAGGGTGTGTGTGAAAGAGAGCAAGCACAGTGTGAGTCAGAGGAGAGAGAGAATGAGGAGGGCTCCAAGGGGAGATATATTTGTCTGTCTCTAAAGCTTGTTTGGGATATCAGGCATGTCAAGGTTTAGCAGAAGTGAATCCTGTCTGTAAGAATCTGATGACAATACACCGATAAAACATCTCAGACCGAGGAAGCGGTCAGTTGTTGTTGGCGTGTTTGAAGGAGAACTACAGTTCACTTTTCTGTGAAGTTCATTTAGGACATGTTCACATACACGTTTGCTTGACACCCACTGGCGAGAATTATTCAAAACTGAACACTTTTTATTTTCAACAACTCTGCAAAGTGATAATGACAGCAGACAGCAAGCAACCAAAACTGTACTCTACATTATTTACTGTTGTATTTACAACTCTCGGTTGGAGTGTGAAACCTAATTTCACAGAATGCAAAGTGCAACACATCTCACGTTTGATTGACACAAAAAACAACATGGGTTTTCTCACACTTAACTGGTGGTTAAATGTACTAACTGTTCATTTAAACTGTATGAAAAATAAAACATTCATTCATACAACTTAAAGTATACATCAAACACTTTGCGTTGAATTGACATTTAATAACAGTATATCTTAATGGAACCATATATTGGTACAGATTCAATCACTTTTTAAATGATAGTTATTTATTTTTAAGCAAAGGAATTGTATTGATTTCATTAGGATCAGTATATCTGGCTAATAACGGCCTGTCATCAAATGTCAATAACTCTAATTTAAAAATTTCTTTTGTTTTGCACATTTTATCTTTCACTTCTTTACTTTTTTAGAAATCCTTTTTCCATTATGAAAACTTCACACTGGCTGGAAATCTTTTTATTTTGTTTTTTATTTTTTTGCTGACCTGCAATGGTTTTGCTTCTTACCTTCCTGCAATGATGTGGATTTGATTGTAATTGAGGATGTTCTGACCACACCCAGCAGAGGTGCAAAAGACTTTAAACGTTCAACCAGAGAGGGCAGTGAAACACTGGTATTAAAGGCACAGTTGTACATTTTGAAAAAATGTGCTATTTACCTTTTGACAAAGAGTTAGATGAGAGGTTTGATACCATAGCCAGGGTGCGATTTGCCAGGGGGGATGCGTGGGATTTCCCTCTTTCTGGTCTACATATCTCTGCCTCTGCTGAATTATTTTTTATCCCCGGTGGGGACAAAAGTGATCATCTACGTCACCAATACCAGGTCACCAGTGCTTCCCAACCTTTTTGAGTCGTGACCCCCAGAATAATGAGGCTGGTGTTTGCAACCCCCCAAACCCATCTGCAACGAGAAAGAGAGCTGCAAAGAGCTATTTTTTATTTTTTTTATCAAACTGGTCGTTAGATGCAAACATTTACAGTACATGTTGCCGCATGATCCAATGGTGTTTATGCCATGTTTATAACCTAAGGGGTCGAACATTAGTGTTATTATAATTATGATTATAATAGTAATTATTACTTGTTTGCAAATTGACAGTTTTAGTTTAGTTTATTTATGAAAGGGGACAGTGCAAATTAATAAAACACATGATTTCCCATGGGTTAAAAAAAGCCAGAATTAGCCAAAAGGCTATTTTTCATCTTTAGTCCCCTGCCCTCAATGTTAAAAAAATACTTTTTAAAAATAGATTAGAGGAGAATGGACTGGAAAAAAATCTTCTCTCTGAGAATGCAAGTCTGCTTTCAGAGAGGCTGAGCAATGCATTCAATCAACATGAATCATGCATTAGTTGAGCATTACTTCATTATATTATTTGTACCCTTATTATAAAGTGTGGCACTTTCTCTTCTGAGCTACAGTATGGGGTTAGAAAAGTCATACATGTAATCAAACAAGAGTTGATGAAAGTCTGTTTTTTCTGCAGAGTTGAAATTGAAGGGTTATATCCTTTTTTTATATACACATGTTCTTTAGATCTTGATTAGAAACCACTAAGTAATTATAGTTGTCTCACTCAAAAACAACTATGTGTATATATATATATATATATATATATATATATATATATATATATATATATATATATATATATATATATATATATACGGAGTGTCTATTTGCCCTCTGGTACTAATAGCCTCGGCCACACAGCTGAGCTATTCACACCCTGTGACGTAACAATAAAAACACGTTGCTCACGTGCACCGAAATCATGGCCGACGTTCATCTTCCTTGACAGAAGAAACTGGCTTATTAAGAAAGTTTTTTCTTTAAAGTTTACAATTGAATTTCTAGCAGAAAATGGATACTACAGTTGCACTTTCTGTCTTTAGTGAAAGCATACAACCGTTAGTTTGTTAGTTAGTAGGCTACCTATTTTTTGTCTACAGTATGGTTACCTAGCAACCGAGGCTTGAAGACACCAAGTAGTAAACAGTTGTCCTACATTCCTCAGGAACTGCTAGGTGAGTGGTTGGGATACTGAGCTGTGGTCTGGGAGTTCAATTTCCAGGTATGGAGCTCTTGTTTTTTTCATTTTGGATTGGATAATTTGCATGCCATTGCGCAAGTCAGGGCCCGCGAACACAGATTTTTTCTTGCAGGGTGGTAGGGGAAGACTCATGAATATTCATTATGGGACTCATCCCTGAATGGCTAGTACTCGTCTGCTCTGGTTGGGTTGGTTAGGTTTAGGCAAGAGGAGTGGGATTGGTTATGGTTAGGGTAAGAATGTCAGGGCGAGCCAATCACTGATGAGTTCCCTAATGAATATTCATGAGTCTTCCCCTACCATCCTGTAAAAAAAAATATCACGGACCGCGCAAGTGTATGTATCAGCGTCTCAATGAAGTGTGTGAAATATTGGACACTGCAACGATAATATTCCAAAAAGGTGTAATACATGAGTAGTATGGATAACTGTGTGTAAATATATGCCAAGGTAAATGCACAGGGGTGCAAATAGCAGTCCCTCCAGAAAAACGCAGTTTTTTTGTGATCGTTGCGGGCAAAAATCCTTGATTATGTGGCATGTTTTCTTAAAAAATGCGATGGAATACGCGGGATATTTATGCAATTTTATGCAATGAAATTGCGGGAACTTGCAAAAATTGCAGGAACTTGCGGGAACTTGCAAAAACTTCAGTTTGATGAAAAAGAGAAAAGAAAGTGATTTCCCCCAACACCGTGTTCTCACTAGGCAAAATGACGTCACTTCATAACGTTCCCATGGCAACAGGGCAAAATGGCTGCTCTTGTGTGAAGTAAACGCAACATTTTTCAACTTTCTGCTGATATGTATGTGACTTTTTTGCAACAAAAATGCGGGGATCATGAAATAATGCAAGCCCGCATATTTTGTGTGGAAATCGGCAATTTATGCGGCGAAAGTGCGGCATATTTTAAAAAATGCGGCCCCCGCATAAATATGCGGACTTTGATTGATATGCATTGAATTCTGCAATCGCATAATCACGTTTTTCTGGAGGGACTGAAATAGCATACATTGATATTTGTACCAGACGGGGTATTAAGAGAACACATTGCTGTGTGCACCGGGGTACGAATCACATTAATTTCTAATTGCACCGGGGTACGATGAGTATACACTGCTCATCGTACCAGGGGTGCAAATAGCCTCACCCATATATTTAACATTTTGTCTCATAATCTGTCTTTTTGAATGCTATAAAAACAATGCCACCAACTATTTTTTTAACTCAAAGGGAATAATCTGTGGCTTTACACTTTTGTCCAACAACAAAAACAAAAGGCTGGCAACCCCTCAAAAGTAAAGTCAAGTTGAAAAATCAAGCTTATAAAAGAACATAGACATTTTAACATAGACATATCCACACTTATTTTATTAACACTGGAAATGAACCAGACTGCATCTGCTGATCAAAAGAATATCCAAGAATGTACATTTTTTTGAAAAAAATTCAAGGCTAGCCTAGAAATCTAGATGCACCCTAGCGGCAGCAAATGTAATTTGCAGCCAGGTTCGTCTAGCAACTCTATTGGCTTGCGAGCTGGAAAAAACAAACTTTGGCCGGGCCAATCACATCGTGTATAGAGTCGGTGGGCGGGCTTATGGCTGCTGCTACTGGCGAACCGTGGTAGGCCTATTTTGAATCGGCTTTGGCCTCTGAAAGACTTGGAGTTAAGCTTTTCTTTGAGAAAAGAACAAAGAATGGCACATTCTTAAGAAATGAAGATGTGTTCGGAGTTTTCGCCGACCGGATATGGCAAAAGTTTAATCTATCAACATGCTCCGCTACCTTCTTCGTTGCTCTGCTTGGTTGTAGCGCTATCCTATTGCATGCAGTGGGAATTTGACAGACAACCGTTTATCCCGCCCCTCGGATTGAGCCCTGCCAATGGTGAGTTCCCAGACCCAACATCTTGATGTGGGTCTGGCTTGTCAGGCTACTTCAAGACAACAAAGTCCCATTAAATTCTGGCATTTTCTACAGTTGGATATCAGATACAGTATAATCAAACCCACAAATTCCATTAAGTGAGTCAAGTTTTGGCAGCATAGTGCTGTTCTTCAGTTTTGCATGGCAGGCTGGAACAATGTTTGTCTGTGGCTTTGGTTTGATTTGATGACCTAAACAGAGATTATATGTGACAGAAGAGGTTGAATTTTGACATTTTTTCAGGTCAGGTGAGGACACTCACACAAAACACACCAAGAGCTGTGTGAATGTCTGCGCAGTTATCAGTGCACAGCTATTTCTAAAGACAAATCATGTGGAAAAAGTTACCTTCTACATACACAGATGATGATGACAAGCTGTATGTACAGTGTAAATACTTTTGGATGCACCTGAATGGAACTCTAGGACATCAGTATGTCAGCATTTTCATTAAGAGCATGTTAGCTTGATGTTACCATTTATCTGTCAGCTTCACAGAACTGCTAGCATGACTGTAGAATTTTAAGCTGTGTCCCAATTCCATATTACATACTAATTCTACAAAATATGTAAAACATGCTAATAGTATAATATACTTAGGAGTTAGTACACAAACAAATCAACAAACCTGGAAATACTTTACTTAGCCAATTT
The DNA here is from genome assembly GCA_023631565.1 of Gymnocephalus cernua. Taxonomy (NCBI): domain Eukaryota; kingdom Metazoa; phylum Chordata; class Actinopteri; order Perciformes; family Percidae; genus Gymnocephalus; species Gymnocephalus cernua. The sequence goes on along the minus strand of CM042437.1, from coordinate 8,922,860 downwards.
ACAGTCAACTTGGTGTGAATTTTGAGTCAAGTTAACAATGTAAACATCACAAATAGAAAACAAAATGTCTTTCTTAAGATTTATTACTTATTTTAGTTTTCTAAGATCTTTCTGGAGCCGTTTCACCACCATCCACAATTTATTTTAAGTATTTTCCAGCTGTGACCAGCTTCTCCATTTTTTTTGCACAGATCTTATGTTTTTTTTCTTCTTCTTCTTTTTTCTTCAAAATTGGTGTTGTAAATTATTATGTAGTCTATGTGCAATACACAATGTAATCAATATACAATTTTATTCTGTCTCTTTATCGTACTTTATCGTCTTTATTCAGTTCTTATTTCAAATATTACATTATATATTACATTACATTATATTTTTCTTGTTGCATACTTCTGGATCTTACACTTTCCCATATGCCTTTTCATTGTGCTCCCTCTGTCATTGATGACTGGCAGTATGAATGTGTGTAGGCTATATGTTTCGGTGGACTGTAGAAACTGAATTGCCCTTCAGGGATAAATGAAGCTATCTGTATCTGTATTGCCTTTGTTTATTGTGTGTCAACAGCACACTGTCTGCTTTGAGTGTAGTGCTTTCAGTTTTCCAGTGTGAACACACTATATCCTAAAAACCTGCTTAGAATCAATATGTAGTATGAATTTGGGTTGTTACTCTCTGCAGTTTTTCCCAGTGTGGCCTCAATTTGTCTGGAAATTCAAAGTCATTGGTAAATTTTTCACTTGAGTCCAGGTGCAGCACAGGCGGTGAGACATACATGCAGGCAGGCAGGTAGATGACCCAGGTGAGCCTACTGTAACACAATTTCCTGATAACAGTGAGTCATTGGAGTGTTCTTGCTGCAGACGTCAGACGATAAGAGAAGCATAAACAGATATTCATTAGGTGTGCTTCATGTGTAATCTGGCAACTGGACGTCTCAGTGTGTAAATGGTTTTCTTCGATGTGATGACTCACTCAAACTGCCTCTGTCTCTCACCTTTTCACTTTAATGTACTCATTTAAATGTTAAAAACGACTGCACTCGTTAGTAATCCATAAAATGTGCACTTGAAACAACAAGTGCGTCTTCAGTGGTGACCTCATGATGCACTAGTAGGCGTAACTAAATGTTGCAACCAAAAGACATCACAATTTCTACCTGCCTGTCCTATCAAATCAACCTCACAAACTACACTATGGTCCACCCCAGCAACCTGTTTCAACAGGAATTTCAATGTTACCTGTTAATTAAGTTTTTTTTTTTTTTTTTTTTTTTTTTACTGTTGCACCTGTGCTGTAGACCAGGATTGGTGACTTGGTCACCTGTTAACTTGTCTTGTTAGCCTCTGTAACTTCCAAGTCAGAGCGTTATTGCCTAGCTTTGTAGCAACTCATTTGGCAATGGCTTGAATGTAACGGACGTTCATTAATATCACGAAGTTACGTACTAAAGCTTTAATTATAAGTGTGTAATTCATTATTTTAAGTATCTGTATTGATATCAGTGATTGATTCAATGATTCAATTTGACCAGACCGGTCTGATTTCTTTAATCATTTGGATTTTCTAAACATTTAATTAACTGTCAACTGTTCAGTTATATTGTCAATTGGATTTCTTAACATGACAGACTACAGTAAATACTCGGTTTTGTTTTTATCTGCGGGCGAGCTGACTAATTGTGATGTAACTGTGCCAAGCTGCCGTACAAAGTCTTGTGTTGTTTGTTAGATTAGAACTACTGAACCAGACTGCAGTGTTCATCACAAAGACAGTGTTACATAAACACAGAAAACAAATAACCTGTTGGATCATTTTTAACACTGTGATGACAGCCAACTGGAGGTTAAACACGCACAGAGGATCACAAACAGGACTGATGGTTAGAAACACTGCAGAGTAAATGGAGACAATGATTCACCTTGTGTCTGAGTTACTCATGAACAATTATTTCATTTTTCATTTAGTGAAAAAAACGTTTTTGTCTTTTGAGGTTTTAATTAGTTTGCATGTATGCTTCACCGGACAATACAAACTATAGTACGTGAAGGCTGTCCGTGTGTGTGTGTGTGTGTGTGTGTGTGTGTGTGTGTGTGTGTGTGTGTGTGTGTGTGTGCCTCAGGTCTCAGTCAATGCAATGCCTCAGGCCTCTGTGCAGCACTGACTGAGAATACGCCCAGACATGTCTAAGAGCAACCAACATGCACACACACACACGCACGCACGCACACACACACACACACACACACACACACACACACACACACACACACACACACACACACACACACACACACACACACACACACACACACACACACACACACACACACACAAATATACATGCTGCTGAGATACACACACTTACACAGAATGTGCCACAAGCTTCCATAAACACACACAGTCATGCACTGTGGTTAAAGCCAGCTGCTCAGCTGGTTTACAGCCCAGATAAGACAGACAGTCCTGGATTCAGCCTAACTCTGACACCATGAACTCACTGTTCTGGTAAAATTAACAACAACCAATGACCTCAATGACACCTACAGTTGCAAAGCAGAATTGAGTGAAATTGCATGTACAAGCTGCCCCTTTAAAAGATATGCTTAAAGGGTATGGTGGCAGAAACCTCACAGATGGAAATCTTAAAAAAAATAAAAATGACAACCAAACAATCTGCATAGTTAGATACTACTATATATACTAGTTAGTTTAACACCTAACCTGTTTGGTTTGGTTTGAACAAACTCTGGTGCATTTGCCCGTTTGGTTCGATTTGTTTGGGCTGACATGAAAGCCATCTACCAAACCCTGGTGCGGGCTAAACAACTGAACCGAGACCACCTGAAAATGAAGGTCTCTGTCTGGTTCAAATCAAACTCTGGTTAGGTTCATTTGTGGTGTGAAAGCAAAGCCGACCTGCCATAGGACTGAGTTATAGTCGACGTGTGGTTTTGAATCACCTGTTTCACACAAATTCTAAAACTATACTACTAAATCCATTTGCTAAATACAGGAACTGTCAAGGAATCGATTTGTAAACAGTAATTAGGCAAGATCATGTGGTAATGGTAACACAGATGTGGATCAGCATGTGAGTGCAAGGATTTCCCCTGATTAATCAGTGAAAAAGAGTTAAAACTGCTGTGTGTTAAAATGCCCTGCCACACAAAACCGTTTTTACTTGCATTGTTTTGAAATATGTTAGGTCCTCTGTCAGCTATGGCCACTGAAAAGAAATGAGAGGAGAAATCAGGCCAATTACAAAAGCTGGTCAGTCTGACGTCATGTTGCCTGAGCTCATTACTATATATTATATTACTATAGCCAGGCTCTCATTGGCTAGCTGTTAGCCAATCAGAGTCAATCAGCTTAGCTCGTTGAATATTAATGAGAACTGGCAGAAATTGAGCTGAGTCTTCCTGCAGGCTTTCTATACCACGCTAAAATGGCTTGAAACAAGGTAACCAAGGCATGTTTTCCACAAAGAAATGTTACAGAGTCCATGGTAGAACTTCAGACATTACCACGAAGTAATGGAATATGTTTGGCAGGGCACCTTTAAGCTAATGTTTTACTCGTAATGACCACACAGTAATAGAATAATGTATTTATTTGTCTGACATATGAGGTGTGAAAATGAGTCTTGACTAATGATGCTCATAATCAATCATCTGGGATGTTTTATTGGTTTCTAAAAAAGCCGTGAAAGACTATCTGAACCAGGAATAAAAGGCAACAATGTCTTTTTTTTCCTAGACCAAATGAACTGAACTACAGGTATGAAGATTAAGTGAGTAAATAGGTTTTCTTTAATTCGGGTGAGCCTACCCTTTAAAATTACTATTAAGTTACTGTAAGTTTTATTCCAGGGCAAAAGCAATAAATCAAATGTAAGCCCTTCACTGTCCAGCACATGGCGTTCTGTGTTGATATAAGATGCAGTTCATAGCTCATTAGTATTACAGACGGCCTTTAGTATGGTCAAAGTTCAGAGCTGCCAACAACACGTCACAGAGTGATCATGTAAAAGGGAAGTGCTAGGAAAAGAAAACGAGAAATAAGGTAAAAGTGGAACATGTTTGTATTTCCATTGACCTTCCTGCTAGCTAATAGACTGCTTTGCTCAAAGACACATCAACAGAAATCTTCTTTACAAAATATGTGTGTGAATTTTTATCGTTGCATTCACAGAGATGTTTTTAAATCTAAGGAAACCCAGCTGCCTTTGGGAAGAAAAACAACTGCATTCAGGGTGTGGTTGATTGCTTACATTTACAATAAAAAAAAAAAACATGTTGCTGCCAGTAGAAATGGTTCATGTGTATCAGTGTCTGCACAGTGAACACCATTTACACAATGCACACAAAATACAGAATAATGATGTGAAGATGTTTGTTAAACCTTTTATTCCTCTCTCCTCGCACATTTTCCTTGCATCTCTCCTCGCATCTTTGGTGGGAGGGACTAAGATTCAAGGAAAAAAATGCAAGGGATTAAAGGAATTGTGATGTACACATACAGTAGCTGCTTAGATTCTTTGGCAGCTTCCTCAAAGAGCAAAGCCTTTTCATCCTGTCATGACCTCACAATCTAAATATCAAATCAATAAATCCCGTACTTTACACAAATCTCAGAATGAACTGTGTCAAACCAGTTTTCACCAAATTCACAATGCATTAGTAATAACAGCAGCAGCACGGTTGTGTCCATACCAACCAGCAGACACACCTGGTAACAAAAGTGGTGATTCACATTAGTTTTATCCACTCAGACAATCACAGGGCTGTGATGTGTTTGTGTTTAATCAGCCTGAAGAAGCATATTTGCATGGATGATAGTAATTGTCAACTGGTCATGAGTCAGCTGAAGGGAGGTGACGACGATAGTTGGGAAATGATAATATCACATTCACAGATAATAAAAACTGAAAGAAAGTTCTGAAACTGAAACTGGTTTGAAAAGTTAAAAATGGGATTAGTATTGTCTGTGTAACTAAGTCTAACAAAGTCTATAGATCTCCATTGTCATTTTTTTATTGTCATTCTGCAGAGTACAAGTACAAAGACAACTAAATGCATCTAAGTAATATTAAAATCGCATTGAAAAACTCAGAGAAGTGACAGGGAAGTCTTCTTTGTTAGTTTGATGATTTGAAATCAAAGGTTGATGCATATACTGTATAAGCATATAACATATCGATCGCTCCCTGGTGGCTGCCTGCAATATACAGCATCGTCTTAAAAGCGTCTTAAATCCCGCCCCTTCCATGTACACAAGCAAGGCCGGAGTGGGTCTCATTTTCAGCCCTGGAGTTTTTATGCTTTCAACCGGCCCACTTTATTTGACGACTGACTATATTAAAATAATGTAATTAAAAGCTTAGTATAGGTCTGCATTCTGCAATAGTACACTGTTCTCCACAGCCTTGTAATTCAGTGCAGTTTTGTAAAATACTCTTGCTAGTTTCAATGAAAAAGTTGCTGAGTTTAGATCATTTGGCCTCGTCACTTTCTAAAGCGTTCCTTCTTTTAATTGTCGCTTTCAGTGCTGTTTTTGAGCTAATTATTAACTCTAACAAGCACCACTGACTGAAGTGTAACGTTACAAGGTGACAGTTTGTTTGTTTGAGCAAGATGCCGCCTTGCAGGAGTCAACTAAACTACGTCATAATAACCAGACTGCACTCTGCGAGTGGGCTGCATTAATGTATAGAACAGTGGGCTGCAAGAAAAATAAATAAATACTGTAAATAAAAAGAGTGGGCTGCAGGGAGCCTAGGGACAGACCTTAATTCCAACCCAGTACCATGACTGAACACAGCCGGCCCTAGCGACCAAAAAGCAGACCGGCCCACCAGGAATTCTCCAAGTGCTCCTGATTAGCCAATCCGGGCCTGTACACAAGTACACATCCAATACATTTTCCCAAAGGTTTCTTTTATTTTAGGCAGACATTATTACGTTGATGTTTGTTCAAGTGTTCATTTTTCTGATAGGTTTGGTTTTTATTAGTTAATGGATGCCATGAAAACGGGGTGAAATGTCATGACTGACTGCTGTGACTGACTTGCGATTGGTCGGGCCGGTGTATGAGCGAGACCTTGATATTGCAGCTCCACTGCCCGATCACTATAACTGCGCAGACTCTGGCTCCAAAATTACAAGATGGCAGCACCCGTATCCGGGATATTTCAGCTTCACTTTTGTACAGTGGGAGGAAGTGGAGACACCTCGTTCATCTTTATATACAGTCCATAATTGAGATCTGGGTACACAGCAACATTGCTACAATAAAGACCAACTGGAAGATTGCACTTTCCAGATAAGGTAAATAACGTTTCCTAGTTTGTTGAAACATAATTGAGGAAACATTACTTTTCCACTAAAACGTAAATTTGTAGCATGTAAACATAATTTGTAGGAGGTAGCGATGGACTTCTACACAACTTCTACTACCTCAAGTGGCTGTATAACTTTCAGTTTGTGTAGATTCCAGCGCCCCCTTTGGACAAAAGCGGTAGTGTTTTTACCACACCTGCTGTCGAAAGGTCTTTTCTTTACGGTGCTGTGTTATCCACTGTATATCACTGAGTTAGCGTTATGGGGAAGTCATGTACAACCCCAAATCAGAAAAAGTTGGGACAGTATGGAAAACACAAATAAAAAAAGAAAGTAGTGATTTCTAAATGTACTTTGACTTGTATTTCATTGCAGACAATACAACAGTACATACTTTAATGTGTTCCTCATGATTTTTTATTGTTTTTGTTTCAAAAAAACAAAATTCCTATTTTGGTTCTTGCAACACATTTCAAAAAAAGTTGGAACAGTAAAGCATTTACCACTTTGTAATGTTGCCATTCCTTTTAACAACACTTAAAAGATGTTTAGGGACTGAAGACACCAAGTGATGAAGTGTTTCAGGTGTAATTTTGTCCCATTCTTGCTGCAAACAAGTCTTAAGGTGGGCAACAGTACGGGGTCTTCGTTGTTGCATTTTGCGCTTCAAAATGCACCACACATTCTCTATTGGAGACGGGTCGGGACTGCAGGCAGGCCAGTCAAGTACCCATATCCTCTTCCTCCGCAGCAAGGACTTTGTAATGTGTGCAGAATGTGGTTTTGCATTATCTTGTTGAAATGTGCATGGACGTCCCTGGAAAAGATGTCTTCTTGAAGGCAGCATATTGTGCTCCAAAATCTCTATGTACTTTTCAGCATTAATGGTGCCATCACAGAAGTGTAAGTTACCTTTGCCAAGGGCACTGACACAACCCCATACCATGACAGACCCTGGCTTTTGGACTTTTTGCTGGTAACAGTCTGGATGATCCTTTTCTTCTTTGGTCCGGAGCACACGGCATCCATTTCTCCCAAAAAATACCTGAAATACTGATTCATCTGACCACAGTACACGTTTCCACTGTGTGATGGTCCATCCCAGATGCCTCCGAGCCCAGAGAAGTCGACGGCGCTTCTGGACACTGTAGGGCTTCCTTTTGGCATAGTACTGTTTTAACTGGCATTTGTGTCTGTAACTACATATTGTGGTACTTGACAAAGGTTTGCCAAAGTAGTCCTGAGCCCATGTGGTGATATCGCTTATAGATGAATGACGATTCTTGATGCAGTGCCGCCTGAGGGATCAGAGATCACGGTTGTTCAGCTTAGGCTTGCGCCCTTGGCCTTTACGCACTGAAATTCCTCCTCATTCCTTGAATCTTTTAATTATGTTATACACTGTTGAAGGTGAAATAAGCAAACGTCTTCCTATCTTTCTTTGCGGAACATTGTTTTTAAACATTTCAATAATTTTCTCACGTATTTGTTGGCAAACTGGCGATCCTCGGCCCATCTTTGCTCCTAAAGGACTAGACCTTTCTTGGATGCTGCTTTTGTACCAAATCATAATTACAATCACCTGTTGACATCACCTGTTTCAAATCACATCGTTATTTAACCAATTTACCTGATTACTAGCCCTAAATTGCTCCTGTCCCAACCTTTTTTGGAGTGTGTTGCAGGTCTGAATGACAGGAAAGGATGTATATTTACAAATGAAATTAGGTTGACCAGACAAAACATGAAATATTTTGTGTTCACATTATCTGCAATGAAATACAAGTCAAAGTACATTTAGAAATCACTTCTTTCTTTTTTTATTTGTGTTTTTCATACTGTCCCAACTTTTTCTGATTTGGGGTTGTAGTTGCGACGAATATTTTGCTCAACCAGAAAATCATTCATTTACAGTAAGAGATAATGTTACAGATGCATTGTAGCATTTTAAGTGTTGCATACGGTAACTTAGATGTCTCGGGAGATAAACCATGTATCACTGTCACTGTGTCACGAGCCAAAGACTTAAGAGTTTGTTGAAGCAACCAACGTAATAATGACTTAGATTGATATAGCGCATTTAATGAACCCACGGACGCTTTACACAAGTAGCTACAGGGGGACAAGGGGAAAGAAACCTGAGGACCAATTCTGGGTAGGTTTTGAATCATTTACAATCCCGTAATTGTTTCCATCTGTTGAAAGCCTGACCAAGTGTGACTCACGTTATCACCATTGTCTTTCCCTTTCCCTTTTAACTTTTAGTTGTTCTTTGTTTAATTTCCTTCTTTTCTGTGATGGCCCTGCCCCACTATCAGCCATAACTACAACAGATAACTTTTAAAATAACATTTAACTACCATTAGGCCTATATAAAAGAATCTCCTGCTTCCTTTTACCTGGCTCCGTTGGCATACGCTAACACAGGCTTTTCCGGTGTTACAAAAAAATCTGTGACCCATCAGAATGTGTAACTGTAGCGCCGTCTACCTGCCCCATATTATTCTGTGACTTTGCAGGAAAATCAGCATTCATTAGCAGAATGCTAGCGTGGTATGGGCAACAACGACTCAACCTGTAACAAATCGAAAGGGCATAAGTACTCAACTTTTAACCTATAATCTATGTTGAACTTGCAAAAACTACAATCAAATCTAAGATTTCTCAATGACAATTAGGCGAAAGAGACAAATTTAGCCGTCTAGCTCCATAGGGTCCCATTCATTTTGCACTGGACCGTGATCACCCCCAGTGGGACTCTGGTGGAACTGCAACCAAAATAGGTACAATGGGGCTGAATGGGGAGTGGAACGGCTTTCCGTAGACGGGCTTTGACTGCACCATTAGTCACCGCAAAATTGTAACTGAAGCAGGATAGACAAACGTACAGGTTTCCAGCCTGAGCTGCAGGGCAAAATCAAATCGCTGGCAGATCGGGCTGGTTTTCCCCAGTCTAGTAACCATTGGCACTGCTTGTGACCTCTTTGCATGAGAGGAAAACTGCTTCAGAACACAGGGGTTTGTAAATCCAGAATTCCCAACAGCATTAGAATTTTAGGGTATTTTTTAACTTATTGTAATATTTCTCTAGAATAATGCTGGCTGATGATGGAGGTTAAGTGTCAAAGTGGCTGTTAGAATTGAAGGATACACCAGATAGTCAGTTTCAGAGTGCAGTTCAGCATGGCATAAATTGTAGCCATAATTTGTAACATTAATTCAATAACAAATTAGTCTAATCCTGCCCTGATTAGACCCACACAGACACACTCACTCACACACACACACACACACACACACACACACACACACACACACACACACACACACACACACACACACACACACACACACGTGACACAATGTGCTATTTTGAAAGTAGCTGAGTAGATAAGATTTGCATCGGTGGTGTGGCGCATAGTGTGGCAACTGCAAATGTTAAATGCCAAACTATTCTTGTTAATGTATGTTGTTGTTTACACATCAAGCGAGGAAGGGTTTCATTAAAAATTGTATAAACTACGGAAACAAATAATTAAATAAAATAAAATATTGTCTACCTTAAAATATCCTCCTCACTTTGGTGTATCAATGAGTCTGGCAGATTACATGTTATGTCTGGTAAATACAAATGAGTGCAGCACTGATATTATAAATGAATGGTTTTATCCTGAAAAAGGAAGTGTTTTTGTCACTTATTAAAACAAATTAATAAAATACATAAACAAACACTGGTTGCAAAAAGGAACACTCCTGTGTAGCTACACATGAAGAGTGAGCTGTGGTTAAAATGGAGAAGCACATGCACATGCGCACACGCGCGCGCACACACACACACACACACACACACACACACACACACACACACACACACACACACACACACACACACACACACACACACACACACACACACACACTGGTTAGTTGCTGTCTCGGGAACACGCTGTCTTACTTGTTCAGACAAACCGGACATCAGGCGGACATGTTGAAATGTGAAACTGCACAGTCATTGTCAAACTGATGTAGTCACGTATGATATCATCGGGATGTGTTGAAGTCTTGTATTTTATCCCTGAGTATGTGATACTGCTATGTGCATTTATTTGTTTTTTTAATATTGGTAACAAAATTCCAAATCACGCTCTGTTTTGTGAATTCAACTTGCACAATTAACACTAGGTACATTTGCGTGTTAGATGATTATGTGAAAATGTTTAAAGATAAGGACTTTATTGTCTGTGTTTATGAAAAGGTTACTTACAACCCAATTTTTCTTTAAGATTAATGTTCTTCAAACCAAATGAGCACAAAAGATGTGATTTAATAATTGATACTGTAGCACACGAAGAGGAGCTTTCGACATGTAAAGTGCAGGAAGATAATTATCTCTACTTCTACTACAAAATACGCTTCAGATGACTACTTACACTGAACTGGTACAAGAGCATCAACACTGGGAGTTGGTGTGCCCTCATTTATGATTTAGAAGTATGTTTTGGGGGCATTTGCAGAAAGGTCTGATCTTGAATACAGCTCATACAAGAAAAAAAATATTTAGGAAAATAAAATTGAAATATGAACAGACAATACATGAATGAGCTATAACAACATAATTTAAGCAATGAAAGCAGTACCATGGGACATAGTAATGTGTGTTGTGAAAACAGATGCTGCTGACACTTTCAAAGTAGTATTATGGGAGGTAGAAGAGTGATTCACTATTGTACATATTTTATAAGTTCAATATGAAAGATGTTGCACCAAGTCATAGTATTTGCTGTTTAGTAGGCTGAATGGGTGGTCACAATGTACTTAAACAATATAATGATATCCAATGCAATAAACCTTAAACAAAAAGACTGTCAGGGAAGAGGTGACTCTTCTTGCAGATGTCATTTGTGGTGCTCTTGTATTAAACTGGATGGCATTTTATGAATTGGACTTCCATTATGTTGTACAGGTATATATTATGTGTGCCTGCCAGGGACACAAGGAAGTAAACAGTTTGTTTCTTCAGATGTCTTCAATGAAATGGACCGGTAGAATCTGGCATGCATCAAAGAAGGAACCTGAGGACAGTCAGAACCAATCCACATAGACCTGAAGATCTGATCCAAAATGTGGTCAATCCAAATAGAGAAAAGAGCAACGATGATGATTATGAGGCAACAACTGAAAACAGGACTCTTTCCAATTAGACTGAATATAATTTGGACCTGGCCTGGCTCAGGTCCAAACAGAATGTTAGCCTGTTTCACAATCAATTTAATCAATTGTGTGTATTTCGTCAGATTATTTGAATTTGCAGGTTAATATTAAGGAAAAGGCTTCTGCTAGGTTAAACAGCAGATGTCGAAAAAAAACATTACTACATTTTAGCACAATTTCAAACAAACCTGACAGATAGCCAACTTCATAAGCCAAAAACCATGGCAACAACAAGCTGTATGAATACATTTTTAGTGTCCCCTGGAAACAAATAATTTACAGTAAGTACAGTTTTATTTATTTATAAGTGAGATGCCACTGCAGTAATGGTGTTTTATTTACTTCTGCCAAAAACATGGAGTAGTTTAGAGACAAATTATGATAACATGGGTTTGCAAGATTCACACTTGAAACAATTCCATTAAAATCTTAACCACAAAAATCAATGAATACAATAGATTACTTCTTAAACTAAAAATCTAATCTTAGGAAATAAATTGAAGACCTTCACCTGAATACATTGCCATTCATTACAATAATTAACAAAACTTGATGCCACAGTATTTTATATTTCATGTTCTTATCTGGTTGTTATATTTAAATATGCTTTTCACACAACCAATTATCTAGTTGACCTTCAAGATGACACCAGATGTGCCAAAGAATATCTACAAATTGAGTTTATTCCCCCCCCCATTACCAACATGTAGCCTCCCTCTCTCCTTGTATCTAAGCACAGCCATTAAATGTCTGCTGTTTATATATCTGTACAAGAATAGCCCAGCCAATCACATGAGACAACAGTTACAGGTACACTGAATCATCACCCAATCAGCTGTCACATTAATGTTATAGGGATGAGTCACAGTGGCTAAATAGGGGCAGAAATCTGATTGGTGGGAAGAGTTCTGAGTCACCAGGCAACAGTTCCTCATTGGTGGAAACCAATGACAAGTAAGAAACCAGTTTAGAAAGGGGAAAATTAATGGTTTACTTACACTTTAAAAAGTGGAGCTCAAAGTGGCAAGTTGACAGTGTATGAAGCATGTTACATATACAGGCATATACAGACATGAAAAAGGGTTCATGCTGTCACAAAGTGACAAATATTCAAGGCAAATAAGAGTTTAGGGTTGCTTATAAATTACAGGTATAACAATACTTTTTATTATTCCATTTCAACTGACTTTATGGGAATATATATATTTAATCTGTTAATCTAGGTTGAAGAGTCCTTGTCAGGCTCTTTGGCCCAATTCAGACTTACGTTTTTTAGTGCCTCTTACCCGCATAAGTCCAGATAAGATTTAAATTACTGTTATTTGCACAAGGCCACATATATGGATCTGTGTTGGCAAGATCACACATCTGATTTAGGATTTGAAATTTGGGTAACAACTCATGCGTGATCACCCATTTTAAATCAACGCAGCGCTTCACAATCATGTAAAAACATTTGGGACTGGCACGCCCAACATCAACGGCTCTCATCTCTGTTTTCCCATTTTTCCTTGACTAGATTTTACCCACTTAGATTAGGATTTATAGTATAAGCCCACAACCTGCCAATCACAAGCCCTTTGCAACCTCTAGGCTCCCACAAGTGTTGACTAAACTTTTAGCCTCCCTCTCGACATTGAAGGCACCTGGTGAACAAAAGCTAACCTATTCATTATTCCGCCCACTTTGCCCAACACCTGATGGGATTACTTGTTTTTATTTAGCAGACGTTTTCGGGTTACTGTATATGCTAAAGTTTCTGTTAAACAATTTGTGGTTTTGAATAAACTCTAACCTCTCACCCAAAGAGGCAGCTAATGAGCCTCCATTTGATTTCGGTTTTGGTGGTAAAAAAGTATGGTGGGGGGGGGGAGGGGGGTCTCAATAAAAAGAAAAGGAAGAATACGATTTTGGAGTTTGTTTGTTTAGGAGGACTTAAGGAGAACTCCGGCCAATTGTTACTGTAATCTTGCTAACTATAACTATGCGAGTTATGGGGGCATATGATAAATCGTGCCTTTGTCTATCAGACACAGAATGCAATTTAAATGTCTGTGTAACAACAACATGTGTTTTCAAGTCAGACATTCACCTACCCTGTTAGGTAATAATCATTATGCAGCAGTCCCTGTGTATTTGTGATATATATATATATATATATATATATATATATATATATATATATAGATAGATAGATAGATAGATAGATAGATAGATAGATAGATAGATAGATAGATAGATAGATAGATAGATAGATAGATAGATAGATAGATAGATAGATAGATAGATAGATAGATAGATAGATAGATAGATAGATAGATATCCCCATTTTGTGTGCAATCCATCTGGCGTTGGAGAATAAGATTCTTTGCTGTGGGGATTGTTGCGGTAGTTTCCGACTGGCGGCCTTGCTTCTGCTTCCTCCCCGCCCTCCTCGCTTGCTGCGGCCGACAACAATCACACGAGCGCCCGCTGGTCTGGTGGATGTCCTCCAGAGGACCAGTGATGCCTTCGCGGCGAAATTTTTTTTGTTTATTCCCCATCCAATATAGGTAATTGAGCACTGTAGTGGTTATGAGCATATTAGTGACTATGTAACTACATGAAAACAGGCAGAATTATGTCAGTGCCTTGTTCAGTAAAATAGTGTTACAGATGGCTAGCTGCAGTCCCGTGCTGAAGACCCGTGGGAATTTAGTTGTAGCAAGAAAAAGATAAATAACAGTGTGTAGGTCGGAGGAGCGCTCAATTACCTATTTGAGATGTGATTGGTAGCAGATGTTTCTGAAGGTGGGTTTCTGAGGACAGAGATCTTCCAGTTCATCAAGTCAGCTAACAGGGCAGACAGGTAAGTACAGAGACAAGAAACTAGACTAGGTACAAATATCAAAGGCTGGTGGATAAGCATACTTAGTGGTAAGCAACAATACGACATGGAGAGGAAAGTCAGACTGGTATTTGAAGGCAGATGATGGCACAGGATGAGTCGCAGGTGTGCTGATTGGAATTGGTGCCAGGTGTGAGGAGAGTCAGCGGAAGGGCGCGCGTGTCCCCACTCTGAGGACCATGCAGGCAGAAACAAAAACACAGACAAACCAAAAACTAAAACACACCAAGCACACGGCAGGCATCACAAAATGAAAAAATAAACCAAAGCTCATTCACACACACACCTGACTGTCACCGTGTGCAAGTCACAGCAGTTGAGGGCGTGACATATTTACAATATTGGGTAAATGAAGTACAAACAAATAATATTAAGTCAGTGTAATAAGTTCAACAGTTTGAGGCAGAATAAATGTGTTTGGAGTGATGAAGCTGTCAACTTAAGTAGAAAAAATAAACTGCAGATTTAAGCGACTAAAAGAAGGCAAACCGTGTTCATTTTGGGACTTTTCTTACAACAATCCAGAAAGAAATTGGTAATTACATTAGCATTTGCATATGGGTGAGCAGAAAAGGAAAGAACATCAGCAGAAACTGAAACTTCACTGAGAGAAATTCCAAGGAAGTTACAGACAATGACCACAGACACACACACACGTTATGAGCATGAGAGGAAATTTCTGGCAAGTGCAGAGCAGATAGAGACAAGAGGTAAAGCAAAAAAGGTATTTCACAGATAGATGATTATAAACTTAAGGTACACAAAGCACAAGCATGTGTATGCATGTTTTAGGGCAGGCCGTTTATTATCATTACTGTTACCGTTAAAAGCTTTTCTCAACTACACAAAAGTGATGTTCACCGCCTAGAGAAAGTGAAACTAAACATTTTCACAAAAGAGGACATATTCTTAGGAATATGTGTCACAAGGCCACACGCTACGAGTATGACACATCATCAAAAGATGCAGTAAATAGAAACAAAATGGGCAAAATGCAAAAATCTCACACTAAATTAAATGCCTGCACACCTACGCATTTCACATGTTTAGGTGCTCAATTAAAGCCTTATTGATCCTTAAACAATTAATAAAATGGCTTTTTGGTTAAAGAAATAGAAGACCAATCAAGCGTATGCATGTTGCATACTGAGTTACATATCAATACATAGAGTTTGAGTGGTGGAAGAAGTATTCTGATCTATAACTGTAACTATATTTGTAATCGCTTAAAAAAAATGTGATGATTCCAGCTTCCCATTTGTGAGAATGTGTTGCTTTCCTTAAATTACACTGAATTGTGTATTTTTGCATTTTAGACTCACAGTAGAAAAAACAAGAGAAGATGCAACCTTTTTCTAGGAAGGACAGTCTCGTTTAGGATAATCTCTCCGTAGATCAGTGGGGTCCGTGTCACTCTGCAAGGGGTCCGTTACAATGCTTCATAGGTCAACGAATAATATTTTAGTTTTTAAATCTATAATAGTTCATAGATAGCTTTCTAATCTAACAAATCTATGACTCTCAGAATCTGTTATATACATGTCTAATATCTTTCCAAAACATTTATCTGTTGTTCATTCACATAACTAAGACTATAGAAGTGTAAAAATAAGTTGCGTCAAATTATTGAATAAGTGAAGAATTTATTATGGGTAGTGCCTGGTGTATTCTCTATCTTGTGAGGGGTCGTTTGGTGAAAAGAAATTAAGAACCTCTGCCAGAGATCACGAGAAGTTGTTATGAATCAGACAAAAGACTGATGTGTCATCAGCCAATTTGAACATGAGATTGTTTTTGTTTGATGATGTGCAGTATGGGTGTACAGCGAGTACAGTTTTGGGCTCAGATTTATACTACTGGTTTTGAATAAATTTTCAGTTTTGCTTTTGCTCTGCAAGTAGTTCGGCCAGAGGAGGAACTTGTTGCTCTCCCAGAGGAGATCGCAGATTAACTTCAGCCTCAGACAAATAACTGATTGGTGCAAAAAGAAATGAAGGCGGGACTTGCAGCGTGGTGTGACTACTAGTTAATAGGGACAGATCCATATAGAAAGTACCTGAAAATTTTTGGATGAGTCAAGTGTATTCAACTCTGTGTTTCTCTATGTGTGTGTGTGTGTGTGTGTGTGTGTGTGTGTGTGTGTGTGTGTGTGTGTGTGTGTGTGTGTGTGTGTGTGTGTGTGTGTGTGTGTGTGTGTGTGTGTGTGTGTGTGCGCGTGATTGCTCTGCAGGGATTTCAGTAAACTGTATTGCTCTGTTTACAAAGGACACACTCAGTCACACATATATGCCATACTGGCACAAACTCATTAAGAAAGGCACACTTATTCTTTTTTAGTAGAAAAGTAAGTTTGGGACAAAACCTGAAAGATTGATTTTCATCATGTAATGCATTAACAGATTTAATAAAAGAAACAGAGAGAATAAGAAGTGAGAAGATAGAAAAAAAGAGACAGACAGACATACAGACGAACAGACAGACGTACAGACAGACACAAACAAAGTCTCTCCTCACAGTCCAACCATACATTGCCAGCAGGTTTGGCTCTGTGACACATGTTTTCCATGAACCTCCAGGAGGCCTTTAGATGTGGTTGCCCTGACTCTGAGCAGTACCGCGTCCACATCAAAACAACTTGAAATGACATAATGTGTGCTGTAACAGCAAAATAACAAAATAATAACTTTTGATTGTTTTGAATATATTTTTGTCTAATTTGGCTGTAAATAGCAGGGAAGGACTGGGGTGGTTGTGTTATTCTACCTGGTGCAAATTAAAGTACTAATATTTGTAAAAATGACAATTTCCCCCAATTATCATTCCAATTTTCCTTATACACTGTAGTCCCTGCCACTGGTAACTATACGGTTGTTGCAGAGCACGTGATTTGTGTCATGACTATTTGTCCATCTCCCCCTCAGTGCAAAACCCTTTAGCAGTACATTAACCAGACAAGAGCGTTGATATTGGGTGATTCTGCTAAACCTTGGTAAGTAAGTAAACTTTTAATTTATAATCAGAGGTGTAGTGGTAAAAAAAGAGGTGGGTAAACTATAAATTCTGGTGGACCACGACGTGGTCACCTTTTAAGGTGGGCCACTGCCTACCGGTGTATGTGTATCCTGATGACATCGCTATAGGCTATCATTTGATGGTACTACCAAGGGTATCACTGGTTGTTTCCTCATCATAGGTCACACAATCACTATTCAATTCATACATTCATCTAAGCTCTTGTTAAAGAGACTCAAGAAGGAATAATATGGTTGAAATCTATAAAGTTTACTAAATGACAAAACAGAGAGAACAAAAATATTTAAGATAGATAGAGAGGGAGGCTTATATCCAGGGCTTCCAATGCAATGCACTTGTACATAATGATTAGGGATTTGGGATTATTTTCATAGTCTGTTGAATATTTTCTCGATTAATCGATTAGTTGTTTGGTCTACAATATGTCAGAAAAATGTGGATCAGTGTTTCCCAAAAGCCCAGGATGACATCCTCAAATGTCTCGTTTTGTTTCTGCTCCTGTAGAAGCTAGAGGTCTGTATGAAATCAACTTTGTTACTAGAAAAACATGTTTTTAGCCGCAATCTTATGGAGAAAAACTACAATACCCACAGTCCTAAGCTTAACAGCGACGCCTCTGATTGGTTCAACTCGCCGTTTCCATAGAAACGTTTACCGTACCCGCAAAACCGCGAACGGCGATAACATTAACTAGCTAGGTGACTAGCAAAGAGAGCTTGTTGTCACAAACTTCCAGTGGTTTAAATGTCAGAGAATGCATAATTACATCCAGTTATTTATCTGATAATGTATCCTGAATTTTACTTGTAACATGGGCTAATGGGAACAGGTAGAGGTGACTTGTTGAGTCAGTGGCATGAATCTACTGTGAACCAAATTAACCTAAAAAACATGAAGTTTAGTACTGTTTTTCGAGCTCACTCACTTTGGGCTTGTAGCCGAGGCCGTTTGCAATTTATAACATGAGACATGTAGGCTAGTTTGGGCTAGTGACCATGGATGTATTAAGAGAACTGATGAGTCTTGATGCAGTCATAGACAGTATATAAAATGCAGTCTGCTGCTTCCTGCTGGCTACGCCCCCAACGTTGACTTCAAGGCAGCGCTGCGACCGTTGACTTAGTTCAAGGCACTGTTGCCTAATCCTAGTGCCTTCCAGGCATCGCTGCCTGGAAGGCGACGTTGTGGGCTTTACAAACAAAGACCGCAAGAGATTGGTCAACACTGAGAGTAAGCAGCGCAATATGAAAGACTTCGTCTTAGGTTTAACAATCTATGAAACTAATAATGAAAAATATGAAACTAAAACGACATAAGCTTAATTTAAAATGTCTTAGGAACTATAGGCTATTTAGAGGTGGATAAACACAATTTAGAGGTGGATAAACGCACTTTGGAGGTGGGTAAACGCTATTTCCGAATTTTGGGAGGTGCGTAAACGGCGTTTACGTGCGTTTAGCCTCCACTACATACCTGTGTATAATCCAAACACGTGTTGAAAGCCTTTTTCCATCACGCCAGAAAAAACGGGTTCTGATTTCAATCAATCAATCAAACTTTATTTATAAAACAACCAACGTTGACCAAAGTGCTAGTCCTCATATCATATCATGAAAAAGTTATTTGGGATGCTCTGATATTGTCAAATTGAACAAATGTATGCAGGATTTTCAATGTACCACTTTTTTTGTAATTCAGCACAAGTTCAGCTACAATAATATTTAAGCAGAATGTATTTCATCATAGTACTTTTTCATTAAATGACTTGATAATAAAAGAAAAGCCATAAGAAGTAGTTTCAGAAGTGTGCTGGAATCTATGAAAAAACATTACCTTACCCATTGTGGCTAATACATACAGATGGTGAATTATCCATACATCTGGAGCCTGTCTCCAGCAAGGTATACGCCCTGGACAGGTGGCCAGTCTGTCACAGGGCATGACTCATATGATGAGAATTATTGTGGGCAAAAGAAAACAAACCATCTCATTCACATTCAGGAGGATTGTGATTTGTGTCTCTTAAAGAATGTGTAACAAGGTACTTCACTCTCAACTTCTGCATTGGAGCTCTATGGTACGAGATGACTGCATGTACAGGTCATCTGGATGAGACCACAAGAAACCTGCTATATTGTTTTGACAGATGTATTACTGTATATCCGGCCACTGTTTTCTTTAGAAAAGATTTTCTCACATTTACATGAGTAGCCCAGTTACAGTCAGTTTGTGGTTGAGCATGTGTCATGCACTGAATTCTAATGTATAAGCTTACAACAACGCACAACGTGATAAACACCACTTCCTTATTTGGACTGTTTTGGTTTACATTTCTGGGAAATAAAAGGTATCTCAGAGGGCACCATGAGCATTAGCAACATGTTGTTTTTTTTACACTGTGGTGGAAGTTTTCCTGTTTAGTTCCTTTTTCTCCTTGAAAGGTTCTTGTTTAAAATTAAAATTATGTTCCAGTATGTTTGTAACATAGGAATCTAATTTCTAATCTAATCTAATTTAGTTTGTCCTACAATCAACAGGTGTGATATAAACCAGTTATTCTCAAAGTGGGGTTTTAAATCTGAAATAGTTCATAGATTACTTTCTAATCTAACAAATCTATAACTCCCAGAATCTGCAAATACAGTATGTTTACAACATATCTAATAGCTTTTGTATTATTTTATCTTGTGTTGTATTTTCACACAACATAACTAAAACTATAGTGTAAAAAAACGTAAAATTACACATATGAGGGGGTCCCAGGTATATTCTCTATCTCGACTCCAAATTAAACAACAAAATACACTGTTGTTAATTGACCTTCAGAAAGAAACACACAAGCATTTTCTGATAGGAAGTAAAGTGATGTAACATTTGTACTGATTTTAACCCAAAACACGATGTTTTTCTAAACTTAGCGAAGTAGTTTTTGTGCCTAAACCTAACCAAACTGCGACCATTTCACACCGTTGACGATGTGTTTAAACAGCAACCGTTACGTTTGCTGAGGGTGGAAAATGCGTCTGTGGAATAAATGATCTATCGTCGTTATGGTTTGGAGGACTTGTTGGTTTTCTGATCTGGCACAGCTGTGGTTAATGTCCCCTTCCACTCAGAAAGTGTTTTCCTTAAAAGGAGGAGAGTTTCTCTGTTCTCAACTGAAATATGAGTTTAGTCACATTGCAACTAGCCTCCAGTCCACATGAATTGACTTTTCAGTGAAGTAGGACATTTTTTTAATAAAAATTTTAAATGTATGATGTAGATTTAATTGAAATTTTACTAAGAATCTAATTAGGTAATTCAACTATTTTGTGAAAAAATAGTTGGTGACACAAATTTTAACCAGAATATGTAAATATGTCTTAACACATGTCCTGAAGAGGATTTGTTAAAGTTAAGTTTAGCCACATAAACCACTTGGTTAGGGAAACATTGTGGTTTGGGTTAAAAGGTTAGGGGACCTTCGTTGTCATACTGTAGTTACAATAATAATTGTTTGATTAGGGTTGGGGAAGAATGGTTAAAAGCAACCAACAATGAGTGCAGCGTCGGCACTACAACAGGAAGCAAACATTGGTCTCCTGTGTCAAATACAACCACCAAGACCTCCTGCCTCTGTGGACTGTGTGGTTCTATAACTACATCACACCATTTCCTCCTTTGCTCTCAACAGATAACAGTCAGAATTAATAACTGAGTTTAACATGCTGGAAGTGACAGTTACAAGAAAATATAAAGCAGATATCTCATCCTAAAATAATTTCTGACTGTGCATATAAAGGGTGATAGAGACACCTCTCTAAACATCTAAATTGTAATTAATGTAGTTCTATATTAGTGCTGAGTATAGGCTGTTGAGCATTTCCTGTTTCACAACCTTGTGAAGTCATTCCAACAGCAACTGATCCAGATGAGTACACCATGCCTACAAAGCATTAGTTAAAATGAATGTAAAAAGATAGTGATTTAGTATTGTACTACCATGACAGGAGACAGAAAAAGATTGTCAAAATCAAAGCAGCAGAGTGATTCTAAGAATTATAATGCAACACAGTAAGGTATTTCATCAGTATCTCCCTCCTTGGTGAAAACCCGTGTCTTCCAAAGTCCACACCCACAGTTTGTGAGCCAGGCTTTCTGATAAAAAATGAAAAATGTGCAGTCTCCAAATCTTTGGAAGGCTCCTCGAGAACAACAGAAGACATTATAAAACTGTGCTCCTTGTGACAAGTAAACTGAACTTGATGAGAGAAATCTGTATAGTGTCCCTTTCTATAATTATTGTTCCCTGAATGAATTTACCTCAAAGTTTTATGCAATTTATCACAGCACATTATAGCGCAATACAATGCAACAGAAAGTTATTAGTTAGTTAAGATGAGATGCAGCAACACAGCAAGATTACAGAAACAAAACAGAACAATGAAACGCAACGCTATGCAACACATACCTTCAAAGCAACACTGTATATCTATCACAAAGTAAATAAAAGTCTTATCAAGTATGTTGCACGAGCCTTTCAACTTTTCACTTTAGTCAGGTGCATCTCACATCATTTTCCCCGGAGTTCAGCGAGAAAAATCCATTTTGGGAGCATGAGGCTGTTTAGTTGCCCGAGGAGATGGAGCAGCTTTGATACCTTTGTTTTGGAAGATGTGAAACCTTTTGATTCTGAAACCTGTGGTAGTTTCTGCAACAACACCTGATTTAACTTAAGTGGGGTTTAAAAGGTCTTTCACAAAGATTAGATTTGTTTGTCTGCAGTTTTACAGTGAGTCAAACGGCTGATGAAATATTACATGGGCGTGATGAGGCACATGGCAGGAGAGGAGGGAGTCTTGTGATGGAAAACCCTAATGTGTAACACATTCTCACTCCCTACTCGTTAAATGTCTGATGCATGGTCAAGGAACCCTCGCATCAAGTTCCAACAAAAGAAGTGTACCTTTTACGTTGTTTTTTTGAGTTTTTTTTTTTTGAAATAGACATTAATGTTAATCCCTCACCATCGGATATAGACGAAAGGAAGAACACGGCCCCTTAACTCGAAATCTGTGGCAGTTTTGGTATATTTAGCCCAATAACCGCTGTTTTAATCAACATTTATTCATGAGATCTTATCATGGTTTATATGTATTTATTTTAATGTTATTATTTCGGTCTATTTCGGCCAGGGAAGCTGGATTACTTTGTTGTTTATTTATACGCTATATCTATCAACATTTATTTAGATGCTATCATGGTATTCATGTCTTTATTTAAATAATATTATTTCGGTCTTATTACCAGTGAAATATTACAGTAGCCTATGCTGTAAAACAGAACACTATACAAAATGTACATATATATATATATATATATATATATATATATATATATATATATATATATATATATATATATATATATATATATATCTATATATATATAGATATATATACATATAACCAGTGGTTTTGTCACCAGCAACAACACATAGCTCAGTTTTGTTCCAGTAAGTTATGCACCGTAATAACGTTTAACAAAAAATTGTGAATACTCCAGAAGTGACGTAGTACGTACCGCTCGGCGGATAGGAAAGATAAAAATACATAATATTCGTAATATTGATGTTTTTGTCTAACATTGTATTTGAGGATTTAAACAATGAAGATAACAATAATAAAATACAGTTTCATGTATTGTTTCATCTACGGCGGCGGCAATCTGAAATGGAATGAAGCCCATTCACGGTAGACAGCAGAAACACAAGAGTCGAACAAGTCCAGCCGCCCACCCCGGAAGAACAACAAGTGCACTGGCTTTGAAACAGGTTCTGGGGCGCGTTTCTAATGGGAGTTGTAGTTTTAAAATATATTGGTATATTTCTCATGAGTAGAAGTTGGCAGTGTAGAATTTTGGATGCACCCTGGGTTTTTTTGAGATGGGGAACACACTGGTGTCATCAGATTTTAAAAATCGAATCGTTTAATAAGTGAAAATTGCTTTTTACCATATTTGACAGTGCTTACAATGGGTAAACTTTGGAGACCATATCTACATGACAGCTGAGGTCCAGAGCTTTCTATAACAGCTAGTGTGTAGCACCTCCTGTTGCTAAATGAGAAGCCTTCAAACATGTACTGGGTTCAAGGTTCAGAGGTCAATATTTCAAAGCAGGAGTAATGTATCCTCTTCAGACTGACATATGTTACTGTCGAGGTTGAGACTTTTCCGACAATGTTTTAATTTTCACATATCATGGAGACCACGTTGCAGGCGATACTTTATTGTCCCCAGAGGGATATTTGCCTTGAGTTCAAATGCTTTACACATAACACTTGACATATTGTTTTATCATACAGCTGACATTTACTTACAATAAAAAAACAACATAAACAAAGTGATATGTAGCCAGACTGAAGCATCACACAGCCACAATATATTGCTCATCTTTCACAAAAAGTGACAAGAGCAACCTACACACAACCCTATGCATCATATCATGAAGCTATTGCACAACGCCTGCGGCCTCAAGCAACATTATTTAAATCTTCTGCCAGAGGATAAGAGCTCATTGGCATGGAGAATAAAGATAGGTCAGACCATATTCTCTGTGCTTGCCTGGAGAGAATGGTTTCTATTCCTCTACACGACCTTCATGACAGTCACCTGACAAGCAAGCTTTAAATGAGATGTTTTTAAATATTGCTGTGCTTTCTCACATATTAATATGCTCTGTAATGCAGCCTTGTATAACATAAACCCTCTGATTCACCGTGACTGTCTGCTCTAAATGATAACACACACTTTCAACAGAGGCCTTCCAGCCAAAGGTCTTGTCCATATGAACACCAAGGTGCCTATAGGAGCAGAGCCCATTGATTGGTTCATCATTTCTGACCTCTGATACCCTCTGACCCATGTCACCACCCTTTCCTCAGCTTGTAAAATGGTTGAATGAGATTGTTGGCAACAGAACATGCTAAAGTACTTGTCCGTGTGCAGTATAGGCTGAGGTAGAAGTGTGCCAAAAATATCCAAAACACATGTTGTATATGTACACATATACCCATACAAAGCTATATACATCTTACACTGTGAACAAAAACCTCAGCAAAAATATGCTTATCCTTTTAATCTTTTGAAAATGCTTCCTAAAACTAAACTAAGTCCCACACATAACTATGCTCATGTTTTTTTTCCCTTTAGTTTTTGCTATTAACATTAATCAACCGCAAAATTAGAAAATTGCGTTTTTAAATATAAAATATATATAAAATAAAAAATGCTACTCTTTGTAAATAGTTTGTTTTTTGTTTTTCACAACAGTAGCCTACAAGTTAAAACAAATGCAAATTAGCCAAACAAGCCATTAGGCTGTATTTCTAAACACTCAACTGTAGGTTTTTTATATAGTATAGTATATAAGGCAAATCAAAGTGCTTAGCATAAAAAACTATTTTTTTATTGTGTAAATTGTCATGTACAACGTGCAACAGTAATTACCACGTCACTTCATCAGATTTAAAAAAAAAAAACATTATTACGGTATAACTTACTGGAACAAAACTGAGATATGTGTTGTTGCTGGTGACAAAACCACTGATTATATATATATATATATATATATATATATATATATATATATATATATATATATATGTATGTACATTGAAGCGATACTGGCGTTAAAGACCCGCTGATCGCTGTCCGATTCTCTGATATGAATGCCTGCATTGCATTGTGGGATATGGGCTTTGTATGCACCCAGCTCGGCCCATATCGTATAGTGTTCTGTTTTACAGCATACTGTAATATTTCACATGTAATAAGACAGAAATAATATTATTTAAATAAAGACATGAATACCATGATAGCATCTAAATAAATGTTGATAGATGAAGCGTTATAGTTTTAAAAATATAAATAAACAAAGCAATCCAGCTTCCCTGGCCGAAATAGACCAAAATAATAACATTAAAATGAATACATATAAACCATGATAAGATTCCATGAATAAATGTTGATTAAAACAACGGCTATTGGGCTAAAAATACCAAAACTGCCACAGATTTCGAGTTAAGGGGCCGTGTTCTTCCTTTCGTCTATATCCGATGGTGAGGGATTAACATTAATGTCTGTCTGATGGACCCCCACATCGAAAAACAACGTAAAAGGTACACTTCTTTCGTTGGAACTTGACGCCAGGGTTCCTCGACCATGCGTCAGACATTTGGCGAGTAGGGAGTGAGACTGTTTTGGTGTTAAAGCTAAACCAGAGCTTTACATGTAGTGTGAGGCTGTTAATACATTCTACTGTTTTTCATTTGCATCCAATAAAGCCGTCATGTTCCAGGATCTTCACACTTTCCTTAACATGATTTAACATTACCATAGACAGTTAACATTTTGTGATGAAATGAAAGTTATTTCATATTAAAATCAGTTTCAGATAAACATAAACTAGTAAATGCATCACATCTGGACTTGATCTAGTTTGACTCCCTTTCATTAAAAAAAAAAAAAAAAAAAAAAAACACTGACTCATGTCCAAGCAGAGCAGCATTTAAACTGGAATGGCTCCATTCAGCAGGGGTGCGTTCAATGAAAAATATTTGCAACAGTTAGCACTGTTAGACAACATGTGTCCTTCTCACGGTGTGCCATGATTTACGGCATCATTTTACAACATTTAGTACAATTCTGTAGTTAAATAACCAGAAGCCATTACAAGTCTGTTTTGCCAAAGCTATCAATACAACATGGAGTGGA
The DNA here is from genome assembly GCA_023631565.1 of Gymnocephalus cernua. Lineage (NCBI taxonomy): Eukaryota > Metazoa > Chordata > Actinopteri > Perciformes > Percidae > Gymnocephalus > Gymnocephalus cernua. The sequence continues at coordinate 8,896,631 of CM042437.1, read as the reverse complement.
TTTTTCACTATTAAACACATTTTTGAACCCTTAATTTCAATGTTACCTGAAAATCACTCAACAACAATAATAGCAACAACACCACTTGTCTGGAACAGCACTCAGTGCACTATATTATCAGGGCCGTATAGCCAGGACTTAATAATAATAAATAAATACTGAGGTCTGAGTCCACCTAATGTAACCGTTTTTTATATTTTATTTAGTTACTGAACTGTCAAATTATGATGTTCTGTAGATTTTATTTAACAATGTGAAAGTGTAAATGCTGTTTCCAACCTTTCTCCACACAGAATACAATTCTGGGATTGGGAAACTTTCTTAATTAATTCTTAATTTATTTATTTTAGTAGTGGTCGCTTTAATACGAGTCTGGAAATAGTAGAATCTGCCCCTAAAATACCCACCATGTGTAGGTTTTAATTGTAGATTATAAAAGCCCACAAACCACCAAAATACACATACATACAGGCTAAGTGTGGCCTGCATCCAGTGTATGAAGAGCTGCTGCAGTCAGAGATGTGATGTTGTATAGCAATCAGTCTTGACATTCTCTGCAAGTAAGTAATTCAATTTTGAGCAAACTTTATTTTTCTGTAAAACATCACACATCTTCATCCTAATCCAGTATGCACCAGAGATCAAACTCCTGGAAAGTACTGAATTTTTCTCACACCAAAGAGGAATAACAGCTTCTTTTGTTTTGAGGGAGACGGATGAACACAAAATGTCAGTCTGAGTCACTGAATGACGTGTTTGCTCTGCGAAACTGCCAGCAATTATATGTTGTGTGAGACAAACCTGTCATTAACCCAGAGGGCACAAAGGCAGCAGCACAGGCTGAGCGCCAAACTTCCCTGAACAAAGTCAAAACTATTCCATAATGTTCTATTTGTCTTCTTTGAGTGACATCAAAACTTAAAAATAAATCAATGTCTTAATCTTCCGTAAGAAATTAGAAACTTAAAGCATTAATAAGCAACTGTTGTTGTCAGATGTGAACTGATGGATTTCCTAAACAGTATGCAATAACTTTTGCTCTCACAAAACTCGCATAGACATTTAGTACACTTACATGTCACATTTACTGTGAAAAAAGAGGCACAGGATGTGTAGTAAGAAAGGGAAGATAAGCCAATGCACTTGTACATGCTAAATATAACAATAACATCAGTAGTCCAAGTCCATTAAAGCCTGAGCAGAAAGCACTTCAATATTCTCTATAGTCTCTATTATCTTTGTAATGTCAGTTCTTCTGCAGCTAACACCCTGTTGTCACAGACAAATATGACCCAGGGACGTCTATGGTGATTTGAAACCATTGCAGCGGCTGTCTGTGATTTTGATCCTGTGTTTGTAAAGTAAAAATATAAAGCCTACCATGCAAATTCCCCATGTGCAGTTTTCTGTTGAAGGCAAAAGTTCCTGTGGAGCTGTTTTAGCATCCATGCATGGTCTTCCTCCTGTCATAAAGAAATGAAGGCAGGAGGGGAATCTTTAGAGCAAGAGTTTAAACACAATGTCAGCACATTTATCAAAGAGTCAAAAATGTAGGTAAGTTTATAAGACAAGAAAGAAAGAAAGAAAGAAAGAAAGATAGAAAAAAAACAGTGTGTTGTCTTCAGTTTAACATATATGGTCCTTTTTATCCAGTTGTTCTTGAGGATTTCATGATTCTCAGGATTATGCAAGCTTCTCATTCTATAATGGAGCATTAATATGAATGAAATCATACTTTTAAGGCTGTTACATGACAATGCTGCTGACAGTAGTTTTAAGCAAAATAGCATACATACTAATCATAATAGGGCACTCATTGTTGGCCTTTTCAATCCAAACTAAACTGAGATACTGTACAAACATCCACAATTCAATCACAGGTTTCACAGTAAAACAGAAATGCCATGACAGTAATCTCTAGTAACTTACTGAAACTCTGCTGGCTGCAGGCTTTGGGCCTGTGTGTAGCATTTCCTATTAGAGGAGCAAGGGTTTGTGGGATGTTGGAGCTGTAAACAGGAAGAAAAGTTGAGCATGCGAGCCAGTACAGGAAATGCATCAGTCAAACACAATTTATCATTTCCAATAACTCAGTTCAGTTTGTTGCCTCTTACAGTAAGTTGCAAGTATGCAGACACAATGGGCAGCTCTTTAAAGACAACATGTAGGTTGTTATTTAACTTTTAACACTTTTCTGAAAACTGACCGGTGTGCACAATGGTATTTTTGAAAGCGGAGAGGGTGAAATGTCTGTTTAAATACATCACGTGTAAACGTAGCCTTAGTGAGTGGTAGGATGAGTTTGGTGTGATTATTTGAACGTGTATATCCTTTTCCTGCCAAGAGTTAGATGAGAAGTTTGATTCCACTCTCATATTTGTACATTAAATACAAAACTACAGCCACAAGCCAGTTAGTTAAGCTAGGCATATTAAACAAAGAAGATATAACAATGTGATTAGTGACCTTTAGCAACACGGTCTCACGGCAGTTCTTGAAATGGTCACGTTATTTTTAATCTATTGATTCGTGTATATGGACACGATTATCTTGTTTATTTCATGGTGGTCAGCACATAATGGGAAGCATCTATACGTTGGGTTTAGGAAAAGAAGAACAAGGAAAGGACACGTCACACGCAGGCCACGATCCGCAGTCTGTGGGGCACGCACGCCAACAATGGGCCAAAAAATGGTTGGATTTAGGAAAACAACAACGGGGAAATGAAACGGCACATACGGGCCACAAGCCGTGGTCTCTGGGGGACGCGTGACAAGAACAGGACAGTTGGGTTTAGGAAAAGAACAACGGGGTAATGAAACGCCATACATGGGACACAATCCCCGGCCTCCGGGGTGAAAGTCCTGCGTTGTTTGACCCATCCACCACCCCAACCAACCTACCTGCGCAGATTTTCGGCTTTTCATACTACTCGCTACCGTAGACATGCTGTAATCACAAAAGATGCTTCCCATTGAAATACATTACTTTAAATAATGTGCTCACCACCACGAAACAAACAAGATAAACGTGTCCGTGTACACGAATCAATAGATTAAATAACATGACCATTTCACAAAATGCCGTGAGACTGGGTTGTCTTTAGAGGTGTTGGAAGGCAGATTTTGTCACCTTGGGACGGAGCCAGACTGATGTCCCCTGTTTCCTATCTTTGTGCTCAGCTAAGGAAACTGGCTGCTGGCTGCAGTTTCATATTTACTTCACAGACATTAAAGTGGTATCAATCTTCTCATCTAACTCTTGGCAAGAAAGCAAATAAGCGTACATTATTGATGACTACCTGGAAAGTCAGTAGATTAATTATTGTATTTGGCTCAGGTTGTTTGGATGTCTGGGTGGTTGGCTCATTTGAATGGTTGACTAATTGGTGGTTGGTTGATTTGGTTTGTGTGGATTAATTCAATCCACTGGCCTGTATATGTTTTATGGTTAGACTGTCTTACCATGATTACAGTATATTGCCCAGAGGCCTGTACAATGAATCAAGATCAACATGCCCTGGATTTATTTCAGTTACCCGGCTTCAGCTAACCTAACAACCGCGGTCCCGCATAAGGTGTGTCATGACGGTGGTTAACAACTAGCCTACTTCAATCAACCCATGGTTTCCCAATGCAGCGACGCGCACGTTCACATAAAAGAGGCGGTGTTTGCACAACATAACCAATCGCAAACATCTACCAGAGCTGCATATTTTCCATAAGAGCAAACTATAATTCTATATAAATATGAAGAACACAGACACGGTTTACAGGCAAAATGCAGTACAGTCGCTGCTTCCTAAAACAGGAAGGAAAGCTGGCAAAAAAAATAGCCGACGCTGTAAATGTGTAAATCACAACGCTTATCAATAGCACTTCCCCATCAGTCAGGCACAATATCTGATGATAATTACACTTGTGCTTTCCATAAACTGCTGTTCCTTTAGCCTATTATTTCAGTTGTAACACAGGCAGTGGTAAGCGATCGTGAGAGCAAATAAAAAATAAAAACATAATTCAAACCGATGTGTGCATTGGCAAACACACGGCTCAAGAAGCCGACAAATAGCCTATAAGTAATTCCCTCCGCTGAAAATCATAACAATAAGGGAATGTTAACGGGGTTGTCAGTCTTTAAATTTTTTAACTTTTATGAGCGTACCCAGGCGCGCGGAAACCTATTTTTGACGACGGGGGCTGAATAACAAAATAGTGGATGCCTCGTCATTTCTCCCCGAGGTAGATTTCAACAGTTCAGGAACTATTCATTATTAGCATAAAGGGATAGCGGAGGAATTATGGGATTTTCTGAAAATTTAAACATCACCCTCCCTTCACCAGCAATACTTTTTCTATAATTTAAATAAACATAAACACACAAACCTCCCCAAAAAGTTAATGTTGACTTCTATATTGACTTGAACTTAGGAAAGTCATAGAAATAACATTTGTTCTTTTACAGGCAAAATATAACTGTGTTAACCTCTGCATTCTCATCTTACGCATCACACTCCTCTGTTATGGTGTGGTGGCCATTTCAGTAGATTTATTCACTAACATTGTTGTGGAAAAATAATAAGTATGGAAACTAAATGCACACTTCCTGCATTACTACTACATTACTTCAAATACTAAGTTACTCCTCTAGTAAACTAGTATTCACATGAAATAAAACAATAAAACATTGAGACCATTCAACAAAGCACACTGGGTAATAACAAATTAAACACGTGAACTGGTTGCTATGGACTCGTCATTGTATATTTTATCCTCATGCACTCTCGTCTGCTGCTTGCTAACATTTCAGACTCTGGCTCTACAGCTAATCAACAGTTTGCCTCGGCGGTGGACGAAGAAACATCAACTGTAACATCTACAGATAAAATCTTGCTAAATTTAGCCGCATTACTATTACGAAAGAAAAACTCTTGTATCCTTTTCTGCGACATACTCTTCTCTACAACTAACATTCCAGTCAACTAGTCTCAGCCTGCTCGCTTCTCAGCGAGTCACGTCACTTTACTCACTTTCACCTCTATCAGCTATAACAGTTAATTTTTAGTAGGCTATATTTTAGAACCTATCCATAACCCCATTTTGCTATTTGCCTCATTATTTGATATACAAAAATATAAATAATGTCAGACAGCGAATTAGTAATCATTTAAAAAAATAAAAAATAAAAATTCCAGCTCCTGCCAGCAGGGGGGGCTGCAGCACCCTCAGCACCCCCCTTCCCGCGCCCCTAAAAAAAAGAAAGTAGTGATTTCTAAATGTACTTTGACTTGTATTTCATTGAAGAAAATACAATTCCTATTTTGGGTCTTGCAACACATTTCAAAAAAAGTTGGAACAGTAAAGCATTTACCACTTTGTAATGTTGCCATTCCTTTTCATAACACTACAAAGACGTTTAGGGACTGAAGACACCAAGTGATGAAGTGTTTCAGGTGTAATTTTGTCCCATTCTTGCTGCAAACAAGTCTTAAGGTGGGCAACAGTACGGGGTCTTCGTTGTCGCATTTTGCGCTTCAAAATGCGCCACACATTCTCTATTGGAGACAGGTCGGGACTGCAGGCAGGCCACTCAAGTACCCGTATCCTCTTCCTCCGCAGCCAGGACTTTGTAATGTGTGCAGAATGTGGTTTTGCATTATCTTGATGAAATATGCATGGATGTCCCTGGAAAAGATGTCTTCTTGAAGGCAGCATATTGTGCTCCAAAATCTCTATGTACTTTTCAACATTAATGGTGACATCACAGAAATGCAAGTTACCTTTGCCAAGGGCACTGACACAACCCCATACCATGACAGACCCTGGCTTTTGGACTTGTTGCTGGTAACAGTCTAGATGATCCTTTTCTTCTTTGGTCCGGAGCACACGGCGTCCATTTCTCCCAAAAAATACCTGAAATACTGATTCATCTGACCACAGTACACATTTCCACTGTGTGATGGTCCATCCCAGATGCCTCCGAGCCCAGAAAAGTTGACGGTGCTTCTGGACACTGTTAACATAGGGCATCCTTTTGGCACAGTGCAGTTTTAACTGGCATTTGTGGCTGTAACTACGTATTGTGGTACTTGACAAAGGTTTGCCAAAGTAGTCCTGAGCCCATGTGGTGATATCGCTTATAGATGAATGACGATTCTTGATGCTGTGCCGCCTGAGGGATCGGAGATCACGGTTGTTCAGCTTAGGCTTGCGCCCTTGTCCTTTACACACTGAAATTCCTCCTCATTCCTTGAATCTTTTAATTATGTTATGCACTGTTGAAGGTGAAATAGGCAAATGTCTTCCTATCTTTCTTTGAGGAACATTGTTTTTAAACATTTCAATAATTTTCCCATCTTTGCTCCTAAAGGACTACACCTTTCTTGGATGCTGCTTTTGTACCAAACCATAATTACAATCACCTGTTGACATCACCTGTTTCAAATCACATCATTATTTAACCAATTTATCTGATTACTAGCCCTTAATTGCTCCTGTCCCAACCTTTTTTGGAATGTGTTGCAGGTCTGAATGACAGGAAAGGATGTATATTTATAAATGAAATTAAGTTGACCAAATAAAACATGAAATATTTTGTGTTAACATTGTCTGCAATGAAATACAAGTCAAAGTACATTTAGAAATCACTACTTTTTTTTATTATTTGTGTTTTTCATACTGTCCCAACTTTTTCTGATTTGGGGTTGTACATAAAACCCTGGATTGAACCTGAAGTTACCTCCATTCATCCATCTTTGTTAACGCCAAATCTTGCTTCATAGTACAGGGCCCTATTTCAGGAAGGAGGTTTAACAAATTATGAGTCTAACCCTGATGTCTGAGTTGATTTACCCTGAGATGAGAAACTCTGAGTTTTCGGTTCCAGAACAGCTGATATGAGTTGGTTCAATCAACTCGGAGTAGGTTGACTCAGAGTTACGCGCGTGCACCAGCACTTTAAAAAGGCAGCATGAATGGAGCCATAATACTACGATTCACCATGGCAACAACCACAAACAAACGGGTTGGCGGAAATACTCATGCGCACATATGCGAGTTTCAACATGTATTTCGTTAAAAAAGCAACACAATGGCTGCTGTAAAAGAGAGAGAATTTGTGTGGAAGAAAATTGCTGCTAAAGTAAATGCGTATATTCCAATATAATGTATATCATATATTTAATCATAAGTATAGCCTAATATTACTGGTGAAATTGTATCGAACCTATAATCTATTTTATTTGGGTGCAATACTGCGGGCGAAAAAGTCCTAGGCCTATCCCATTCTGAGGCTGCAGCACCATCATTAACAGAATTATAATTCATAATCTTGTATTTCAAAGGGTTTACATCATTCACCTGCAATACTGTGGAACTTCTTTTTAATGACTCTTACTGGTTTGTGTCCAGGGAACACTCTTCTGACGACGCTTTAATATGCTCTGCATCACCAAGGTTGTAAAGAAAACTGTAATGTGACACAAATAATGTGCTGGGATGTAGAGCACGTCCACGATGAGTGACGTTAGTGATATGAGGACGGATAAGGTTATTTAGGCTACATAACTGATAGACTGGGAAGAAAAATGATACCGCTCAAATAGGAAGTTATCTGGAAATTAAAATGCGTCAGGGCCTCAATATCATCTCCCAGCGTATGTTTAACTCCATGCGAAGTAATACAGTTTCTTCATCAATGGGGCAGTTGACAAAAGGAAATGCCATGTTTTGAGAAAAACAATGTTTTAAAGTCTGCCTATAACAGTTAATAAACCAACAATGTTTTTTTTATTCATGCCGATATAACAAACTGCGCTGTAATGCACCTGATACAGACTGAATGAATGAATGAGGAAATGAAGAGCGCTGTGTCAGAGGGAGGAGCGTTAATTCTCTTAATACATCCATAGGGAGGAGTCTGAGAGAAACTCGAGGTTTCTTGAAGAAAACCTGCTCCCGACCAGGTTAGGTTCACAGGCTCAGTTACCATAGTAACTCATTTCATTTCATTTCATTTTATTATTCATCTCGAACAATCAACAATGTTGCAAAACAAAAGAAAACAACTAAAACCACAAAATAAAGCACAAACAATCAAAAATAGAAATAATAATAAAAAAAAGGATTAGTTCGAGAAGGAGCAGGCGGAAACAAATAGCTTATTTAGTCCTGCCCCTATTTCACAAAATCATATTAATACAAAGCAAATAGATACCGTATGCAAATACAGCATACAATTATATACAACAACATACAACAATACCTTTACATTACAATTCCATTCCTTGTGTTCCGGTCTATTAATTTCTGTATTGGTCAAGTAATGATTTCTTTAATTTATTTTTTAACTGAATGATATTATAGCTCTTTTTGATCTCATTGTCCAGTCCATTCCATAAGGTCACCCCACACATTGAAACACACATGCTTTTAACAGCAGTTCCCACAAGAGGTTGCTTGAACATACATTGTCCTCTTAGATGATATCCCCTTTTTCTCTCATTAAACAATGCACGTATGTTACAAAGTAAATTATTTTCTTTGACTTTAACCATAAATTGTTATTGGTATGATCATAATACCCGGTCTGATTTATTATCCTAATGGCTCGAATTTAAAGATAACTTATTTGAATCAAACCAGAGTTTTAATTTATTCATTTCATTAGTGACCATATCCATCGTCTGCTGTAAGTTAATATGTGTAAATATTTGTGTCATCTGCAAAAACAGTACATTTTAATACATTTGATAATTTACAAATGTCATTTCAGTAAAGGATAAATCATTTTGGGCCTAAAACTGACCCCTGTGGAATGCCACAGGAAATACTAAGACTACAGATATACTAATACTACAGAACGAACTGACTCCTGTTTTCGATATAGTTTTTTATCCAGTTAAACTGGCTGACTCTGAAGTTAAGTTACCTCTCTTTCTGAAACAGAAAACCCAGAGTTTCCCTCATCTCAGGGTTAACAAACTCAGTTTTCACTAAAACTGCTTTCTGAAAGCCCAGGCCTCAGGTTGGGTGTTTTGATTTGGCTGCTTTAAATTGGATCCTGTTTGGGCTCTATGACAATGAGTGTTATGTGATTTGGTTTGATTTATATGTTTTGTCCTGACCCCATTTACTTGGTACTGTTGTGATTAGTCTCATGGAGCCGCATGGTCATATTAGTTTGGACTAGTTTGAGTTAAATTGGTTGTGTTTGTCTGTCTGTTCTCTTGTAGTTCCACACTTTGCTGTGGGTTGTTTAAGTTGGTTTTATTTCCTTCACTTTGGTTCACTTGTGGTTTGTCCCCTCTTTAGCTTGGATTTGTGAGGTTGACTGGAGTGGCTGAACTGAACTGCTGCAGAGCTGCATACCTGCTTCACTGAGGCTGATGCAACGCTGAGCCAAAGAGCTGCAACACTGCGCCTGACACTGCAGTGCAGCTCACATATAGAGATGCTTTGATACAAGACAAAAACAGGCTCATCTACTGTTTGTGCATGGACACGCACATACACAGAATTCTCTCAGCCTTCTGAAGCCTTTTTTCTTGCAGCACTCATCAAAGGGACATCACATATCATAGGAAATACATTTTAATGAGGAGATTTGAATATCATTTTAAAAAGGAAAGGAGTAAGGTCACATTCTGTGTGAGGCAACATGGCATAGATAAAGAATATTGAAGGAGAAATGCAAATAATCAGCTTCCCTACAAACAACTCAAACTATATTTTAGCATTGGGCCACGTTCTGCTTTTGAATCTGTGGGTAGGTGACGTGTGGGGTATTTCCACTTGTGCTAACAGCCTGTTGATGAGGCCCAAGACAGAGAAAGGACAACTTCCTCAAAAAGGAGACTGGCTCTCCCTCACCTAAAATGTTCACAGTACACAGATAATAAAATATCTCTTTATTTATTTTTCTTTCAGTCTTTCTGCTTTTCTCTGGTGCCATATATATACGGATATATAGTATGACTAAGCACTGTATTGTAGCTGTGTTTTCTCATAATTAGGGTAGAAAGTTGTGTTATATGTTAAATGTGTATGTGGTGGATATGGGTTCCTTACTTTCTTTGGGAGGGTAGGTGGTGGTTGACTCTTGATTTGCTTCAGCTGCCATTTTAGACCAGTCCTCAGTGTGTTCCTGCTTCTGTCAATCATTTGATCCTCCACCTGCTTACAAGCCTGCCCCTCATTACCCCATTATCTCCCAGAAAGCAACTGCACACCTGTCCTGTAGCTCGTGGTTCCAATTATTTTTTTTACATCGAGGACCCCTAAACTGACACAAATTATGCTGCGTTCCAGACACAATTTTTAGCCCGTAAGTTACGACTTCAAGTCACGAGTTACGACTTGGTAGCATTCCAGGCAAAGTCACCACAAACCCTTCTTGCTAGCGTTAGCTAGCAGTTATCTACCGTTGATGTTAGCTAGCATTAGCTGATACTAGCGATTTCTAGTCGGCAACATATTTTGGGCTTCAGTTAATAAACATAGCCTGTAGTAGTACACAATCGTATGTGTATTGTTTTGATTACAATATGCAGAATTACTTTACGTTGCATATTTATTTCTATTTCTCACTGTTAATCACCGGCGTCTGTACAGCATCAACAGGGGTCCACATTGTTGTTTATGTGTGTGTGATGTCGAAACTGTAACTGGGAGTACAACAATCTGGTACAAGTTCACGAGTACTAAGTTATGGGTTTGACTGCCGTTCCAGGGCACTTTCACGGGTAGAAGGTTGTGAAAACACAGGTTACCGGTTTCCTGGAACGCATCCTTAGACCACGGACCCCCATTTGATTAGAAATTAGATAGAATGTTTGCTTTTAGATGTGTTATTACAGAAAGTGTATGAAACACATGACCAAATTAGTCATACATTCTGTCACTGTGTTACTTATGGATAGAATTATAGTGAAAATAAATAATTCCTCTTTTTGCTGCATGGGGACCCCCTGGAACACACTCAAGGGGGTCCCAAGACCCCACTTTGGGAACCACTGCTGTAGCTTAATGTCACACCAGCATTTAATAAAGCAAAATCAATTCCTTTAAATGTAATTACCATGAACTTTGGTAAATTTTAACATGCACATTTAAATCAAATCTTTAAAACTTGATATGATCATATTATCAATAAAAAATGTATCACAAAAAAAGTGATATGATCACTTTAAAGTAGGTGTGGCTTAGCAAATACAACATGATACAGAGCTGTAGTGAGTTATGGAGTTGTTGATGACTGCTGGTCTCAACCCACACCTTCCTTACTTATGTTGTTACATCAGGAGAAAGGGAGAAATAAGTAATGTAGGCCTATGCTCTGCAAACACACACCTTCTACTATGATGTTGCTCTGCTAGCTACTACGAGCTAACGGTGTGGTTTTATTTGACAGGCAGGGTTAGCTAGGCCCCCTAAATCTCTTTTATTTGGATAAATGTATGGCTATATACATACATATATATATATATATATATATATATATATATATATATATATATATATATATATATATATATATACACTCCGAGTTCAAGATGAATAACCACACATAATTTTTTACAGGAAGACAAACTAGAGGGATTTGTGGTTCATTCAACAGTGAATAATGGTTTTAAAGGTACAATATGTAACATTTCTGCATTAAAATGTCTAAAAACAACCATACCTATGTTATACAACCCCAAATCAGAAATAGTTGGGACAGTATGGAAAACACAAATAAAAAAAGAAAGTAGTGATTTCTAAATGTACTTTGACTTGTATTTCATTGCAGACAATGTGAACACAAAATATTTCATGTTTTGTCTGGTCAACTTAATTTCATTTGTAAATATACATCCTTTCCTGTCATTCAGACCTGCAACACATTCCAAAAAAGGTTGGGACAGGAGCAATTAAGGGCTAGTAATCAGGTAAATTGGTTAAATAATGATGTGACTTGAAACAGGTGATGCCAACAAATACGTGAGAAAATTATTCAAATGTTTACAAACAATGTTCCTCAAAGAAAGATAGGAAGACATTTGCTTATTTCACCTTCAACAGTGCATAACATAATTAAAAGATTCAAGGAATGTGGAGGAATTTCAGTGTGTAAAGGACAAGGGCACAAGCAGGGCCGGATTGGGACTCATTTTCAGCCCTGGAGTTTCATGCCTTAGACCGGCCCACTTTAGTTCACGACTAAAGGCTTAATTCATTTTACTTTTATCCTATTCCCTTTCAATCGTGAGCTTTGTATATTCACTATTGTTTGATTAAAAACATAATGGGTCACTAGTAACACTTGGGAATAGAAAGTTGTTATATTGTAAATAATGTGATCACTGCAAAAAAAAAATGCTTTTCTTACTTAGTATTTTTGTCTCGTGTATCTAAAAGAAAATCTTACATCAAGATGCATTAACTAAACAAGTATGAAAACACACCTCAAAATTAAGTGATTTTTGCTTAAAACAAGGCACATTATCTGCCAAAAATAATTGTTTTAGATTTAGCTTGTTTTAAGCAACAACAAAAAAACAAAATCACTTAATTTTTAGGTTTTTTTCAGAAAACGACATAATTTCACTTGTCTAGTAAATGTATCTTGAATTAAGAATATTTAGATATTTGAACTGGAAACAGGTAAGATACGAAGTAAGAAAAGCATTTTTTCAGTGATAACGTTTTCTTATTCACACATGATGGTACATCAGCAGCTTCCCTGTGTCTCAGTGAGAGCATTAGTCTCTTCACAGCTGGCTCTGTGTCTGACACTAAATGAAATGTTTTACATTTATTTCTCACCACAAATATCCCCTTTTTACAAAGCTTTCAAATCAAGTCAAGTCAGTTTCATTAATGATTCATTATTATTAATGTATAATAATCTCAGGACATGTTTCATTGAGCAGGGTTCTGGTGTGGTGGGCTCATGACTGGAGCTCGGTAACGTTACCGGGTCTCGCTGCTCGTCACTGTTAGCTGCAAACCGGACTAGAGGCGGCTGCTGCTGAACAGCTACAAGAAAAACGTTTGATACATGAACGGTGGTTTGCAGACAACGTTGTTTTGCACGGTCGCGAGCATCTTGCACTGCTCCTAACTACCTTAACGTTATTACTTACCGGCCTCGTCGTCTTCATTTGTTTTTTTGAGGAAAAATGTGCTCAGCTTAGAACATTTGGCTGCGTCACTTTCCAAAGCTTTCTTCTTTTTTATTCTGGCCTTTTCAGCGCCGCCTTTGCGCTTCCTGTTATCCATTTTTATCAGACTTTTTTATTTTGAGCAACTTTCAAGGTGCCGTGTCGGGGCGGGGGGGGGGGGGGGTGGGGGGAGTGGTGGGTGCGAAATTACGAATCCCACTATGGCAACGCCAAGACCCGCCCTCCGAAGCAGCTCGATTGGTTGGGGTTAGGCATTTCACCTCGAGTGGTTAAGGTTAGGATAGCGGATTGGTCAGGGGATAGGACCTGAACAAATCAGGTTACGTTACCTTGGACGCCTGGCCAATATAGTGATTGAAGGGCGGGTCTTGGCGTTGCCATAGTGGGATTCGTAATTTCGCGGGGGGCAGGGAGTCAAAAAATAATCACGTCATCATTAACCTGCAGGCTGCACTCTGCGAGAAAATATTAAATAAAAAAAGAGTGGGACTGCGATAAAATAATGAATAAAAAGAGTGGGGCTGCTGTGAGTGCAGGCAGCCATAGGGACAGCATCCATATTTCAACCCAGTGCCATGACAACAACGGCCCTCGCGGCCAAAAAAACAGACCGGCCCACCGGGAATTTTCCCGGTGCTCCCGATTAGCCAATCCGGGCCTGGGCACAAGCCTAAGCTGAACAACCGTGATCTCTGATCCCTCAGGCGGCACTGCATCAAGAATCATCATTCATCTATAAGCGATATCACCGCATGGGCTCAGGACTACTTTGGCAAACCTTTGTCAAGTACCACAATACTTAGTTACATCCACAAATGTCAGTTAAAACTGTACTGTGCCAAAAGGAAGCCCTATGTTAACAGTGTCTAGAAGCGCCGTCGACTTCTCTGGGCTCGGAGGCATCTGGGATGGACCATCACACTGTGGAAACATGTACTGTGGTCAGATGTATCAGTATTTCAGGTATTTTTTGGGAGAAATGGACGCCGTGTGCTCCGGACCAAAGAAGAAAAGGATCATCCAGACTGTTACCAGCAAAAAGTCCAAAAGCCAGGGTCTGTCATGGTATGGGGTTGTGTCAGTGCCCTTGGCAAAGGTAACATGCACTTCTGTGATGTCACCATTAATGTTGAAAAGTACATAGAGATTTTGGAGCACAATATGCTGCCTTCAAGAAGACATCTTTTCCAGGGACGTCCATGCATATGTCAACAAGATAATGCAAAACTACATTCTGCACACATTACAAAGTCCTGGCTGCGGAGGAAGAGGATACGGGTACTTGAGTGGCTTGCCTGCAGTCCCGACCTGTCTCCAATAGAGAATGTGTGGCGCATTTTGAAGCGCAAAATGTGACAACGAAGACCCCGTACTGTTGCCCACCTTAAGACTTGTTTCCAGCAAGAATGGGACAAAATTACACCTGAAACACTTCATCACTTGGTGTCTTCAGTCCCTAAATGTCTTTTAAGTGTTGTGAAAAGGAATGGCAACATCACAAAGTGGTGAATGCTTTACTGTCCCAACTTTTCTTGAAATGTGTTGCAATGTGTTTTATTGTTTTTTTTAAAATAAAAACAATAAAAATCATGAGGAACACATTAAATTATGTGCTCTTGTATTGTCTGCAATGAAATACAAGTCAAAGTACATTTAGAAATCACTACTTTCTTTTTTTATTTGTGTTTTCCATACTGTCCCAACTGTTTCTGATTTGGGGTTGTATATTTTTTTGAGTTGTGTAGTTACACTCTCACAAATGTTTCCACCAAACTTCAAACCCAGAGAAATCTGTTATTTTATTTTCAGACACGGCACGTTTCCTTTCCTTCCTAGTCGCCTGTCAGTGGTGTCATATAACCATTCGCCCTCTAGTTGCTCGTAACTTCCTTCAAAACACGGCACCCAGATGATACGTTTCAGCGTAATTGTAAATCATACAATGTCACAGAAAAAAAATACTCCTAACCATAATACTGCTTTTTCTGCCACACAGCATAATTTTGTGATTGATGATATGCTACTTTGCAACACAGTAACACAGCATATATCTTATCTATTGATACATATCAATATCGATCCAGTTTAACATTACTACAATGTGTTGGTTGACAAGTAGCTAACTTAATGCTAGCTAGCTAATGCTTGGTGGATAACATTATAGGGTTACCACATCATTCAACACGCTCATAAAGTTATTAGTAGCATGATTGTTTTCAATACGGATAAAGGCAGCGCTGGGCTAACCGACGAATGAGTTTACCAGTAATGTTAACGTTAACTGTATAGATAAGACGACTAATCTAATGCTAATTTAGCCAGCTAGCACCCAGTCTGTCTGCCTGAGATAACAGCTGACAACAGCCGGAACATGTAGCAATAGCCAGTTACCGTTAGCCCATAGCCAGCCAACAGACAGCCACCATAACAGCAATCCATACAGTATAAGTACTATACAGCACTTAACTCCGGTGCTGGGTGCTTACGACGCTAACGGCAGTTTAATGAAGCGTCGGGAAACAGACCATATCAGACCCAGACCAAGATCTGAGTCGCAACAGTGGCCATCCATAGATAGTGTTAGCTGCGTCTCCGTTAGTGCTAGCTACCAGTGTTTGTGCCGAAAATCTCCTCCCTGCCGAATTTCTCACCCCTCTGTCTTTACAGTTAGCTAAATTAATCCGACAAGCACCAAAACAAATAGTTAAGATTAAAGAAAAGTAAAGGGGGAGATCGTTCCGGGCAGCTTGGAGCAGCTCAGCTGCTGCACAACGGCCGTCCTCGGCTCGCCGTCCCGGGAGATTCCCCCGACAATCCCCACCCACACCTGTCTCTCAGGCTCGTTGAGTAGCTAGCTAGCGTTACAACAAACCCCGTCCCAAACCATCCAAAAGGTGACAGTGACATGTTTGAGCTCACAGAAGGCTTGTATCATATGGACACATCAACAGTGTTGTCATTACTTAGCATTCCACAGAAACTACACACTATAGCTTTAAAAGAGGTAGAACTCTTGTACAGAGAAGAATGACATGTATAATGTTGAAATCTGTTTTGTGACCTTTGCCATGTCATCCTTCTCATCACCCAGTGCCACAAAAGCCATCCAAAAAGCAGCAGTACTATAAACAATCTCTTGTAAGAGTTAACACAAGGCACATATTGTAAGCATCATACACTCATTTTCCTGTGTTATTAACATATATATTTTGCCATACTCTAGCAGTTTCAAAACAGTTTTTTCTGCTTTATTATAATATTCAATTTCCAGTAATGTTTGTTGGTTTCTTTGGTTTCTGGTAGTTTAGTTTCACTTTGCTTTTTCTTGAAGATTTTATTCTGTTTCAAGTACCAAAATTATTTTTCACTGCTTATTTATGTTTTTCTTTGTGTTTTCTAACCCTGGGGGCCGTTTCAGGAAGGAGGTTTAACAAACTCTAACCACAAAGTCTAACACTGAACTCTGACTTGATTTACCCTGTGATGGGAAACTGAGTTTTCGGTTCCAGAACAGCTGATTTGAGTTGGTTCAATCAACTCAGAGTAGGTTCACTCATAATTAAGCGCATGCACCACCACAATAAAAAGGCAGCATGAATGGAGCCATGATACTATGATTCACCATGGTAACAACCACAAGCAAACTTGTTTGCGGAAATACTCATGCGCACATATGAGTTTGAACATGTATTTTGTTAACAAGGCTATACAGCGGCTGCTGCAAAAGAGAGAGAATTTGCGTGGGAAAAAAATTGTTCCTAGAGTAAATGCGTAAGTTCCAATATAATGTATTAATATCATATTTAATCATAAGTATAATATTACTGGTGAAATGGTATTGAATCTATAATCTATTTCATTTAGGTTCAATACTGTGGCTGAAAAAAGTCCTAGGCCTACTACTCCCATTCTGAGGCTGGTTTACATAATTCACTTGCAATACTGTGGAACTCCTTTTTACTGAATCTTACCGGTTTGTGTCCAGGGAACACTACAAAAAACATTTAAAACACATTTCAGAGCGAGTCACACTCTTCTGATGGTGCTTTGCTACAGTGGCTTTACTAAAATGCTCCACATCACCAATGTTGCAAAGAAAACTGCCGTTTGCAAAAAAACGTAATGCAACACAATCTGCTGTGCTGTAAGAGCATGTCCACGATGGGTGATGTTATCGATATGAGGACGGATAAGGTTATGTAGGCTACTGTATAATACTGATAGACTGGGAAGAAAAACGAACGATACCGCTCAAAAAAGCTAGTTATCTGGAAATGAAAATGCATCTATAGTCGGGGCCTCAATGTCATCTCCCGACGTATCTTTAATTCCCTGCGAAGTAACGCAGCTTCTTCCTTAACAGGATCGTCGACAAAAGGAAATGCCATGTTTTGAGAAGAAAAAAAAAACGTGTCTGCCTAACGTGGTTAATAAACCAACACTGTGTTTTTATTCATGCAAATAACAAACTGCGCTAAAATGCGCCTGATACAGACTGAATGAATGAATGAGGAAATGAAAGAGCGCTGTGTCAGTGGGAGGAGACTGAGAGAAACTTGAGGTTTATTGAAGAAAACCTGCTCCCGTAGGTTCAGAGGCTCAGTTACCATAGTAACTGACTCTGAGGTTAAGTTACCTCTCTTTCTGAAACGGGCTGGAGTTACCGCTCCCTCTCAGGTTTGATCAACCTCCCTTTCTGAAACAGAAAACCCAGAGTTTCCCTCATCTCAGGGTTAACAAACTTTCTGAAACAGACCCCAGATCTGGATTAGTTGGGCTAGTTGTGGATGATTAACTTCACCTGTGTTGTATATAATCAAACCCACCTGTGCGTGGAGTATTGTTTGTAATTCCCTGTGCACGGAAGGGTGCATGTGATTTGCCTGTGAACAAAAACCAAACATCTATTTTGCATTTCCATAAGCCTTTCACAACATCTGCTTCTTAATATATGGTTGTCAACAGGAGATCTGATAACTTTGCGATGCTTGCAGCCATGTGGAGTGAAATATCCAGTAAAAGATACTATCTGATGTGTCAGGGTGGCTAAGCTGTTTGTCACAAGTCAGACCGTATTTCATGAGGCACAAGAAAGATCAGTGTGTGGGTGTTTGTTATCGTGATCAGCGGCACGTTTTACTGGATGGCATTTTGTCTGTTATGTTGTATTCTAGCCACCATTGTCCATTATATAGATGCATTATAATAGATGAAACAGAAGTATATAGGATTAGCTCCACCTCATTATGACATCAAAATGCTAATAGGCCATTCTTCACAGTGAGTACTTTTACTTGTGTTCTTGCTGATAATACTTGCATATTTGCACTTGTAAATGCAGGACTTTTACTTGGAATGGTTTATTTTTACACCATGGTATTTGCACTTTTATTCAAGTAAAGAATCTGAACACACACACACACACACACACACACACACACACACACACACAGACGGCAATCAATAGAGGAAGAGAATAGACTGGAGGTCTCCGACCACAGCATCCTGAATATGTCTCCTCTTGGCCCCAACACACTAAACACACAGCTGACAGGCAGTTCACATACTGTGCATGTATGTGTGTGTGTGTGTGTGTGTGTGGGTGTGGGTGTGGGTGTGTGTGTGTGTGTGTGTGTGGGGGGGGGATATTTACAGAGCTAAAAGACATATTTAGCATCACAGAGATTAGTTTTGTTAGGGCGTTCATGAACGTTAGCTGACGTTAGCTTCTCTGTGTTGCCAGATCTCGCAAGAGTTTGGTCCTGACACAGAAACAGGTCTCAAACAAAGTTAATTTTCTCCTGATGTGTCCATCTGAAAAATGCCATTTTAGTGTCAGAATGTCCTGGATATATGTGGCTTTTGAGAAATGGGTCCAACATTTACTTTGGTGACTATGGGGCAAAAGAATCGCTCATAATCTTTGTTCACGTTCACTTCTCCCATTGGAATCAATACACTCGGACCTAGTCTCCTAAAGAGGCAAGACAGTGGCGGAGCCCACGTGACACTGATACAGGAAACTACTCCGAGTTGGGGTGTCTTGGTTCTAAACTGTCTCTGGTTTATCTATTATTCCGCCGGATGCATGTATTTTCCGTTTCCTTCTGCTTTCTTTGTGTTGGAATTTTAAACTCTGATGGATTTAGGAGGACTATTGTTGACTGCTCCTCAGATCTCTGCATGGTAAATTGAGACAGCTAGCTAGACTATCTGTCCAATCTGAGTTTTCTCTTGCACAACTATTTTACAGCGGCTCCGTGTGGAGCTTAGTGCCGCCCGTGATAATTGTGTGACTGAAGCAAGGTGTTGCCGTCGGAGGACTCAAAACTCAAAACTTAAATACGTCATCATTAACCAGGCTGCCTGCACTCTGCGAGTGGGTTGCATGAATGTAGAGAACGGTGGGCTGCAAGAAAAAATAAATACTGTAGCTAAATACAAAGAGTGGGCTGGGAGTGCAGGCAGCCTAGGGACAGCATCTATGATATTCAACTGTGATACGGGTTAAAATACGGGAGATTTACGGGAAAATACTTTCCCGGCCAAAACGGGATACTTGACAGGTATGTTAGTTGGCTAGCATGCCAAATAATTTCATCAGCTAATGCAATCCATGATGCTAACTTGCGTAATATGACAGTGTTAAAGGTCCAATATGTAATATTTTTACTGTAATAAATCCAAAAATGACACCAATGCCTCATCAGATATTAAGGAAACATGTTAAGCTGAAATACTATCTTTTCTGACAACAATGCTAAAGTCAGTATTTTTTGTTTTTGAAATTTACAATCCGTGACGGAATTTATGTTTATGTTTTGGTTTGTGTGTTGTTATCAACTGCCCAGTTTGACAGCCAGGCCGGGTTGCCAGATATAACTGTAAACACGTAAACCAGCGCGCTGCAGCAGTAACGTTAGTACAGCCATGAATGCACCAAACAAATGAATGGGATCAACAGAGATAGATTATACCCGACATTAAAAAACAGCATGTTTCTAACAGTTGCTTGACCAGAGACGTAACAAACCCCAGGTTAATATTGGAGATGTATTTGAAAGATGGAGACAGCTCACAGCCCAAAAGGACGCTGAGTTGGCTAATTTCCTCCTGTACAGGTAAGCATTAGCTTCAGGCTAATTTATCACAGCTACTAGGGACGAGCACTTTGTGTCATTTCAACATTCGTGTAGCTACTTCCATTGAATTGTATAGCTAGAGTAGCCGCGTTGGTTACTCGCAAAAACAACTGAGACAGCCAGTAAAGTGATTCCGACCGGTCCTGGCTAACGCCACCATGCTAACCATGCTAATTGCTAACGCTACCAGAGGACCAGGCAGGCGGGCCGCGGCTGTTTACACCGTTTAGCCTGTTCAGAGGCCGTAGCCGACAAAGGTGAGTTATTTGAAGCCAAGAGGGGGGGGCTGTAGCTAAGTCGGAAAGAGAGGAACTTGAGTTTGCAGTGTGTTTAGCGATTGTGTAATTCTAAGGCTAGTAAAGTGTGTATTTCAGTCGGGTGGAAAAGGAGTGCAAAGCAGTGGTGTTATTAGCGGTTCCTATCATAATTCTAAGCCAAGGAAGTGTGTCTGTTTGGCGTGTGAAGAGGACGGCGAATTTCGTTGTATTTTTAGCGGTTCCTACTGTAGCTAATTCTAAGCCGAAAAAGTGTGTGTGTCAGTTGGGTACAGAGCTCCGTGTGAGCACGGGCTTTTATGACTGTCAATATAGCCAGCATCTAACGTTAGCTACTCCGCTGTGCTGTGGAGTAATGTCTGGTTATGTGAGACAAGCGTCTAGCAACATTGTTGAATGTCTCAGCCTGGCAACCAACGTGAACTTCGAGTCTGGAGAGGAGGGGGCGGGGGAGACGACTCTCTCCAGTATTTTGAATTTGTACTGCAGTAACTATTTTAAACACTAGCTGTCAGTATTACATATTGGACCTTTAATGTTAAATTATGTAACAGTGAAAAACAAAACTGTTTAACTAACAATTGCTTTCTACTAATCCAAGAGTGATGCAAGGCACGGGCGGCCAACTAGTTAAATACAACTTAAGCTAGGTTAAGGGCTGCATGGATCTGCTGTTGCTTCGTATAGTTAGCTGATGAAGTAGCCAAGCTAGCCAATTTAGCAGCCAGATCAGCCCTGGGATTCTGGATGAATTAGCTGCGGTTATCCACTCAAGACAGTATTTTGCTAGGTAAGATAGCTGCTATTTTGTCCGCGTTAGTAGGCAAGCTAACCACAATATATTTAAAATGCTTTTTAGTAATGTTAGTAATGTTAGCTTACCTGTCCAATAAAAAGAAAAGAAGTTGCAAAGTTTTGATCCCAAAAACCAAACGAAGGTCCCTCCATGACTCGAATGTTCTGCCGATGTTGACCCTATATGTTTTCCCCCAGGGTCATTACTAACAAGTATTTTCTGAAAACACTTTACAAAAGCAAACCTGCTGTGTGAGTCTTTCTGTCCTCTCACCTTGAAACCACAAAGCGTTAAAACTGTTACTTCTCTCTTTCTCTGCTGCTTTGACTCATGCACATGTGTGTGAGTGTGTGTGTGCACACGTAGGAGCCATTTATGCATGTGATCATGTGTATGTGTGTTAATGTGTGTGTGTGTGTGTGTGTGTGTGTGTGTGTGTGTGTGTGTGTGTGTGTGTGTGTGTGTGTGTGCGTGTGCGTCTATGTGTGGAAGACATAATTATCTGAGCATGTGTTTGTGCCAAGCTGTGGAAGGCACCGTACTTTCCATGTCTTGCAGATGAGCAAGCACAAACACACACACACACACACACACACACACACACACACACACACACACACACACACACACACACACAAACAGATGCATAGAGGACAAGAGGAAGAAAAAAAGGGAGAGTCGTTCTCAGACAGAATAAGAAAGAAAAAGAAAATCTGTCCTCATTTCACCTAAATAAACTTGTATGCCAACAAAGTACAATGACCTTAACTGAACCAACACTGGTGTTGGGCCATACATAGATTTAAAAAAGATACAAATATGTTTGTGTTTCTTCTTAAAATGTGTTATGGATTCTTTTTCTTTAAACCTTTATGAATAAAACTACTGATTTTAAACATATTGTTTTACCAATATCTGTTTAAGGCTCAAAACTAAAGACATTTAGTTTATGGTATAGTGTATTTGTTATAGTATGTTTTGTTTTTATATTTGATTTCTTATCATGTTACAGTAATTGGTAGAAGTATCCACACCCTTATACTTAAGTCAAAGATGTAAATCCACAACATAGAAACACAAATAAAAACCTAATTAAGTACACTATACATCAGACAGGAATTTAATGGAATTAAATAATCTTTTCTCAATAACTTAACATTGGTTTTATTGATTTCAAGTTAATTCAAATTAAATGTCTATTTGTTTTATTTTTGGGCAGTTTTGAACAACTCTTCTAACTTGTAGTTTTTTGACTTGAGTTGAGCGAATCTACTGCTGAAAGTTCAGTCAACTCGTTAAATTAAGTTTTTAAAGCATTATCACCCCAAGTGAAGGAGTTCAAATACCTTGGGGTCTTGTTCGTGAGTGAGGGGACAATGGAGCGGGAGATTGGTCGGAGAGTTGGCGCAGCGGGGGCGGTATTACATTCAATTTATCGCACCGTTGTGACGAAAAGAGAGCTGACCCAGAAGGCAAAGTTCTCGATCTACCGGTTAATTTTCGTTCCCTCACCTATGGTCATGAAGGCTGGGTCATGAAAGAAAGAACGAGATCCAGGGTACAAGCGGCCGAAATGGGTTTCCTCAGGAGGGTGGCTGGCGTCTCCGTTAGAGATAAGGTGAGAAGCTCAGTCATCCGTGAGGAACTCGCAGTAGAGCCGCTGCTCCTTCACGTCAAAAGGAGCCAGTTGAAGTGGTTTGGGCATCTGGTAAGGATGCCCCCTGGGCCCCTTCCTAGGGAGTAGGGTTGGGTACCGACACCCGGTGCTAATACGGCACCGGCGCCTTAACAACCGGTATCTACTGGACCGAATAGTAACGCGGATTTCCAGAGGCGCGGGAAGTAGGGGTGCTGGAGGTGCTGCAACACCCCCTGTTGGTGCCTCAGCACCCCCTGTTGGCAAACTGCGATGACAATAACATTATAGCTTATAAATATCTCTGGTTGTTGTTTCTGTTCCACAACATTTTGTATGTCATGTTTGGAGTGTGGGGATGAAGAGAGGGATCATTTTTGTAATTATTTAATTAAACATGTTTTTAATTTATCTTCAGTGTTGTGTATTGGCCAATCAGATTAGTCTTGACGCGAATCACGTGATTACGATTCAGCCTACGCAGCACGCACACTCACGGCCCGGGCCCACGCTCAAGTTTGACAACTACTACTATATCAGCGCTACTAGTTAGCAATGTCTCAAAAGAGAATTTTGGATTTTTTTTCAATCCAACCCCAAACACCCGAGGACTAGCAAGATTTCTCCAACTGACTCCTCATCCAGCATACCAGAAAAAGGTACAACCCTAACGCTCGATCAGGACAAGCTAGCTTCTGTTGTTCCTGGTGCTAGCCAACACGACCAGGCTGCTGGTGACGCTAACGCTAGCCCTTCAAATTCCGAAATTTCTGGCTCTGCCCCCGACAAAAGTGAGACTGCTGCAGCAGGGACATCACGTTTACTATCTGAGCCATTTCAGCCAAGGTATTTCGACTTCATCACTAAGCGTTTCTGGACTGAAATTTTTTCAAGATCATTTAAATCAGCTTGGTTTGAAAGATGGAAATGGCTCCATTATGTCAAGGACACTGACACTGTGCTTTACTTGTTGGTCTATGGTGGCCAAAAAGTTGATACATGACAGTCATAGAGCTGATTCCGTATTCATCAGAGGGGGCTTTTCGATTTGGCGTAAAGCCACAGAAAAATTCAGAGATCACGAGAAGTCACCCTTCCACCTAGAAGCTGTGAACAAAATTGCTGCACTGAATAGTACACCGATCAGTGTGCTGCTCTCAGATGCGGATGCAAAGGAGCAGAATACGGCCAGAGTGGTTCTCCAAGATACCTTCAAGTCAGTACACTATTTGGTCCGACAGGGCTTACCTCTCCGAGGCCATGATCACCGTGAAGGACATTTCTGGCGTATGATGATTGACTGCACCGAGTTACTTCCCACAGCTCGCCAGTGGATGCTCCGCAGGGATAACTGGCTGTCAGATATGATCCAGAACGAGATGATAGAACTGCTTGCACATGCTGTGCAGCAAAGGTTGGTTTCTGGGGCAATGGATTCTCATTACTTTGGACTGACGGCTGATGGCACTACAGACATTAGCTCATCCGAGCAGTTTTCCTGCCATGTGCATTATGTGGATGCTGATTTGCGTCAACAGAGTGTGTTTTGGGGATTTTACAGCGCACCAGATTCGAAAGCAGACACTCTCTTCAAGTGCATCACTGACATATTTTTGTGCTTGCAACTGCCAATTGAAAAGCTTCAAGGCTACTGTTTTGACGGGGCAAGTAATATGTCTGGACGCTTCACTGACGTACGTGCGTGTCTTGTAGAAGTCTGCCCTGGCTCCTTGTTTGTCCATTGCTGCAACCAGTCGTTGGAGCTTTGCAAGAGGTGGTTCGGGATGTGGCTCTCGTTGCAGACATATTCAACTTTGTACAGAGCACCTCCAACCTCATCCGAAAGTCAGCAAAACGTAATAGTTTGTATCAGTCTCTTTTCCCCAACGGAGAACCCGTGTCCAATGTTGAATCTCTGTGTCTGACAAGATGGTGCGTAAGGACGAGGGTGATATCCAGACTCCTGCAAGGATATGGGCCGCTGTTTGAGACGCTACGAGCTCTCAAAAAGGACTGGAGTGTTCGTGGGGAGACCCGGTTGAAAATATCAGGACTTTTCAAGCTAGCTATGAAGGGAAGAACTGTCTTCGGGCTGTTGTGCTGTGAGGCGATGTTTGGGCCTTTGAGGCTGTGGCAAGAAGTTTGCAGAAGGCTGATGCGTTCTCAAAGAGTGCAAAGGTAAGCTTTATCCTGTTTTTGTTACCTATAGTTGCTATTTTTGTGTGTGGTCTGCATACCTTTACACACCCATGCTAAAGTTGACTAAAAAGAGGAATAAAAAATAATCTTTTGGAAATTGATCTTAAAGAAATGAGGAAAAATCCAACATTTAAGGACACCAATTTTCTTTGTGAATGAATAATGTATCATAAATAAATAAATGTTTTTCCTATATTTTAAGGAAGAACATTTATTTGTGAATGAATAATGTCAATAAATAAATGTTATTCCTTAAAATACAGGAAGAACATTTATTTCTTAACGATACATTATTCATTATGTTATATTCATTAGCACTGGATGAAAGTAATTACGTAAAAGACATTGCTCAGCTCCTAATTTTTATTTGAGAGATTAACGAAGGCTTTGAAATAAAGGAGGAGCTTTTAACCATGGAGTTCCTGAAAGGAAAAATGTGGAGAGATGACGTATTGCCAATGTCACCGCGGATGGATCACCAAATTTACCTGGAAAACACGTCAGGCTGCTGAAAAGAATCCAAGATAAAGAATGAAAGAGGAAAGCCCTGATCAGGATGTTATTTTCCATCACTGCATCATTCATCAGGAATCTCTATGTAAGTCTGTATTGCAGCTTAATCATGTGGTGAATCCAGTAGTAAAACTTGTGAACTTTATATACATACATCAAGGACGTCAATATTGATACGGTACAGTTTGGTTTTGAGCTACTATGCATGACTTTTGTTAAGGTTTCTGGTAGGGCTGGGCGGTATGACCAAAAATTCATTTCGTTTTTTTTTTCAAAATTATGCCGGTTTTCCGGTTTTTGATGTGTTTTTTTTTCATGCATATTCAGATGTTCAAGATGAAGATCAGATGTGCATTTTCTACTCGTTGAGAGAGGAATTACTGCAGTAAATTGACTTAATTTACTTATTACTCACCACTGTATTAAGCGGGACCATGTCTTTAGCTAGGTGGTTGGTGATGGAGTTTGTAATCTCGATCCACCGTTTGCTTTTTCTGTCATAGCAAGTCCCTCTAGCAAACGCGTCTTTAAGTGACATTTGGCTCGACTTTTCTTTTGCTTTCCCCGTGTTACCTGCTGATGTGGAGGGCGCTGAGCCTGCTGACTTTAATTTCATACATTCTTGATATTCCAAGACGTGTTTGCAGCTGAGGTGGTGGAGCAAATTGCTCGTGTTGCCGCCTTTCGCAACTATTTTAGCCCGACAGCACTTGCATAAAACGGTTGTTTGGTCAACGTCGGATTTTTGGAAACCAAAAAACCTCCAAACAACAGACCCGGCGGCTCCTTTTTTTGGCACAAGTTCGTTTCTACCACTTCTGCAGCATCCATATTCCGTGTGACGTCCCTCTGGTGCACTGCTGTTTACCGTCGCTGCTTAGAAGTGCAGCATTTTAAAGGGTCCGTCTAAAACAGTGTCGCGCGGCGCAGCGCGAACGTTCGTTCCAGACGTTGTGTTATTAAACACACTGGTATGGCGGTATATTAAAAATGAACATTGTAACGAAAATATACACCGGTTTTCGGTATGAACCGGTATAACGCCCAGCACTAGTTTCTGGTGTAACGTTGCAACTAGAGCGCAGTATCACAGAACAGGCATCAATAAATTGTTGGGGAAGGTCATGCCTCTTTTCCCAATCATTTTGGAGGGTCATGGAAAAATGTATTGCTGGCGAAGGGAGGGTCAAGTCTATTTTGACCAAAGATCCCAAAACTCCTCCAGTAGCCCCTTAAATAAAAAATGAACAGTCCGTAATTACTGTTTAGTAGTTTCATCAATGTGTTGGAAAAATGTTGTGGGGTACAATATTTCCCTCTGGAAAGTAGTGAAGTAGAAGTAAAAAGTAGCAGGAAATGAGAATACTCCACTAAATTACAAGTATATTAAAATTGTACATAAGTACAGTACTTGAGTAAATGCTCATACTGCTAATGAATACAATAATGTTTCTGTTGAAAAAAAGCAATTTATAAACCACTCGTGGAATTTTAAAAGATGTAAAAGCTTTATTTACAATTTAAATGCATTTTAAAGCAATCAAAACAGTATAATTACAATATGTTCAGTGTACAATAACAGTATAAACAAAAAAAGACAACATGTTGCTACAGTTGTACTGGGTCATTTGGAGTCATTCAGATTAGTTTGTTTCCATTTCTGCACAAACAGGCTCCAAGAGATGCATTTCTGTACAGCATTTGCAGCGAAGCACAACACACCACAGGGTCTCTGGGTTCCCCATATTTCATGTTTTATCTTTTTAAGAATTCCAATAAAAAAAGGTGCGTATAAATGTTTATTTGACTGTTAATATATCATAGATATTGAGTGATTTTTCTGTTGTTATAATCCTAAAAGCTCAAACACACATAATTATGCTATATGATTTTGTCAGTAAAACCCTGAATGTCACACAACCGTTTCTGAACTGTAACACCTTCAATGATAGGCGGTGAATCACCAGGTTTCCATATCAGTTTCAGAAAATGGTAATTCATCTTTCGGTTTCCCCCCTGCCATGCTCTCCTCTCACACTCCAGCTGTAATACAGTACTTCAAAATGAGGTCTTAGGTTTCACATGGCACAATATCAGAAATCAAAATGCAGTCACAGCGGAGGAAAAGCAAAGTGGATAACTTTGGCACACAGGAAGACGAGCCTGAGACGTGCATTTACAGGAAGACAGGATTAGGATGAGGAAGAAACAGAAGAAAAGTCTTGATTCAGTGTGGTGTGTAAAAACAAATGTCAACAAGCTACAGTAACAGAAAAGACAGCCTCATTGTTTGAAAATGAAACTTTGTGGCTGAACCACTAATTTAACACTATTAAAACATGAGATTAAACAGATGTGAGAGTTGCTGAAATGAGAGTTTAAGGATGATGAAAGCCAGGATCACACTTTATCTGATTTGCATTCATGTTGACACAGCTGTGCAAACATCAATGTGACTCAAAAACAGACTCAGATGAAATCAAGTGTGTTACAACCAACTTCTGTTGCTGCTCTGAATTGCTGTCGGATAACCTCACAGGGAGCGAGCAACAGTGAACTAATTTGTTTTAGAGGATTAAATTAACACAATGCAATGCTGCTAACACTCACTTGAAACAGACAAACTTCCATTAAAGTTGAAAGTTTAAATGTGAGCGCGGTCATTATTATATTCAGATCTCAGTCAAACACTGATTGAAGTGTTTTGAAATAGTATGTTTTGGTTTTAAAAGAAAGGCTTCAATGATGACAATTAACTGATTGGTTTGGCAATTGTTTTTACACTTTTGCAAGCTACTCAGCTGTTTATAGTTCAGCTGGTTCAGTTTTAATCAGTTGTAAGTGTTTTAATAAGCCTAAAGAGTTCTAAGATAAGAATACATTTACCTTATCTGAAGCCTGCATAACCACTGTTTGATATGTTACTGTTGGCTAACTAGTCAGTGACAAACCCCTCTTTGACTCCGTTTTTGGTTGTAGTCCAAAAATCTGAGTGTTTAATGACCTGGCAGGCATGATGAGACTTGGCCAGGTCTGAATCACTGGGCTAATAAACGGATGACATGACCTTGTCAACAAACCAATACTTGCCAACTACATTCAGTCTTTGCTGCTAATGTTAAATCCAGAGGCTGAAACAAAGAACAGTGACAGACCACTCACTGTATTGTAGGAAATTGCTTTAAATATTAAAACAATGCTAAACAGAACAACAGTAAACAAGACAGCAGGAAATGACACTGTTTAATGGTTTAAGTGATTGACATGATTCCATTATTTATTTTGTTCATTATCTTGTTCTTGAGTTCCACTCACTAACTGGGCAGCTTAGTAACATATTAGTTACAAATCATAGTATTGTAAGAATGCTGAAGCATTCCACTCCTGCATTTGTGCAAACTCTTTGTTTTAATGCTGAAAACAATCAGAGCAAAGAGGGAATGAATTTACAGGATGACTGTAGAAAATATAAAGAAGTAAGCTTTATGCTATTTACAGTCATCCTCTAAATCCATGTATACTGACTGTATTTGGTGATAAAAATGATTATAAAAATGATTGGTTATCTCATGTTATATTTTAAGTCAATAGGGAGGAAGTCACGTGTCTTCACCATTCAACCTGGCTCTAGGGGTTACAGAAACACACAGGTTTTTCAGTACAGAGGGAGGATGGTATCATTTGGTACAGTTGGTACATTATCATCTTACTAGTAGCAATGCATGTGGTTTTGTTTGTGTAAAACCGATCAATGCAGAGGTTAAAATCTGTCTGGGCAGGTTCAGTAAATTTTGTAAAAAATTGTAAATAGTCATGAAATACATGGATAAAACATTAATTTTGCAATTCCAAGATAAGAAGATGTATATAGATAGATGTTTAGAAAACTAGTGAAAATTTCAAAGAAATGTGTTGCTGCAGGATTGGTGCATCGATTGAAAGTACCTTTGAAGAGATAATAATCCTGATTACAGATTACCTGATTACTTATTAGCCTGGTGGGAGGAGCTACTGTTACTTAAACTTGACCCAGGGTATATATATATATATATATATATATGACACAAAACAAAATGGACACTTTGCTTAGAAATACAAACAAGTGCAGTATTAAACTGCATTCGGACAGGATTGATTTCTTTAGGGAAAGTTGGGTAATTTAATTGTTTAATTGTTTGTTAATTGTTTGTGCTCATCAGTCCAGAGTGCGTTGTTTCCCCTACCACGTTTTGGTACAAACAGTACAAAATACTTGTGTTTGCGAGCAACGATCTGCTTTTCCTGATGATGACGTTCCCTCAAAATATTCCAGTCTTTTACAATCCCAATGCTGTATTGCCACCTGGAACAAGGTGTTTTTTTTGCTGAGGACAACAGCAACTTTTCGATTACCCACCTCACCTCTCCCTGAAATAGTAATCCTGTCATAACATTTGATGATCTCTTAGGTTGATTCCAGTGTCATTTAGTACTCAAATTATCAGGATAAAATTCACTTCTGTGGCTTGAAACCCTGGTGTACAGTCGGATCTTATTAACTCACTATGTAGACATAAGCAGACATGTAACTCATGGTAACAAAGTGTTAAATGACACAGTAGTTTAGATAACAATGGTGGATAAAAATGATTTTCTTTGGGCCAGTTGGTTGCCACATAAATCAGTCTGTTGCATGTTGGATTGTGACAAGACAGGAGTCCAAGATCATTTTCTCTGCCTGAAACCATTGGAGGGAAAATATGGGGGAAATCTGCAGAATGGTCCCACTTTTAACAACCCTGGGTCTGCAGAGTTGATCACCCGAGGAATTCATAATCTCTGTACAATAAAAACACCTTAAAAGAAGCTAAAAAAGTAAATAGGAAACTGTACAAGGCACATTTGAATTTCCACAGGCGTTTGCACAGAGGCATATTTAGGTGACATGACCACCTCTGCGCTGGAAAGAAGTGCAAATTCCCGGCTCTTTGGTAGCATTGCAAACGTTCAGAGACCGTGAAGGAGCAGAGGTGAAAAAACACAAATCCAGGCATTTCAGAGCTCCTCAAAGGTGTCAACAAATTATCTCCATCAAAGTTAAGATACAGAGTGCAAAGTCTCCTTCCACCACTGGAAAAAAAATCAGGTCCCCAAAAACAACAAGGATTCAATACAGATACATTATTATGCTACATCTGCTGGGTTTTCCAAAGGCTAAACCTGAGAGTTGTCCTGGCTGTTTGTACTGCCTTGCAAGTAGATTATTCGTCCAATCAGGAGGATCAGAAGGCCCACGCAGAGCAGCACGGTGGGCTCCTGGTGGATGTGTGGCAGCGGGTTCTGCTGGATCACAACCCTTCTATGTCTGCCTGCCACCCCCTGGAATTAAAAGAGGACAGAGAGAAGAAGGGATGTTACAGTATCAACAGATAGGTAAAGACAATATTCTTTAATTACGATGATCTACAGTAGTTTAAATGGATCGTTCGCTAAATCGCACTCCCCACCCCTACTGTGCTACAACTGTCAAACTTTCCACTCTCGTACGACATACTGTAAGTAATTTACAGTGATAATGTTTTGAAACAACACAGAGAAGACAAAAGCAGCTTCTTGTTTCTAGCCTGCAATGAATCAACGGTTGCTGGCTGAAATGACAGCTGTCACTAGCAGTTTTTCATCATCATCTGCAGCTAGGCAGCTAAATAAGCCAATGCTAACTCGTTGAAAACGTCAATGACATCATTGGCTAACAGTCAGCATCCTATTGATGATCTATGAGAAGACATGCAAATAAAGAAACTGCACTTGTTTGTGTATTGCAGTGTAGAGCTATTTTTTTTTAAAGATGACTTTTGGGGCATTTTTAGGCCTTTATTGACAGGACAGCACAGAGATGTAATGACATGCAGCAAAGGGCCGCATGTCAGAAATTGAACCCGCAGCCGCTGCATTAAAGCAACACCAAAGATTCTTTTGTACCTTAAAATAATGTTTCCAAAATCATTTCAGTGGTTCATCAACTCGTAAAGGCCGTTATATACTAGACGCAGGGCGCGTTGCGCATGCAATCGTGACATCAAAATTACGTAATTTCCGGCCGGTGCGTCCGATTTTCAGCGCGTGAGCTGAGGACGCCCACCAGCCTATTTTTTTTCAGCGCCGCTCGACAAACCGGAAACAGAAAGCCTGAATGAGCTCCTGGGAAACCGGATGCCAGGACTCGCCGAGTGACTGCAAGTCTGTCTTGTAAACTTACTGGGTTAAAATGAGTTCTTTTTTTGTGAATGAAAGGCTTGATCTGATGGAGTAGGTCATTGAATCAAATCGAAGCATTGACGGCACTGCTGCTGCCTGTTCTGCCGGTGTTTATGTTTTTCTTCTTCTTCTTCTAGTCCTTAGAAAGAAAAACATCGGTAGCCTTTGCTCCTTAGCGCCACCGCTGTTCAGGAGAAGACTGCAACTAGTGTCGCGACCACCACGCGCGAGTATAAATACGGCAATCCCATGACGTCACATTTGGATGCACCATGCGCCCTGCGTCTAGTATATAACGCCCATAACAGGGTGAACGGCACTTCTGCATTCGCTTTGCGGCCCTCTATCAGCTATAAGCGCACTATGCAAGTTTGCCAGATTGGGTAGCGGATCTGTAGTTCAAATGAGAGATACGACAGCGGTAACTGATAATTCCGCTTCCAACCTGTAGGGGGGCCGAAGAGGAAAAGTGCTTTGGTGTTGCTTTAAAGCTATGTAACTTTTAGCTGCAACTGTAGTTCCAATGAGACAACCTTTAATGAAAAAAGTGTGAAAACAGCATGTCCAGTTCATGAATTATATTATATGTCCAACTGAATCATTTGCATTGGCTTTTGCTTAGTGTGCTCTCATTTCATGAAATGTTAGTGTTGAGCGTGTTGTGATATGCATCAAATGTTTCAGGTGAACACCTTGGAATCCTGTGATGATTTCAAATCCAAGAGACTGGGCATACTGTATGTTTACATCCACAGGAAGCAAGTTAGAACAGTTCTCTACATCCTGCCACAACCCTCTTTACTCTGTTCATCTACAGGTGTGATTTCCTTACATCAGTGTGTGTATGAATGCATATGTGCAATCTGTGTTTATGGGTTGGAATTTGTCTGAAGGATTTCCAATCTTTCTGACTTGTTTTATTTTTTTGCCCAGTTACAACATGTACATGCAAAACCCTAACCCTTAACTGTCCGCTTTGCATTTCCCATAATGCAACTATCAGATTCCAGATCCAAATATTCAGAGCCTCAAGCAAGAAAACTCTAGACTGGGTAAACCCAACCCGATCTCCCAGCGATTTGATTTCACCCTGCAGCTCAGGCTGGAAACCTGTACGTTTATCTCTCCTGCTTCCGTTACAAATTTGCAGGAACCAATCACAAACTGGCTTATCCACCTGGCGCGCTATTGGTGGTTTTAACACAATGACGATAGAGAAGCGACCAAGCAGCTTTTTGTTTACATTCAACACGCCGGTCACCAAAGCGCATCACTCCATGGCAGCAATTTGTTGATGCCGCTGTCGCTGCTACGTCACCCAGATCATTGGTCTGATTGGTTGAAGGACTATCCAATTGCGTACAGAGTCATTTGAACAATGCCCGTTGATCAAACCTTAAACAAGCTTTAAACAAGCACTCTCAAGAAACAACTAGATACCTGTTGCTGAGGAAAGATAGGTGAGGATCGCCACAATGAATGACTTAAAGTATCTGGTAACTTCGCTTACACCAACACACACCTCTAATAATAGTAGGGGAACTTGAAATATATTACTGATATTTCGAGGCCTTGCACGAGTTACTTACCATAATTTCCCTATTAGCTCTAGTTCAAACCTGTTCGGAGTAAAACATAGGATTCACTGAGAATTCTTAAATTAATGAACTTATGGTAAAAGCACAATAACAGCTACGCTCAGGTATGAAATCTTGGAGGTGTCTGAATGTGAAGCAGAGTTGTGGTTAAAACATCCACCCTAAGCTATTATTGCTATACTAAATAAAGGTTTAAAAAGGAAACCTTGCACTCTAACTGAAGCATTTACAAGAATAAGAATGGCATTTACAAGAGTAGGAATCAGTTTTTCCACTGGAAGATAAATGTTCTGTTTTGGCATGAAGCCCGTTAAATACAGCCCAGCCGGATGGACTTTACAAAACCATCCAGACATTGACTGGCACAGAATAAGCCTTCTTCCCCAGGGCAAGCCTGTGCTCTGAAAAACAAGATCTTAACGGACAAGAGCAGGAGAGAAATTTCAAAGCTGTGTGGTTTGATCCAAAAAGCGAGCTAAAACCCACAGAAACCCCTAATGCCAGAGGAGGAAACAGGTGAGGGGAAGATCAGTTAACCCTGTGTTGAATCAGTCTGCTTCTAATTCTGCTTCTGACTGTGACCAAGTCAAACAAACAATCAGAGGTAAACAAAGAGCTGCCAGAATACTGATTTAAACAAGACATGACCCCAATTTCCTGTACACAACCAGTTTAACAAGCCTGATAGATTCATGGAATCAGTTGTAGAAGACGCATCCAAAGAAACAACCTGAATACAACCAATCACATTTATTTAGAATCTCCCTGAGATAGCTACAAATTTCAAACTAAACGGAGTAAAAGCTGACCGTTGTAATCAATAGCCTCCCGATTCTCTGTGATATAAATTAAAAACGACGTGAAACACATCGTTCAGGAAATGAAATACTATGTCATGAAGTAGTGTAGTGGCAACAGGAGAGAATAACTTAATCAGATCTGAGTATGTAAATTGCGCGCTCAAGCCCATATGTTTAAACATAGTTTAAACAGGTACATCTCAATCATTATTATTGCTAGACATGTTGGTAACTACCAGGCTATTTTTGCTGGTAACCATTTTCTTACCATATGTTTTTGGCTACACCAATCATGAGAATATTTACTAGCCGCACATCTGTCGGACATTGGGTCTTTCCACCACTCAGAGAGTGAAATATTTTAACAACTTATTGGATGGATTGCTATGAACTTTGGTTCAGACATTGATGGTCCTCAGAGGATGAACTGTAATAAGTTTGGTGATAACATCAGGTTAACATTTGACTGTGTCCAATACTTTGTTTTGTGCTTATCCGCAAATGTTAGCATGCTATCAAACTAAACTAAAATGGTTAACATAGTGAACAGTACACCTGCTAAACATCAGCATGTTAGCATTTAGTTCAAAGCATCACTGTGTCTAAGTGCAGCTTTACAGAGACGCTGGTGTGGCTGTAAACTCTCAGTCTTGTTTTAATTAAATCCACCATGAAAGAAGAAAACTGGACTGCTTAATTTTTCTGGAAAAAGGCACAAGTCTCCATAAGCACATCTGGAAAAACACTTTATTCTGACATGACATGGGGTACTTCTTTCTTCTTTTATGAGATTTTTCCCCCCAGTAGTCATCACAGTATGAACTTTCTAACTTTAAATCAACATACATTGAGACAGCAGTGGCGAAAGGGCAGCACTTACTACACTGCAGCTAAATCTGAGCCTTGATTTCCCCAAATGTCATCAAGGAACTGTTGTGTTTGGCAGAGCAAACTCCCCAAACATGAATTTTTTTTTAAAATTTGCTTTCACCTCCACAACATGGACTTTTGACATCGTAAATCTAGACCCGTGTGGGTGTAGAAGCTAAAGCGAACAGTCATTAGTTCAGCCCTTCTTTTCATTTGGCACCACACAACCTCAAAAGTTTGTCGTTCGACAACACATATTAGAGCTTCGCCTTTGAGTATAAAGTTGCAGTGGATTTTCAACTGAAGAGAAACTTTCGTAAAAGCAGTAAAACGTTGATTTATTTTCCCAGGTTACAAACTTTCTAGCCTTTGAATATGCAAATATACTTGATATATATATATATATATATATATATATATATATATATATATATATATATATATATATATATATTGCTTGCATATTAGCGTTTATCATATTGCACATTAGAGACTTGTCTCTCCTCAACGTAGCTTTGGAAGACAGATTCAGGCTTTGTGGTTTTCAAATTGGCAGAGTTTCTATGCTCTTTCCTCACCTCACGAACCGCTGCAATGATTTAACTTTCAAGATGGTCTGCAGTTTGCAGAATGAGGGACCACGCAGTCAGATTTATGAATCTCAAGACATCAAGTAAAGTTACTTAAAAGCTTGTTTTACTAGTATATGTTCAGTTTATCTCTATTGATGTTGATAGTCAGCTGTTTCAGACATCGTTAAACAATTGTATATGGTTTAACTCTTCAGATTACATTAATCAGATGTTTTGACCCCAAACGCTAAATGCCATCTGTAAATGTCCTCCCACATTACAGTATATTCTGCTCTGTAGTCATTTATATTAATCATTATCAAATGTCTGATACTGGAAGGTGCATGCTCAGAGTTTCTTCAACTCATTCAAAGGATTCAAAAGAATAGTTTGACATTTTGGCAAAGGTGCTTATTTGCTATATTAGATGAGAAGATTGATATCACTCTCATGTCTGTGTATTAAGTAAAAAGCTAGTGCCAGAAGGCTATTAGCTTAGCTCAGGATAAAGACTGGATGCAGGGGAAAATGGCTACCCTGGCTCTCTCCAAAGTTAAAAAAGTATATAGCTACCAGCACCTCCAAAATAAATTAACATGTTGTATCTTGCTTGACAGTAATGTCAAAATGGTTACAGTAAATCAAGTGTTCTGGGAATACAAATAATTACCTATGATTAAAAACACCATGTAGACAATAGGGCTAGTTTGTTATTTGGGTAATTGGTCGCATTTCAGAGTCAGGATGAGAGGTCTGATTTCAACTGCAATCAGAAGCAGATGTACTCCTCAGCTGACAAACTGCAGGCTGAGAGTCTGACACAAAGCCAAAACCAGTTTCACCAAACAATCTTGATATTCAACCTTATACCTCAGGATTACAGAAGGAATATATACACACAGACAGACAGACAGACAGACAGACAGACAGACAGACACACACACACACACACACACACACACACACACACACACACTGGCAATCCTCTTTATAGTTTCCCCATTTTAAACTCTTACCTCAAACAACCCATCATCTGAGAATAGAAAACCTGCTGCCACAAATTGTTTTCCAGGCTTTTAACAAGTAGTTCAACTGACACACACACACTCTCTCTCTCTCTCTCTCTCTCTCTCTCTGATATACATGCGCAAAAAAGTAAAAAGCAAAACATCCACAACTCAAGAGAAAAAACCAAGTGGGCAGTCAGCCAATCAACTTACTCTATGATCGATCAACCAGAAAATCCACGAGACAGACAGTAAATCAACCACACAGTCATTCAGCCAACCAATCAAACAAGATGATATACAAATTCATGTGCACGTCTGCAGATCTACTTTAAAGGATACTGCTGATTATGATTCCATGTTTCATCCAAATTACTACAGATCTTGTTTCATTTAATTACATTTCCAACATTCCACAATGTTTTATATTTTACTACTTTTTTCTCCATCTTAGGCAGCCATCAGTTTCTATTTAGGTTCCAAACAGCAGGTCTATGAATCCATCACAACGAAAATGATATTGCCTATATTTTTCATCAGTTATATTACTGTTGCATTTTAATGAAAGTGCAGACACATTTTAAAAGTCTTCGTGGGTGATGAGTTCAAATGTTGGTGGGAAGCTCCACCATCAGAGATTTGCATACATGCCCTACAGTAGCAAATCATGTTGTGAATCAAAGCCAGAGGACAAACGAGTGAATTTGGCAGCTTTGCACATTTAGCTAGGTTCAAAGGCAAGGATGCCTGAACTTCCCACTAGCTCTTGAATGCACCATCATTAAAGACTTTAATCAGAAACGTTATTACAGTGAGAAACTAATCAGTGACTTTAGCAGCATGAGACGATGAGAAAAAAGACAAGTCAACTTGATGTCCACTGTGATGATCAGGTTTTACATGTCTGCAAGCTAGTTTGTATTGAAATGAATGGAAAAATGGCTACCTGGAAGGAAGGAAAACTAAAACTTGTGGAATGTTTTGCAAAATGGATGTCAATGTCAAATATATGTGATTTGTAGAAAGTGCTAAACACAGTATTCAATTGGGACACTTGGTCTGAAAACCTAGAGGATGAATGTACAAAATCAGACAAATGATAGGATAGAATAGTTGATGTGAAATGCATGACTCTATACATAATTTCCATATTTCTGTTTTTAGGTTAAAAACTGTTGATTCTGCCTTTAGACACATCTCTGATGCAGACGATTTTAAATATCTCATCTCATTCTTGCTCTTCTTCTTGTCTGTTTTTTTTCCACTGTGGAATCATTGAGTCAGCCTGTTCCAAAAAGCTCATGTGATTTTGTTTGGTCACCACAACTTACTATGCTGCTGTTCAAAAATAGCTCTTTAAACAAGGCTACACTTACACAAGCACAAGCACAAGCAGAAGCACAATCTCACACACACACACACACACACACACACACACACACACACACACACACACTGCAAACTGTGCAACTATGCAAACCTCCCCCAAACAGTATAATTTCTCTTGTTAGAGCATGGATAAAAAGTTTAAACACAAAATGCAGCTTACACTTACATCTCTGAACATTTGTCTGCACATTGTTCTTTACAGTTGTGGCTATGTAGTGAATGCCAAATCATTCCAGCAAGGTTTTCTCTACTCTATGTTTGATTCTGGCACAACGTGTAACAGTTGGTGTGTCCACCTGTGCCAAAATCTGTCTTTACTCTCTGCTGAATGTCCGCTCAAAATTATTGCACCTCCAATTTGTTTACACTGCAATGTGAGCATCACATTTTAAAATGCAAACGAGGTACGTGATGCATGAAAACTGAGAGAAATCTCAGTGTTTACAGTAAGGCTTTTTAACATTGTGACTTAGGATTTTAAACGTTTCTGTGTGTATATGGCCTTGCATACAGACCACATTTTATGAGTAAAGTAGAGCTTAAACGGTGCTCACTGGTATAATTCGTACAATATGGAGTCATCAGAAAGCTCAGAAAATATCAGAAATAAATGTAGCAATGCTAAAATAAAACAGGACAAGCATTCAAGCAATCCTTTAGCTAGCAGGTTATGAACACGCAAACACCACAATAAATCAGTGTTTGGTCCTGCATTCCACTGATGGAAACAACAATGCACTCTTACAGTAACTCATGGTTAAACAAGGGTTAAAAATACTGTCTTTTTCCCGCTCTTTGTCTTTCATGCACACTTGAGCACACACAAACAAAAACACAAGCAGCCAGCCAGTGACACCCGACTGGTCGAAAATGTTCCTCAGAGTTATTTCTGTCTTCAGGACAAAGGGTTTTACCTCCTCCTGAAAGAGGACAGAGTGTGTTGGAGTTTGTCTGATTGTGTGAGTGAGTGTGTGAGTGTGTGAGTGTGTGAGTGTGTGTGTGTGTGTGTGTGTGTGTGTGTGTGTGTGTGTGTGTGTGTGTGTGTGTGTGTGTGTGTGTGTGTGTGTGTGTGTGTGTTTTGGCAGGATAATTAGACCTTGTGCTTTGCTCACTGAGAATTTTTAAACCACAGGGCTGAGCCATAATGAATCTACACTGTCACGGACACTAGACTGTCACACACTCTCTTACACACACACACACACACACACACACACACACACACACACACACACACACACACACACACACACACACACACAAGACAGCATACCGAGCACGAATACAGATGTTTGAAAACAAACACACACATAATCATGCACACATTGTGTAAATGTTTAACAGAGAGAGTGAGGGGGGAGAGAGGTTGGATTAAATGAGGACACAGGAGTGGAAGCCAGTGAGAGAGGAATAAAAAAAATAAAAAAAACATTTTTAAGAAGTGCTTTTCTACTTTCTCAGCCAATACCAATTACAGTGAGCTGAGACACCTGTGTGTCTGTGTGTGAGTGCATTCTCAGATGATGTGAGTCATTTTAAAGCCTCTTCAGCCTAGAGTGATGCAGCTCTGCCTCTCAGCCAATGCCTTCAGGCAATGAAACTTTTTTTCAACAGTGGCAACACAATGGCAGCTCAGTATTCAACAGCAATGTAACAATAAGTTGGTGATAGTATGAGAACTTGTCAGTGTGCTAAAATATCCCCCTAAACCTGATATATTTACAGATACAATACTATCAAGTGTATCTCCCTTTTTCTTTTTTTCTTCTTTTTTATATATATTTAGAGGAATCATTTTCATTTGGTTTTACATTTGCCTCACTGTCCAGCTGGGCTTATTTGATGATGGCTCGGATATCCATGACATGGTTGAAATTTTCCCTAAAATCCCTCTAGGTCAGTGGGGGTTGGGACCCTCCAAATAGTTGTGAGGCAAGTCTAAATGGTATAGTCGGAATATCATTAGTTTTGCAGGTATTTGATCATGAACCAAAGTATTGGATAGTTACATTTCTGACCAGATTGTGGCACTAGATTAAAGTAAAAGGATGACCAAAGTTATTATAATTCATCCTGAGGGGAGCATGAATGTCTGTCGAAATTGCAAGGTTACCCATCAAATCGTAATTGAGATATTTCACTCAAAACTAAAAGTGTCAACCTCATGGTGGCACCAGAAGAAAAGTCAGGGGATCATCAAAGTCAGTAGGAATCATCCTCTGGGGACCATGAATGTCTTTACCAAACTTCACAGCAGTCAGTCCATCCGATAGTTGTCAAGACATTTCACCGGAAAACAAACAAAATGTCAACCTCATGGTAGCGCAACAAGAATAGTCAGGGATCACCAACGTCAGTAGTCTGTCTTAATGTCAAATGTTATGGCAATCCATGTTGTACAAAATTATTGTTATGTTTTGATATCTGTTCTTGTCTTTGCATTTTTCATAGTGAATTACTTTGAAGTTTACCTCTTAAATGTAATAAAATAAAAAGTATGAGAGGGACAATTGGTCTTTGGTAGACATATGCATGCAAGAGGACGCAAGTAGACATTGCTTTGTTTTAAGGGGTCATAGGTCAAAAAGGTTGGGAGTCACTGGTCTAGGTTCCAGATGGAGGTGTTCAGGAGGCAGCCACATCAGAAGCCTTGAATCACCTCAAATTCACGAGCTAGATATGATTCATGGTGATTCACCTATCCTGCTGGGCTTGTTTGATGAAAGTGTGAAGTACATGGCATTGCTGTGA
Organism: Gymnocephalus cernua; assembly: GCA_023631565.1. NCBI lineage: Eukaryota > Metazoa > Chordata > Actinopteri > Perciformes > Percidae > Gymnocephalus > Gymnocephalus cernua. Next base: position 8,855,681 of record CM042437.1, on the reverse strand, counting down.
ACTTCCTTGGAATTTCCCTTTGCTCAGAAACATCATCAATTTCCTCTCAGATCTTTCAACTCTCCGATTCGAGTTGGAAAATGTTATCCCTCCATTGTGTCTGGGCGTCTGGTAGGGTCACTCTTCAAGGCAAACTGGTCTCAGAGAGCAGACATGATGACTCACAAAGATCTCAATGATTGTTGAGAAAAGTGTCTGGAGTAGAAACGCTATGGCCTGGAGTCAGGCCATGGAGTGGTGGTCTCAGGGAATGTACACAGTACACAGTTTGATAAGAGACACAGGACCATTAAATGGTGGGTTCACCACTTACAACAGGCATATGCATCGAACCAAAACCCCTGCTATGTTAGGGACATGATCGGATGAGATTTAAGCGTTCAGGTTTTTAGATGATGTACAGTAAGAAATCAGAAGATAAAACGTTTCCTCTCCTAAAAACAGAGCGGCAGTAGGTGCACACCTGCCACCAGCAGGATGGATGCTAAGCAAACTACAATCATCTGTTCAGATCAGCTTTTTTTTCCTTCCTTCTAATTCAGACTGATCCCACTCTCCTGTATTGTGGCTCTTGCTCACTGTTAGCTAAGGGAGAAAATAGACAACCCCAGTTACACTAGCTGTTTTTTTTTTTTTTTTACCTGCCAGCGAGTTAAAGTTAAATGTGCCTAAATTCTCGCTATCCTTCCCTTCCGTGCAGGTACCATACCTCTGCATGACATTCAAACCCACATCTCTGATGTGGTGCCCAAGTGTTTTACCTTGATTTCTTCAGCCATCTGTTCATTTTGTGCAATCATGGTTATATTGGGATTAATACTGTTTATTAATTTACTCAATCATCTGTGCGGCCTTAACAGAACACACTGCTTTGTTTCAGCATCAAACATGTTCTTTCTTCTTATACTGGTGATCAAGTATCTGATTCAAATCTGAAAAAAACGTCTTATACTGCTGTGGTTAAGAAATTGTGTAACCATGCATGTGCACTTGTCCACAGCAACACCTGGCAAGAGAACAGGGAACAAGCCTCCACGTTCCTCTTTTCTCTGCCTCCTCATTGTTCTACAGCATGAACAAACACACATGCTGACACTTTCTGGATAATTCTACACCCTAGTTCACTAAGACATACACACACAATTTTCTCTTCTTCTCTCTCTGTCTTGCTGATAGTGTGACTAGGTGTTGAATCATCACATTGTCATATATTTCTCCAGCCTCTGTTTTCCTCTGCAGCTTAAATCACAGCAGTGATGGCCAAACCTTGCATGAGTCTTGACACATACTGTACCTTATCCCAGGTTGTGGGATTCACTGAGTGATACTGCTGTCTGCCAGAAGGCAGATAAGTGCAGTGATTGATTCAATCCAAAACCTAAAAGATGGATGAGTAACACAGCTCTGATAATGATGGGTTTGAGAGCAATGTGATGACTGCTGGAACCACAAATTCACTCAAACAACATCCCCTAAGGAGTTTCATGAGTTTTTGGTGTTTGTGTTTGCAGAAGCAAGAGGGCAGAAAGGGTTAACTGTTTTCCTTTTTGATGTTCATTGACACCCAGAAGGTTAAACACGGCGGGGGGAGAACATTTTGACTAATCAGACTCCTCAGCTGTAAAGTTGTAGCTTACACTGAGGGAACATTTCAAGCATCTTCATTGGGATATAACAGTCCTGTTATGCTTGTTCTTGACTTTTATATTTTAATCCATTTCTCTGATGAGATTTCAGTGAACGCGCTCAGCTTTTTTTTTCCCTCTTTCTCTCTGGCATCCTAAAGCTCCAGTTAGTTCTTTGATAGTGGAGTAAATACAACTACGATGATGCAACATGCAGAAATGTTGCCAAGGAAACAGAATCCAAGAGGAAATGAGCTCGTATTGCAGCTACACAACTTTACAACACACCCTGTCTGACTGACTGATGGGTAAACTGCATCATTCAGAGGATTTATATTCTCTGCGATAATGTGATTATCTCTTCAGTGAGGCAATAGACTACTGTCGTTTCACAACACAATCAGAGCAGATTAAGCAAGCAGGATCCATCTTTGAAAATACTTGTCACATTTTAATCTGCAAATGGAAAATGGTGTGTTTCAAAAAAGAGCCATATAGCTAGTAATGGGAAAAATAAAAATGTCTTCTCTTATGTTAGAGTAGTATGATACGGAGAAAATATGAGACACTGCAAAGGGGATATAAAAAAGAATCTAAGGTGCCTTGTGGAGTTGTCTTGTTAACAAACAAAAGTTGTTTACATTCAGTCCAAAACATTTCTCATTTCTCACCAAAACGCATTGTATCTCTTCTTGAGGTCTAACCTGATTTTTACATTTTTATTTTTTTTAAGTCACGCCACATTTACATCAATATCAATATCAATATTATTTCAGTCTTCTTCTTCCCTGCAATTGCTGGCACAGTGCCACGCATATTTGCATGTTATCGTCACCAACTGTAAGTGGCAGAACAGTTTAAAACCAGTGGTAAGAATATGTATCATGTTGCATGCAAACAAAATGGGGACCCACTCGTAAAAACATTGCTCCTAAGCACTACTAGTGGTCAAAACTACACATGGGGCCTTTAAGTTTAAAACTTTACTCCGTCTCCATCTTTACATTTCTGCAAGAAGAGACTCTGGAAATGACTTACATTTCCTGTTCATTCATTCAACACAATTTTCAACTATAATACCACATAACAATAATACTATCCATATGTACGCATTCATGTCCCATTAATGCATCTTACTAACTTGGCATGGATTGCGGTTGCACTTGGATCGTGGTTGTGCCTGCTGCTGTGGTCCTGTCTGACACACACTGCTACTATTACTTTTTGTCATAGTTTGATTATTATTATAGTTGTTATTATTTGCTCTGCATCTCTGTCTCTCTCTGTCTTTCTCAACCGAACCGGTCGAGGCCGATGGCCGCCTACCCAGAGCCTGGCTTTGCACACAGATTCTTTCTGTTAAAGAGGGGGCTTTCCTTGCTCATGGTGGAATGTTGGGTCTCTGTAAATGTGATTTAGCGGTATATAAATAAAAATGTACTTGAAATACTTGACTTGATATACAATTAAATATTCACAAGCTAAATAACTTCCTGTTTTAATCTGCCAAGGAAGAGTCAGCATTCACAAACAGTTCCATGTAAATCAGTACCTCAGTAAGCCAGCCAAGAAATAATCAGTTAAATTGCTGCTACTTAGGTTGGGCAAATAAGCTCCACTTTTATAATGTGAGCAGTCAATGAGCTCCTCTGCGCCTCACCACATTTAAACACCCAAGTTGTACCACTAAGTTTTGTTTTTGTTTCTTTCCCACTACTGAAATTGGCTGAAGCCTTGCAGAGGAGAACTGCAGCTGCTTTCCCCCCTCTGTGCTCAACAAGTCCATCTTCTGCCCCTCCGCTGTTGAGGGGTCATATGGCTGTTTTCTTGTTTTGTTTTTAGCTTTTTTTGATTTAGTGGTTACTGTGGCATCTTGATTTTCTGCAGCTTCAGGCTGACTGCTTGGTTATTTTCTGATCAAAAGTAATTTCATTCTTCTCACCCCGAGCGCAGTGGAAATAACCAGCTGGTCACAGATTCCCTCTGATCACCCACAGCAACATTTTAGGGCCATTTTTGTTCTGATCCCCTCCTCCGTGTTATTTTTTGCTCTGCTGAGCATATTGCTCATTTTCAACAGCATTCTGCTTCACATTCACATGGTTAAAGGACAAATCCAGCGCAAAATGAACCTAGGGGTTAATACCACGTGTCGTGCTGTGCAACCAGTAACCAGTTACAAAGCTCAAGCACGGCGTTCGTCGTTCGACTGGTCGTGACTGTTTTCCCAAGATGGCACAGACTGTGCCGGTGAACGGTACTGTCTTTCTAAACTATCTTTTTAATAAACTGTCTGTACACTTACAAAGTTCTCAATGCTTCGGTTTACATGTAGGGACTCTCATTATGCTACCGTGGAAGTGTGGTGCTATTTTGAGCCTTGTTAGTGGTGTAGAAATAGCGATTTCTTTTTACTTTACCCTTGCCCGATGACTAGCGTTATAAGCTAATTAGCAGTTTGCAATAAAACTGGTCACATTCGATTAGCATGAAAACATATCCCAGAGAACGGTCGACTCGGTACACATGTGTTATTAACCCCTAGGTTCATTTTGCACCAGATTTGTCCTTTAAACAGCCATTGTTTTGACTTAGATTTTGGGATTTGATAAACATGAATTGTGGCAAACAATGATGACCAACGTGGCATGTGGCAATCAAGGGTACATTATGTTAGATAGGGACATAAATCACTGAACAACGAAAACCAAATGATGTTGTATTTGGTAAATGTCATTTAAATCATTTAGTTAACCACAGTTTTCTGTCTGCCATTCAGCTGCTCTACTGTGCTCAAGTGCTCCATACTGTAAATGTGATCGCTGGTGGTTACTCTATACCCAGATCCCCTATCGCACACACACACACGCACACACACACACACACACACACACACACACACACACACACACACACACACACACACACACACACACACACACACACACACACACACACAGATCACTAACCCTGAGCAGAAGCAGTCTATTGAAGTCGTCTCCAATGCGTCGGAGCTCTCGTCCGATTGCCTCCGCCTGCATGTCCCCTGCTGCGTTTCGTTGCCGCGTGCTAGAGGGGCTCGGAGATTGTCCTGAAACAGACAGGAAAAAACATGCTCAATTTGCTAATATGATCAAACAAGCACTAACTATATTGTACAGTTTAACATTGATTAAAAGGTTTCAAAGCTCCTCCACTGAGACAATCATACTTGGAAGATGCTTCATTTATGTGAAACATGAAATTATGTAGTCAAACAGGAGTCTATTTGAAATATGACTGGAAACAACAGAAACCCGACAATGAATGTTAACTGAATTGTATACAGTGTTACAAGATGGCAGCCCATTCATTACGACATATGCCCACTCAGTACACACATCACATGAGTTTGACATAAAGTCCACTTGGGCACACAGCATCACCAGAACCTGCAGTTCAGACTGTGGCCACTAAACCCAAATCACCACGCAGCCTAAATAAGTTCCTGTGAGCTGTAACAGACTCATTCTTTGATTTTGAATTGTATGACAAACAGTGAAGACATGCAACAGAAAAGCAGACAACACTATTTAAAACAGTTATATGCAAACCTTCACGTGATGTGCATGTCCAGCTGTCCCGCCAACACATGAACTCAGCATAATGGTTACGGTTATAAAGATGCATGTACGTATGACCAGCAAAATCCCATCAGCAGTAACATTTTAAGGAAATGAAATAACAAACAGACAAAAGAAAAATGAACAAGACAAGCAGAGAAATTCAGAAAGTGAATGTTTTACAGTATCAGAGCAGAGACTTCTTCAGTTTTGACCCAGTTCAGTTAATTATGTTATATAACATGCATGCTCACAATGCTTTCTAAAAACCACAGAAGATACGAGTTACGCAAAGGCATCAGGACAATGTAGATAAATAGATATAACATTTAAAGAATGTGTGTGTGTGTGTGTGTGTGTGTGCGTGTATGCATTTGTGTGTTTCCGTGGTTAATCTGTGATATTTTCAGTCAACATTAAGTCAGTATGAACAGTATGAAAGCTCTGACCTCTTACCGATCTCCACTTATGACTCATAAATGCTGTTATGAAACCCAGACTTAATATTTCTCACATCCTCCAATATTTAAGAGACCGATACAGCTACGAGGCTGCGTTCAAATCAATCCATCAGGCTGCTGACTGTACCAACAACATCCACAAAAATGTTTATGTTTGGCAATATAGTATAGTGTTTTCTGTACTGTGCATTTCCCAACAGTCAGTCAAACTGTGTCAACAGAAGACACAAATGGTCAGCTGAAAAGGTTCTTGATTTCACTAGAACACATAATGAATTACTCCTACTTTAGACAGTCAATTATAAGCCAGCTTTGTGCAGCCTTTTAACTCTGACTCTGTCTAAAGTTTATATGTTAGATCGAAGCCTCAGGCAAAATCTGTGTTTGTGTAACCAGCCCAAAGGTTGTGTTTTAAGTGTGAATTTAAAGAAATGCATCAAAGTCAACTGTTCCACTCTGGCTGTGACTGAAGAAACCTGACTGAAGGCCCGATCTTCCTGCTGCAGGAGTAGGAAGTATTGTGATAGGATAAGTGTAATCACGCAGTCAGGGAGCGACAACAACAAGACGATAAACTGATCCTCCTTAAGCCTTCTATCTCACTCTAACACACAAACAGGCCAGTGTTCCTGCTAACTGAGACTTTTTTTTTGCGTTGAGGATGATATGTGTGTTTGTGTTTATCTCCTATCTGTGCTATCTGATGGACGTAGCGGACTGAATGAGAGGCAAAGGCTTTCAGTCTGCATCCTACAATAGACCTGCTGGCCTATTTTGACTGCTACACACACACTGAGCCCTATTTTAAATATGCACTTAATGAATGACACACAGGCACACACACACTGGTCTGTTTTGACTGTTATCTTGCCTGTCTGGCTGCAGTGAGAGAAGAGGGAGAATAAAAGAAACACAAGGCAATCAGTGAAGCTAATCACTGCTATTCTAAAAAGCAGAGCCATACCTACAGAGGTTACAATAAGGAAGTTTTGTTTCAGCCTCCGGAGATAACGTTTTTACTCACAAAACACAACTATCCTTGTAAAAAAAAAAAAAAAAAACGCAGATAGATATGGGTGTGGTTAAAGCTGGGGTCATTTAAATTTTTACACAATTCTAACATGCAGAATCGCAGAAAAACAAATATTAAAATCTTATCAGGATAAGACTACAATGTCATTACATAATAGATATAATTGTTAGGGGATTTACACTGTTATTTATGGTTGTTTTTTTGTGCCAAATCTCAGATTCATGCCACAGTTTGGTTTGTTACCAAGCAACAGGAGAGGCAGCCTTAGCCGACAGCTAAAAGCTTGCGTGTCTTGTTCTGTTTTTGTGTCTAAATAAACAAGCAGAAATAAAAACAGGATCAGGGCTGTGAGAAGTGATGAATGTCCAACAAACACTTTGGTGTCTCCATCTTCATCCACTTCAACTGTAAAATCCTGCTAATGCTTACTCTTCAACTGATAATTCTAACTCTTTCATTGCTTCAACTTCAACACGTCAAGCCCTTAAAGGGGAAGTGCGCTTTTTTTCACACATGGAAGTCTGTTTACAGGTCGGCGCTGACACACCAACATGATTATCGGCAACATCTCACCGCAGATCGGACTAATTGCTAGGTTGGGCGGTGTCATTTTCTTTAGATTGTTCCCCAAAAAGGTACATTTGTCTCCAACTAATGTCAGTGTTAGCGTTGAAATATGGAAACATCAAACATGCATTTAAAATAAATGAAATGAGAGTATATCCAGTTGTTCCTTGTCTCTGTTTGCTCAGCAACGGTAAAGTGTATGTAGGGGACGCAGGAGTTTTCTTTAGTTTATTGTAAACAAACTTTGTGATTGGGTCTATTCAGCAAGAGCATTAGCGTTTTCATTAACTCCCCCTTTTAACAGTTTGGTCTCGGCTCATTCACCTGAACGGAGTTAGGAAAATAACTCTGGAATCCATTATTTGTGAATTTTACAACTTTTAGGACATACTGATTTGGATAAGGGCTATTCAAGTGTCCGTACTGGAAAGTTGTACCTCTTTTACAATGTAAGTCTATAGGAAAAAGTATTTTTGGGCCCGATGGCATCACGACAGACCCAGTAGTTGTAATTACACGGTTTGGCCACTATGTCAAATTGGCTTAAAAGCCTGGCGCTCTTCCTGGGGGCTTGGTGTGGGCCCACTCCTTAACTCTGCTTGAGACTAGCGTCTCGAGGCTACATTAGCCACTAGTAGCATAACAAACCCGGTTTTGACAAGGAAGAAGAATGTGTGGAACAAATGTGTGGTTCTGTTTGATTTTTTTATATTTTCCTTAAGACGTATGTGAGGGCAGACATTAATTTGGCTAGTTTCAGTGAATGGTTGCTGCATCATTCTTTTTACTGTGATGGTACACACACACACACACACACACACACACACACACACACACACACACACACACACACACACACACACACACACACACACACACACTTGGGCGTGGCCCTTTTGGTTTAGCCGGAAGTCAAGACCCTTTCTACTTCCTGTAAATCTGACTCGGCATGATTTCATGAAAACTGTGAATCCAAGGCAGCAGTCCAATATTAGCAGGTCTAACAAAGCAGAGTCTATATCCTTTGTGTTCCACTTCTGGGATTGCTCCCGTGCAGCAGGAAATTCCACCGGATGCATGTATTTTCCTTCTGCTTACTTTGTGTTAGAATTTTTAGTTTGGTGGATTTATGAGGACTATGGTTAACTGCTCCTCAGATCTCTGCATGGTAAATTGAGACAGCTAGCTAGACTATCTGTCCAATCTGAGTTTTTCTTTGCACCGCCCATGACGATTCTGATTGGTTTAAAGAAATGCCATTAAACCAGAGCACATTTTCCTCCCATCCCCAAATGCTATGTGGAGTAGCCAGACCCTCCTTCAGAACGCTTTGGAGGAGGGTCTGGCAACGCAAGACTAAACAAAGCATGCTGGGAGGCAGAATGTGCTGCAAAACACAGAACAAACAAGAAATATAATTGTCATTACACAATATCACAAAAGTGCCTTTATGTGTTTGTTTGAGTCCAAGAGACCTCCTACCAGAGAGTAAAAGATTATCTGAAGATTAGTGAAGATTATCACCTATTTAAGGGGTTAAGAGTAAGATCTAGTGGGAGAAAAGGGGGAGTAAAAAAAAAACATCCCAAGTATGTTTTTGTTCACCTTTTTACTATCATTGTTAACATTCATCACCACACGCCCAAACCCTCAACTCTTTGAAAAAGAAAGCTACAGGGAGCTTGTGCTGGGCTCATATCTGGTTTCATATTTTGGTGTACACCCGCACAGCAGCAGCAGCTAAATTCCACTGTGAAAACAGTCAGATCAGCTTGTATTGGCTGATTCAGGCCAGTAACTTTTTACACACAACCGGCACTGTATTTTTAATATAGTGTCAGGGTGTGCATTCATGTATGTCATGACACTTTAAAGACTTGCAGGAATGCAGTTTACCACCTTCTTAAAACTGATATTCTGGATGGCAAAAATGACTAGTAGGAACATTATTTTCGCCATGAGTAAAAGCATTATCATTAGGTTTTTTTTAAGCATGGTTGATTTTTGAGGATATCAGAAGAAAAACGTGCATTGCAATGATGGAAAGTGTTGGTTTAACGGTTTTCTTTTCGAAAATATATCTGATTCATATTTCAGGTAATGCTATTTAATTAATTAATGGCATGCCTATCCGTTAGCATATCAGTTTATTCGCTGCGGTTTGTCACTCCATCACTTGTCAGTGAACTTTGTAATGAGGAACCTGCTGTTCCACATGTGTCTATTCAGTGTTAATCATCGCCTATATGTGAAGTGCCTGTGCTCACCGTGCTGCTGGTGCGTCGTCGGTCCTCCGTCCTGCGCCCCAGCCATGTGCTGTAGGGCATGGTTCATCACCTGGCCGGTGGGGCTCGGAGTCTGCGTAGCTCTGTCAGCCGTCACTGGCCTCAAGGAGACCGGGGAGCTCGGCAGTGAGTCGCCCTCAGAGGAGAAATATCCACTTGAGGCGCGGCGAGGAAGGTGGAATATAGACCTCTTCTGAAACACGCCTAGGCTGTCGACAGGGGAGCTGGCTTTGGTTCTGCACCAGGACGGCGAGTCCGGCTCTCTTCCTCCGGTGAAATCGGTGTGGCCAATCCGCTCGCCGCAGTCGTTTGAACCGGAGGTTTGCGCTGAGGCTCCAGCGGCACCGACGGGTGGTGGACCTCCTTCGCTCCCCTGTGTTGCCGTTACTGCGGCCGAGCCATCGGACCGGTTTAGTGGTCTGTTGGATAACCAGAGCGGCACCGTCAGTCTGGGCTTTCATCACTCTGACCAAGCAGGGGTAGCAGCATGCAGCTGGATATGAAACAGTGTAGCTACTTCTGTGTCAGAACTGGACCTCGTGTTTTTCCTTCAGAACTGCGGGTTTTCTGTCATTGAATGACATTCATTTCACATGGAATCGCGGTGACTGGCGCGTCAACGCGGACATGCCTACCTTAAACTATGATAATATTTGTGTCTTTTATAAAATGTTAACATATTCTAACTCACGTGTCACTGCAGCTGATATCCACAGCGAGGTTAGAAGTGGTGGTGTTAGTGTTTGACTAGTTAATGTGCAGTGAGGCCTATGCTCCATATTCCTGTTCAGGCGATAGCCCAGGTTTGCTGGCCAAACTGTCCGCCCGCCCGGTGCGTCTCCATTGTTTGACAGAATTTGCTGATTGCAGATCTTTGTTTGACTGTGTGTGTGTGTGTGTGTGTGGGGGGGGGGGGCATGAAGGAAGCGGCTGGAGTAACTTCAACTGCGTCACATATTAACAGCCTGAAAGACATGTCTCAACGGACCAGTCCGTCTGAAAATTAAAATGTTCGAGTAAATCAACTCAAACAATCTTTCAGTTTGTTGGGACATTTCTGCTTATAGACGGCAACTCCTACCGAGTCACGGTACAATTATGCAAACATTATTTTTGCAAAGTCACTTTATTTAAAACACTCTGATTTGCATAAGGAACAAACTAATCTTACACATTTGTCATGTTCAGGTTTAATCACCAAAACTCTCAACGTGACATTCTAATAAAAGAGTCTCATCAAAATATTTTGATGCAGCGCTTCCTGTTTGTCCAGACTGAAGTTTAAGCGCAAGGATTCCCAGCGGCAATGACCTACTTATGTGCCAAAATGACCTAAAATTATAACCAACTGATGTTTGGAACCAAGTCTCTACGTACCGACAAAAACACTTTTACGCACCTTTGATGAAAACAGTCACTTGCTTTTTACGCATTATTACGCACGGAGAAACAGCGAGAACAACCGCGTTTTAAGTGGATGCGACATCTGTCCTCTATGGTCTTCTAGCCGTATGAGAATGTGAAACTTTCACAGTGAGGTTTTGGTGCAGATCCGAGCGCTACGATGAGACATATAAAGCGTGTGAGGCGGTACATAGTATAGAGAAATTGCACCAAAACAAACCAGTGGTCAGCTCGCCTAGAGGGAAAAAACAGACGGAGGGAAGAAAAGGAAACCCGAAACACCGGTACCAGAAAACTAGCGACAAGGCATTTGATCAGGTGTCGTGGTGTTAAATGTTTAACGAGATCCGTTCAGCGGCACGTCTGCACAATCACTGTATGAGCTTTGTTTCTGTCTCCGTGGTCGACAACAGAACGGTCTCTCCAGAAGAAAAAAAATGAAATTTCAGATTACACGATAAGGTTTCACTTTACTATTTAAGCAAATATATTTAAATGATTGAACAGCTGACACGTGGACGATGTAAGTATCTTGGAATATTCTGTATTTGTATCTTTTCGTCTTCAAAACCTAGTGGTGCATGTGCGCCTCCCACAGGGCAGCGCGTGCACATGTACAGAGTTCCATAAACTGGTTATTAAGTGTTTAAATGTATCCTTTACAGTCCGGTATTTGCCTATTAAGTGTTAATACCAGGAGAGCTACAGGTGAACTAGAATGGGAAATGTCACGTGAATTCGTCTCCGGTCATGGAGTGGTGAATTATAAAGCGGCTGCACTTTGTGACCTCGATAATAAATAACAAAGCAGACAGCCTCTCATCTATGAACACAAATGTGCTCTTTTGTTACAAGGAAAACATATCGTCACATAAGTCTTGACATTGTTTAGAGATATGTATAGTGCCTGCCTGCCTAAAAACTCTATTCAGCAAATAAAATGCAGTTTATCGTGCACTCCTAAATACAAGGCGACCCAATACTGCTTTTACCGCGAGTGAAATGCCGTTTACATTCAACTTATGGTTATGGGTTAATAAAAGGAACTAAAGCCGGCGGTGCGCTGCGGCGCCAACCATGCCGGCGAAGTCAGAGGATAACTGCAAAACGCACTAACGTAACTTTACTCCTAAATCCCTCTCAATTTCGAAAAGAGGAAATATCCATAAATCGCTCTAAACTCTGACTGGAGTAATGTAGGAATATTATATGAAAAAGAAGCGCAGTAAAGGGAACTTAAATATATGTTATGTCACTTTTAACGCATGACAGAGTGATATTTCACAATAAGAGAAAACATTACAATGTAAAAACAAAGCTATTGTTAATTTCCTGTAGGCTATTTAAAAAAAAACTACCATTAAACATTAATGAGGTATAACTGCGGCTGTTTGCAGCTTGACAGCTGACATGCCGGTCAGAGGGAAACTGGATTTTTGTAAAGTAGCCTAATTGTAAAAAATAAATAAATAACAAACAACACACCTTTTCCCCGTCTGTCCCAACTCACCTGGACGGATTGTGCATGTTAGTGGTGGAACATCACCGCTGGCTCCAAAAACAACACGATGACAAGTTGGCTGTGATATAAATATGGCTTAATAATATCAATGCAAGTTCAAATAGGATCCACAGTTCCAAAGTGAGCAACACATTAACGTCTAAAAGTGAAAGAAAAGTGAAATAAATCCCAGAGTTGTTGGTGAAGTTTCCCCGGGAAGTGGTAAACAAACTCCAGCCAGAAAGAGCGCTTTTGTCTGCACTAAGATTTCCTTCCTCCCTTACTCCGTCTCTTTCTCTAGCTAACTACAAAAGGTACTCTCTGTACTGTAGTGCTCTGTAGTGTGGCTCCTCCTCCAAGCCATGGTCCACCTACTGATGGGTGGGGTTTCTTTTGGCTCTATTCTCTATTCTCTGTCTCCCCCTGTCTCTCACATGAGCCTTTACTAGTATCTGCATGAAACAAAAGATAACAACTAGGAATTATTTCAATAAATAATGCCATTTTTGTTAGACCCATTCTGTCGCTCACTGTTTCTTGTCTCACTGTTTATTGTCTGCCTGTTTACTTTATATCTACTATCTGTGTCTATAGCTGTGTTTCAATCCACTAATTCTAACCCGATCTTGAGCTTGTACTGCTTGAACACTGAAAAGAGTGACAGAATATTAAGAGTATGCATCCAAAGATGTCTTGAAGATACTTAACTTGATTTTCGAGTATTGATAAATCCTTTTACTCTGTAATGCTCAGAGGCTTTAATGATGTACAGGAAACAGGGCCACCTCTGTAGCAGCATAATATCCTGTCCATTATTTCCTTGTATTAAAACTTGTATTTATTATGAATTCTCTTTTATTGGGATTAATCTTGTTCCTGGATGTGTACTCTTATCTCGTTTTTTGTTTTGTTATTTGCCTACATGGGCCTCTGTAGTCAATGCATCTCTGTGTAACATTATTTATGTAAAACCTATTTTAAAAATAAAATAATGTTTGGGAAAACATGTTTGCTCTCTCTTTGTCTTTGTAGCTTTCCACAGTTGAAAGTCAATGTTTGTTTACCCATGTCTTGTAGCATTTGCTGTTAAGACAAAATGAATGAGTGCACACATTTAGTTTTGCACTAAAATCATACTTTGAAGATTCAAGTATTCAAATGCCCCATTATTTCTCATTTGTTTTCCAAAAACCCACAAAATGAACATACACTTAGTATTTCCACTTATGTACAATGTAAGAAAGATGAATATGCATTTGATATTGAGACCTTCACAATTTGGTCGAAACTGACGCCTACACTTGTACTATGACTGCTGGCATGAAAGTAGAGCTACTATTGAAGTTATGAATCATCCTAAAAGCTCTGCTGGTGCCATATTTTTGTTTCCGAAGGCAGAGTAATATGTATTTCTGAAAAAATTGAGGAAATTCAGTGAACAATATTTTTCCACTATAGATATGTGGTCTTCGCTTTGTATGTCTTTTGTTTTTGTACTGTATGTAAGGTATGTAGTCCCTGAATATGTGTGTGTGTGTGTGTGTGTGTGTGTGTGTGTGTGTGTGTGTGTGTGTGTGTGTGTGTGTGTGTGTGTGTGTGTGTGTGTGTGTGTGTGTGTGTGTGAGTGTCATTATGTACTACTGTGTTATTGACATTTCTGGATGGAAAATGTCTGTTGAAGTCAAAAGACGGGACACTTCAACAGTTCTGGTTAAATGCTTACCCACCATTATAAATCAATGTGCAAGGTGTATTAAACTGCAGGAAACCACAGAAACAGGACTGCTGCTTCATGCTATGTTACCAGTTAACTCTCAGTGATGAAACTGACCTAACCATGACTTAAATTGACTAACAAGTGTCAAACATGGATGACTTCTCATTTGGCCTGTGGTACAGTAAGAGGCCATGGTGTAAAAGTGAGAAGCTGTCTGTTATATTCATATATAAAACCATGTTCTGTATTACCTTTCCATATTAAGTCAACAAGTCCTCTAGCCCAGGATGACACATATAAGCGTTTTTTTTTTTTATCTGAGGCCAGTATTGACAGGGAAACAACAACCCATTCATCTACCCAACCTACCCCCCTCTGCGACAGACAAGAGTCCTAATTTAGTATGCCTGCTAGAGAGCTTTGTCACTATCCAGTAAACCAGAAAATAAACATTTATTAATACAGCTTTGGGTGGTGTTTTGTCTGAGGAAGCCCTGTTTGATCTGAATAATGCCACAAAGCAGGTTAAATGTTTCATTGCATTTAGGTTTCAAAAGTCAAAAGTCAAGAAGGTGGATAATTAATTTCAGCCTGACACCAGGGGGAAACAGGATAAACTGTGACTGACTGCTCAGCAGTCAGTGCACGTCTGGGGGACACTCAAAAGGAAGTCGGGATTGGTTCCCACTACCAAGGTCATGTAGGCTGCTAGAGAAGAGTCACAGTCATCAGTTCTCAGGTGTGACCTGCATCATTTCTTTGGTGCCTCAAACACTGAAAGTAATTGTACGTTACAGCCTGTAAGTTGCTGTTATAGCCTCAAGGCTTGGTGTAAATGACAATGTACCATGACCTTTTTGTTAATGAAACAATATTCCACTTACAGCATTCAAACGAGTGGTGGGGGTAGCATTGGTAGAAACTTGGAGGTGAAGCCGAGTGGGTGCGGTCAGGCAGAGAGTAGTGAGCAACATCCGATCTTTTATTTATTTATTTTTTTGCCTTTATTTATTCAGGGAAGGTTCACTGAGAGGAAGCCTCTCTTTTGCAGGAACGCCCTGATCACATTCACACAGTTCCACATTCATACCTGGAAGCTGCCCAGTACAACCACAGTCGGATCTGCTGGCCACTGAGCAGCTCCACTGGAGCGGTCGGGGTTAAGGGCCTTGCTCAAGGTGGTGGTAATGAGGGACGGACAAACACTGCTCCTTCACTTTCCCCACCCAGATTTTATCCTGTCGGTCTGGGGATTGAACCAACAAGCAGGACTTGTCGTGACAGCTGCAGGGCAGAAGAGCAAGAGAGGAGTCTCATACTCGTATACACATTAGGACACACACACACACACACACACACACACACATCAATACAGACAAAAGGGGTACGCCAATCAATGGCATTTACATGTGATTAATTCCAATCAATTCCTCAGAGTGTGGGAAAATGTGTGTGAATGGTTGTAAATATCTGCCTTGGTTAATGTTAACTTTGTCTTGTTTTCTATTGCTTCTTCTGTTTTTGTCTTTTCCATCAGACAGTAAGTGTCTGTTGTTTAATGTGATGATGATAGTGGTGGTGTGATACTGAAGAAGGTGCCAACGAGGAAAATATTTATGGTATGGCAATGCTGACCCAAAGGCAAATGGATTGATCTGTTTGATGTATCTGCACAGTGACTGTGGTGGGCTCAGGCATCAGTACAGTAAATAAATTCTTAATTTTGTAGGGTTTTGATTAATAGTCATATAACAGCAGGATGGAGCCCATACTGCATTAATTACAACTTCCACCAAGTTAATTTCCCCCAACTATATATCAATGAAAATTTCAATACATGTTCACTTGTACCTGGTCATGATGTATGTTGAGGAAAATAGAAATATAAGCTAGCTCAAAGCATCGCACAAGCCAATAGCAGGGCTGTAGTCTTCTCTTGTTGTCTTTTTAATTGACAAACCATGATTAAAAATGTAACATTCATGCTCATAAACCTGCAATAAGAGCACCTGCTGCAACAAAGGAAAAACAAGTTGAGTTTAATAAATAAAAGAAAGAGTTCAGTGTAGACTGTACCAAATGGATTTATACACTGTTTTTTGATGTGGTCCTATACATATGGGCAGGGTAGAATTAACATGCCATTAAATAAATTGTCCCAATAATGGAGAGTATTGCTGGTTCAGGTGATTTAGTCGTGGCCTTTGTCACATATCACTCCCATCGTCTACCGCTTGTGCCAAGTTTACAAAGAGGACGAGATAAGTAAGAGGGGTGTTTTCTGCCTGGTTGATTTTATACAAGTGCATTTAAATATTTCCCGCTTTATAATGACGTTTGTGGTTGCTTGTGCTCTCCACTGCAAATTTGCTTGAACAGGCAAATCATTGTTGGAGCCCGGCACCACTGGAAAATCAACACCTAAAAGAGTTTTTGGCATCAGTCAGCAGCCCTGAGGGAATTTAAGGGTAATTACACATTACTTACTGCAGAAGCCACCATTAAATACAATAGAGCATAAAGAGCTGTAAATTAGTGCCAACCCTACAATACTGTGCAAGTGAAAAAACAAACTAATGGCCATATGTCATCTGTGTCATGATGACTTATACTGTGAGTTTCTAGAGACACTGTGGCAGTCCACTACCCTATAGTACGTTATTGAGAAACACGAGATGTTAACAGCTACAACCCCAGCAGTCGCTGCACGTAATAAACAAATTAAAGGTTATTTTACTGTTGCTATTATGTGTAAAATATAGATAAAAATCTATCCCCAGCATGCGCCTCAGGCTTCATCACAGCATACTGACTCAGTTGTGAAAGTCAGTGAAGTGTTAGAAAAGGGTGAGTAAGGCTGGTGAACACAGTGTTTACTGAGAGACTTAGTGTGAAACAACTTGTTAACAAAGGTGGGCACAATCTACATATAACAAGTGGGTAATGCACTTAATATTAGTAAAACTTCTATTTTGCTCCCGGAAACACTGCTTCATGTGCAGAGAGATTATCTTTTACTAATCACCAGAAAAGTAAAAGTTAAGTATGCAACAACAAAATCCTGCAATCCTTGTGCTGATTTGGTGATTAAAACACCAGCAAGTTCCCACATCTTGCATTGATGTATCTTCAGCTACTAAGTCTGAACACAATTTTGACCCTTCTTTGTATTTGACACCACACAAGCATACTACACAGTCAATAAATACACAGTGTTCAGATTTAAGTGAGTCACAAAATACACAGCCCTCCCCCACATTTGAACCCAGTGTTGACAAAAAGAACATTTATTACCAGGGTTCCATGTAGCACTTTGCACCTAAACCCTGCCAAATTCTGCCCACTGTCACTGATGCTCCATGTTCTTTCTTCATGCCATCATGTTCCTGTCCTTCACCTTTCCTTTCACCCCGTCAAAGTTAGGAGACCAGATTAAAAATCTAATGAGAAACAAGAAAACTGGAAAAATAAAAATAAACTGTTCACTTGTATAAGTCAGTTTAAGTTCCTCTTTACTGCCACTTATTGCTTAATAACTACTAATATCTGCAACATAATAAAAATGTTACACCAATCACCATAACACTAATCCAACTCCATCACAACTGAGCAAAGTCATTTGCTAATCAAAATTGTGAGTTGCGGCTGAAAAAGCTAGACAGTGGACCTTAACTTAAGATCATTTTGAGCTGAGATGAGAGATGATGAGTTAATTAATCAATTATTGCCAACTATTTTCATAATTAATCAATTGTTAAGTCATTTGTTAAGCAAGGATACCTGAACAATTATGGTTCCAGCTTCACAAATGATAATATCTGCTAGGTGTGTTTGTCTTCTATGACAGTATATTGAATGTCTTTGTTTTGTAGACTGTTGGTTTCTGCAATTTGAAGACTTCACTTCACAATTTTTATTACTTTCACACGTATTATAGAATGAGAAATCATGCAATGGAGACAATAGCCAGCAGATTAATTGATAATGAAAATAATTGTTAGCTGCAGCCCTAATAAAAATTAATTATGTATATCAAATACAACAATAAGAGAACAATATATAAAACACTTATTCACATTCTGAATCTGTGTTCCAAAAACAAGTGTGCATACACGTGTTTGAAAGATAATGACTACAGGATATTGAGTGCTAATGGAAAGCCATTTGGTTCCCATGCAGTGAACCATGACCCCCCCTACACACACACACTCCCCCAATGAGACAATACTGACCACCTGGACAAGTACTGTTCGTGTGTGTGTGTGTGTGTGTGTGTGTGTGTGTGTGTCCATAATATTGACTGGTTGTAATGTGAGAGGTCAGGACACAATAGCACTGTGACTCTGAAGACCTAACACCATGCTGAGAGAGATCACAGCTATGTGTCACAAAGAAACAAAAACACACACACACACACACACACACACACACACACACACACGCACGCACACACACGCACACACACAGATGCTTTAAAAGAATAGTTAATCCCCATCAACAGCAGTACATTGTTTCTGTGCCTGTTTCCTCTGGGGACGTGCCAACCACCATCTACTCTGACTATGGATAAGTAACTCATACAACCCCATTTCAAAACATCCAAATTATGTCTTTAACTTGTGTATCACTTGTCCATCTTTATGTCAATCAGACTGACTCTGACATGGAGAGATGTACATCCATTGCTCCTGTTTTTCATGGTTTTAATGATAAGTGGGTGATTATGAACACTCAATACCAACATATTTGTCATTGTGTTTGTGTTGTTGTGGTGTGTTTACTGCTGGGCCTAACAGCATGTCATTGTCCAAGCAGATCCTCTGCGTTGATTAGAAATTGACAGGTGCAATCCGCTGCATGACCGTGTTCCTTAATCCACTTGGAGTTTGACTAGCTTTGTTTACTCATTTGCAACAAACCCACTGTACAGACATAGATGAGGCTTATTTGAATGCATGGCACAATGTCCCTTTTAACAAATCTAAATCTAAAAGCTCAACTAATCTGTCTGTATTTGCCTGTCTGTCTTTTTATTTGTCTCCTCCATCTGTCTCGTCTCCCGATCTTTATCTTACAACTCCGCCTGGAACTCCATTTGTTCATTTCCATACGGTACTCCACTGTGAAACAGGATACGTTGTGCTGACTGAAAAACATTGCTGCGTGCATGTGTGTTTGTGTGTGTACTCTGCTTGTTGATCAGTTCCAGCAGTGTGGTAGTACAGTTGTTCCCACTTTACTGTGATCAAACAGTAGTGACAGACACACTCCTGTGCACACAAACACTTACACGCACGCACGCACGCACGCACGCACGCACGCACGCACACACCTTATAATACAGCGTGCTAATTAAATACTGTACTGTAGTGTTGTCATGATTGGGCTGGAGTCCATTCAGCACACTGTTTATCATCAGGTCCTTACATCATTACATCATCACACATGATAAAGACCAACAGAAATGCTGCCTCACATCTTGGACAACTGACAGCTTTAGTCTAATCTAGCTGTAGTCTAAAGTGTTCCTATCTAAAAAACACCAAACAACAAACAAACCAAATTAGCCAACTAAAAATGCCACTGTGATTCTGATTTAACCATCTTGTCACATTTTCAGAATAAAGTTTTGCTCCGCTTTCCTGTGGAACGGTGTTGTCTTTCTTGTGGAAAAAAGAGACACTAAATGGGTGAAGTCGAACAGTTTGCTGGATCTGACGCTTACTTGACATTCTTAATTGGCCAAACAGATGCTGATAAGGGGGGACCATCATAAAAATAACAATCAATGGTTGGCCATAAACGGCCCAATGGGTGACTCTCTACTTGGCATGCCAGGGCCCTTATAAACCTATTTTTTTCTGATGGCCTATTGTTAAAAAAACAAAATGTTGCTTTTAATGGATCTAACAGACTTTTAGCCAGGATGCTTAATATATACTGACACCTGTGGATCACATGGCAAACATTCAACAACCAGATAGTCCAATCAGTATTGCAGCAAAATAACAAATTAAGTTTCCCTGTTTCACCCCAATTGATCACATGTATGATGGTGCAGTAATGTTGAAGCCAATTGTATTGAAGGCAATGGCAGCTATAAATCACCTTTTAGTCCCTGAACCGCATTGATTTTACAGCACATGGAGTTTGCCAAGTAGTCATGGAAATAAAGATGTTCAAATTTCCATTCTTTCTGGGTAATGTATCTTTATAAATCTTTCTATCCTTATATTTAACTATATCTGCTAATGAAGAATAGTGATGACGAACTGACCGAAGAGCCGGTTATTAACCCGATTCGTGTCACTGACCCGGGAGAATCGAGTGCCATACGTCAATGAACCGACTCAATCCTGTTTTTTACCTCATTAGCGCCTCCACTGGAGTGGTGGTAGAATCAATCAGGAAATGGGCTACCTCGAGCAGCACGATTCATTGGACCGAAAGAGTTGTTAAGAGAGTAGTAGAGGCCGTGCACCAGGCTGCTGACCGAGACCAAACGTAACAAGCATAACGGTAAGCAAACGGTTGTCTAACGGCTCTTGGCAAGTTTGATCCAAGAAACCTTTATTTCTCGTGCATCTTAACAAATACACGCCATGTTATCTTGGTAAGATAACGGTAACCTCCCTCCCCCCCCCCCCCCTAGATTTTCAAACCTCTGGTTTATTTTAGAAGGAACATCATTTGCGGCCAGTTTTGACAGCCCTATGTGTATGGGCTGTTGCATTTAAGTGTTTTGAAGTCACTAGTGAAATAGCCCTGTATCTCAATAAGATGATTAGGTTTAAGTTTAAGTTATGTTTCCATACATCTGTATTAAAGATGCTGCATGAAAACAAACAAATTGTTTGTTCAACAGCAGTAAAAGAGCGTAGCTATTTAAGTGTTCAGTCAGTGAACAGTGGTGTGGAAAAGTAGAAAGTCAATTTGGTTATTGGAAAAGAAAAGCACGTGGTTAGTGAGTTACCTCAACAGCTCAGTGTGAACAGAGGAAATGGAAAAATAGACATGTTTGTTCTAATAGATGGTCTCTACACTGCGTATGTGTGTTTTAGTCTTTAGGTCACATTAGGTCAAAGCAAAGAGCGGAAAAACACATTGTGAGGTGCACACACACCTTTGTGTCAACATTATCGCATCTCACTCAATTATTAAAGAAAATCAACGAATTCAAACGTCTACAAACATTTGTAACTTTTTTATTTGTACTAAGCACAACATTGATTGTGTTTTAGTTAGGTATGTGTACTTTTTGTGTTATAATAAAACATATAATAACATTTTATGCCACTGGAGTAGCCTACATATATCTCTGATTAAGGGACACGATTAAGGGTTCATGGGACAGTGGTGGCCTAAAGGTTAAAGAAGTGAGCTTGTGACCTAGAGGTTGTAGGTTCAACCCCAGATTGACAGGATGAAATCTGGGTGGGGAAAGTGAATGAGCACCCTCATTACCACCACCGAGGTGCCCTTGAGCAAGGCCCTTAACCCCAACCGCTCCAGTGGAGCTGCTCAGTGGCCAGCAGATCAGACTGTGGTTGTACTGGGCAGCTTCCAGGTCTGAATGTGGAACTGTGTGAATGTGACAGGTCGTTGTTGCAAATGAGAATTTGATCTCAATCAACTTACCTGGATAAATAAAGGTTACATTTATTTTTTTTTAAATTTAGCATTTCCAATGATGATGATAGACCATGATGTAATTACATGCTACACCCAAATTACACCGCTGGAAATGTATTGGAAAGGAGAATTAAGCAACTAGTCTATATCCTCGACATTCCACTTCTGGGATCGCTCCGGTGCCACAGGAAATTCCGCCGGATATATGTTTTTTCGTCGATGTCCATTTCCTTCCTCTTCCTTTGTGTTGGAATTTTAAACTTTTTTTATTTATGAGGACTATGGTTAACTGCTCCTCAGATCTCTGCTGAGTAAATTGAGACAGCTTAGACTATCTATCCAATCTGATCTTTCTCTCGCACGCCTAAAACAACTTTTGAACAAACACGTTTCACCAAAAGAAGTTCCTTCCCGAGGTTATTTTGCAGCGACTCCGTGCAGAGTTTAGCGCTGCCCAAGACAATTGTGATTGGTTTAAAGAAATGCCAATAAACCGGAGCATGTTTTTCTCCCATCCCGGAATGCTGTGTGGACTAGCCAGACCCTCCTCCACAGCGCTGTGGAGGAAGGCCTGGCAAAGCGAGACTAAACATAACACACTGTTTTCTTTCTTGATTTCTTGAACTATCATGATGGCTACAGCAAGGGCGTATCTTTGGGTTCAACATTGGGGGGGATCCCGGGACATGTCTGCATGTATTGAGAAAAGTGACAAAAACATTGAAGAATTGTCGGAAAAAAAAAAAAACTCACGAAAGGCGACAAAAAATCAGGAAACCTCCAAACTTTCCAAAAACTTTGGAAAAAAGCCCAGTTTTTATTAGTGTAAATTACGCCTATGGGCTACAGTATGCTTGAGTAACAGCGCCTGAAACCCCTTTCCCGACAGCTAAATCCCAGCAATCTTTGAATTTCTCTGAAGCTCTCTTTATTCATTCTTCTCACAACTATTTCCAAGTGCAACACCATAAATGCCTTTAAACAAAGACTGTTCAAAATGGTGCATTATCTGTTGTCCCCATTTGTAAACATCAAGACTACAAGGGCAGGCCAAAAACACAGTTTTTGGAGAGAGATCAGGAAGTTATGTGTGATGCAGCCAGGCTGAGGCTATGTCATTATAGTTATGGTCGGAACATTGGACAATGTGGTCGGAAGACACATCGTACAAACTAGCTAGTTGCAAGCACACTGAAACCTTTAGATAGATAGATAGATAGATAGATAGATAGATAGATAGATAGATAGATAGATAGATAGATAGATAGATAGATAGATAGATAGATAGATAGATAGATAGATAGATAGATAGATAGATAGATAGATAGATAGATACATTTTAGTGTGTTCTTGAGCAAAGTGACATGAAATGAGGCAGTGCAGAAAATGAGTAAACATACTTAGTCAACATATGCTTTAATGTGCAAATATTTTTCCATGGGCAGTTCTCACAGTTCATTTTTTGTAAATGCAAATTTTCACAGTACCTGATTTACATGTGAAGATTCAGTTACACATCGCTTTTTACAGGTGTAAATGTATTTGCACCTGGAAAACACTGCACTTTATCAACCAAAAGCCATGGCACATGCCGGTTTTAAGTTTCAAATTACACACAGCAAGCATTCTGCTAGGATTTATTGCACTTAAATGAAATGTCAAAATAGACTACAGAGGATGTACACTGAGGGAGGAGTCACCCAAAATGACTTCATGACATTTTCTCACCTGAAAAAACTGAATTCTGCTGTACGTTGCATCAAACCCAAATGTGAAATCCATTTCTCTCATTCTCTTGCTATATTTCTCTAGCCTTGTGTATAACAAACCCCTACATATGTACATACTCACCAATATGTGGAGAAAAAATAAAACCTACCATAAACTATCTTAAAAAACACAAAACATGATATTTCAGGGGCAGGATGCAGATATTTAGATGAAAGAAGCAGACAGCAGAATGTGCACTCGGTGTTTCCCCCTGCAGAGGGTCTGGTGGGGTTTTAGTCCCGCAGAAAGAGAAACACCAAAAATATTACTGCAAAAATACTAAAATTACAGAGAGCTGGATGTAATTGTTATTAATAGGAATCACTCAATTTGTTAAACAAGTGTCAATATTACATTTGTGGGAGCCAAACTTGTAATTCTGTTTATTGTGTGAGTTATTGAGTAAACCAGCCAATAAGCATGTTTGCACTTATAGTCCATGTAGATTGCATTCTGTGGGGACTCTGAAAATCCTGATTGATTACCAACCATTACCTGATAGCCTGTCTAATGCTGCAATACATGGTTGTCTTTAAGACGTTATTAGTCTTGCTTTGCCTGACCTTCCTCCACAGCGCTGCAAAGGAGGGTCTGGCGAGTCCACACAGCATTCCGGGATGGGAGAAAAACGTGCTCTAGTTTTGGCATTTCTTTAAACCAATCACAATCGTCTTGGCCGGTGCTAAACGCCGGACAGAGCCACGATGCTGCTGCAAAATAGCCTCGGGAAGAAACTAGTTTTGGTGGAACATGTGTACGTTCAAAAGTTGTTTTAGTCGTTTAGAGAAAACTCAGATTGGACAGATATTCTAGCTAGCTGTCAGGATTTACCCTGCAGAGATCTGAGGAGCAGTTAACCATAAAATTCCAATACAAAGAAAGCGGAAGGTAACGGACATCCAGCCAAAAAGAGTGACAACCGGTAGAATTTCTTGCAGCACCGGAGCATCCCGGAAGTGGAACATTATGTATATACAGTAGACTAAGACATTATTCAATAAAATTAAACTCCAATAATGGTTGCTGTCTTGTCATCTGTAGAACAAATGAGTGTGGCTCTGCACAGGTCAGTGTGGAGGACACATGAGTCATCTGGATATGTGCAATGTGAGTCAAATTCCTTGTTTGTCTACACAAACCTGGCCAATAAAGCTGATTCTGATTCTGGGGTGTATCATGACTGTGGGCTGCTTCTGTGTGGAATTGGTTTGCATAATTGTGTGTTGATTTGATGTCAGACAGATCAGTAATTTGCCGCAATCGGGCTACAAACTGGTACCAGTCTGCAAAGATGTTATCAGACAAGAACGGGCATCTCCTACCGCCTCTTACCCACCGCCACCACCTGCCAGTGCAAGCAGCAACTTAAAACCAAACTGCTCTTTCTGACCACACACCTCTGGTTAGCCACAAATACATTTCGGGACAGACAATTAATTATCCTGTGGTAGGACAGAACTGTGTAGAAACATACTCAGGGCTTTTACGCCCTCTTCAGGCGTATTTGTTTCACAATGTGCGCGTAAAAGCATGGCGAGGTATGTACAAACAGGCCGCACTGAGGTAAAAGCGCAGACTGCCTGTCGCGGGAACTGAAAATGGCAAATTGCGCTTTTCCATGTCATGCATATGCATTCATGGGAGGGTCAAGGGGAAAGTGGGAGTTTCACATAAATCGATGGGAGGGGAAGCGTAAAGTGCGTCTAATTATGTATTCTGCAGTATGTACAAAAATCTCCCGTGAAAGTGTGCCCAATTTTGCGGTGAAAATTCTCTGCCTCTTAAAAGCAGGTGTAAACTTGGAAGCGGGTTTCCTCACATATGCCGCCTGGTGAAATGGCAGCAGTAATCTGAGCAAGACGAAGACATAGGCCAAGGAGATG
Organism: Gymnocephalus cernua; assembly: GCA_023631565.1. Taxonomy (NCBI): domain Eukaryota; kingdom Metazoa; phylum Chordata; class Actinopteri; order Perciformes; family Percidae; genus Gymnocephalus; species Gymnocephalus cernua. The sequence continues at coordinate 8,830,201 of CM042437.1, read as the reverse complement.
AGCTGAAAAGATTTTTGGCACAAGGATCACACTTTTTCAGTTGAGTGAACACATCATTATTAAGCGTTACAGTTTAAGCAGCCATGCAATATTACAGTTACTGGAAGAAATCAAAAATGACATTGAATCTCAGCGTTCACATTCCATTCCAGCAGTTGTTAAACTCCTCGCTACATTACAAATATTGGCATCATGATCACAGTACTTAACGCTTTGCTACAGTGCAATTTACGGCATAGTGGGCAGAGAAAGGTGCTGATTAACCGATGAACTGCAGGTTTGGTAAATACGACTTAAGCTGAAGTATCACAGCGTGCGCTTTCTGCGGATTGGCCATGGCGCTGATAACGCTACGTTTGCAAATGTACGTACATCTGGTCATCAGTCTTAATAAGTGGTAGGTTTGTAATATTTGGTATACGGCAGCGATAGCCCTCCTGTATCTGTCCATGGTTCTGACATGTTCTTCAGCCACAGTGTAATTCCAACACTTCTCAGAAAGCTGAGCAGAACAAAATGAAGTCTACTGATTGAGCATTAAGTTGCTGACACGTCAGGCAGACGGCAAAAAACAATTGCCAATGGAAGCCGTCTGTGTTGTCGCCTCACGTTGCCTGTGTCTTGGCCAAATAGTTGCACTTGAACACACCGCAAAGACTGTAGTCGACAGCCAATGATGAGTATTTTTGTAACAAAGAACTTACAACTCATTGTACTGCGGTCTTCATCTCATATAATTAGATCTAGTATATTTGTATGTGTAACAAACCTGACAGATGAACACATGTAAACAGCATGTTCCATGCCTGTATGTGTGTGTGTGTGTGTGTGTGTGTGTGTGTGTGTGTGTGTGTGTGTGTGTGTGTGTGTGTGTGTGTGTGTGTGTGTGTGTGTGTGTGTGTGTGTGTGTGTGTGAAGTTTCCATAGAGAACAGTGGGCTGACTCAAAATGAGAACTCAGGGTTTCCTTTACGAGCCTGAGAGACATAAGACGAGTGGAAAACTGGTTTTAAAAAAACACACACACATACAATATTCTACGAAACCATACTAACATATACACACAACAAAAAACATACCCCCGAAAAAATAACATTCTGTACACACACACACACACACACACACACACACACACATACGCACATGCACTGAGATGAACACATGATTATTGTATGTACACTATGAAACATAGCATTACACCCACCTGCCAGCACGCATACCTTTGTTAAAAAGGCGGGCTAAATAAACAACGTGATTGCCACAAGAGGTCATAAATCAAAACGTACATTATAATGCAGAAACACTGTACAGGAGTTATGCATCACACTGCATCAAAAAACAACTTGTGATTTGTGTGTTTTTAAAAAGCTTATACGTACTAAAGAAAACGTTTCTTTTTTCTTATATGTAAATACTGCACCTTTTTTTGCTTTTTTTTTAGTTTTGTAGGCAGCACATTGACTCTTTCAAAAATATGGATAATAAAAACAGCAGAATACACCATGACAAAAGAATAATTGATAAAATGTATTAGTTGTCATGTATAGTGTCAAAAACATCAGCATGAATATATAGTAAATATACACTGTTCATCTGTGTAATTGAGAATTACCATCAGCATGTAGAGGGAAATATTCCAAAAGTTTGAGTTGTGTACAGTACAGTTTCTAACATTCTAGTTATGATTAGATCTCTTGTGGTGGATATAAAACCGCAGGCGAGAAAAGGCAACAACATGCAAGACAAAGAAATCTGCCACAACAAGCAGCACACCTTTTATTTCTTTTTGTGTTTCTTTTCTACCCGTTTGTTTTTCATCTGTGTTGTTTCTTGTTCCGTGTGAGGTTTTAATATTTAAACACAAATCCCTTTTCAAACAGCGAACAGCGAACCTGCTTCAACCTAGCTTTTCTTTTTTTCTTTTCCATCTACGTTACCTCATATTTGTACTGTAGCTGTTTTCCATTTCTTCTTTATTCTTCTTTTTCTCTCTTATCCTCTAAAGCAACTCTTTGCAATGGTGTGTGTGTGTGTGTGTGTGTGTGTGTGTGTGTGTGTGTGTGTGTGTGTGTGTGTGTGTGTGTGTGTGTGTGTGTGTGTGTGTGCGTGTGTGTGTGTGTGTGTGTGTGTGTGTGTGTGTGTGTGTGTGTGTGTGTGTGTGTGGGAGGGTGGTAAAGAAAGATAGGAAAGGTTATGGTCTTAACGGTGTGAAAAAGTGTGTGGTTTTCTTTACCTTGACAGGCTTCAAGAACGTGCAAGAAAATGTGTGCAGTGACAATTTTAAATCACCAAAAAATGCTCTTGTGCACTCCTTAACACACACCCACAGGCACACTTGATCACCCACCTTCACTCCCCCCATACAAAAGACATTATCTCTCACACACACACACACACACACACACACACACACACACACACACACACACACACACACACACACACACACACACACACACACACACTTCTAAGACATTACTTATTGAGTGGTTTAGGAGAAACATGATAATGCTATAATGTGTGTGAGGCTGTTCTGAGAACAAGAACTATGTCACATTCCCATTTTTACAGATTAATGCTGCATCTGTACTGCAAGTGTCCTGATTTGACACTATAAATAAAACTTAATTTAATTGAATTGGTTGCATATCAGGCAATCTTTTGTGAACAAATTGTGTGTGTGTGTGTGTGTGTGTGTGTGTGTGTGTGTGTGTGTGTGTGTGTGTGTGTGTGTGTGTGTGTGTGTGTGTGTGTGTGTGTGTGTGTGTGTGTGTGTGTGTGTGTGTGTGTGAACTCAAGCTCCAGGGACTCTGCCTTTAGGAATGCTGACTCTTGAAGTGTACACATGTCACCGCCTGATCAGAAGGCCACGTGTAGCGCAGTACTATCAACAAGACAAATGTCCTCATTGAAACTAATATTCCTTTGTTTCTGCAAACTGTACTTTAGTCTGTTGGATTGCAGAGGTAGATTCATCATTTCTTCACGTTTTATTAAAATCAGAGAAGTGGTATCTGAGAGACAGGCTGTGACACACAATGTAGAAGGATGGACTAATCATGCAGTGTGTCCTGTCTCACAGATCAATCTATTTTGAAAATGTGACAACATATAGTGGTCTTGTAATGCATCAGTATCTCATGTTATAGCAAAATACAACTAGTAAACTAAACGTATAGCGTGAATTGTGAAAATGTAATCCCTACACATCCACAAATATTCAGCATCCAGAGCTTCTTTAACTTTTAACTTTGACAACCCCCCTGGTTCGATTCCTGCCGAGGATATCATCCATTAAAAGATTTTTATTCTAGAATTTTTTTTAATTTAAGTTGGTTGAACACAAACACCATGTTGGACTCTCACACACACTACTGCAGCCACACTTTGAGTACCAGTCATCGAGCACAAACACCACTTCTCCTTGTCCTTGTTTTGATGAGAATTATTTTATGCCTACCTAGATAAGCCTATAAGCAATGGATGTTTCTATAGTATGTCCATGTGGTGCCTGCATGACGTTTTTTACTGAGATGCAGTAGAATGAGTACTGAGTCAACCATAATTACAACGTTGTATCTCCACATATGTTAAGAATCACCACCACCACCAAACAGGCCCGCTGAATCTCCCGCCTGTCTTCAATGCGAGAAAAATCTGATTTGTCCGCATTGGCAGTGGTCACTTAATGCAATCCGGTTTCAGCGGCCGACAAAGGTCGCTTTCAAATGTTGAGTGTAGTGTGGAAGCCTTGTGACTGAGCGTGAGGACTTCAGATTCTGCTACAGATGAGGACAGAGTGTCCAGTTTAGGATGAGAATTGCAGGCCTCCCCTGCTCACAGTTTTAGCCACCATCTTAAAAACCCTCAACAGCTAGTTAGTCAGTAAGTCATGGAGATAGTCTGCATCACCACTCAGTCGAAGGTGAGTTTTTTTTTCAATTTGGAAAGGCATAGAGAGCCAAATCCAATCAAACAAAACTATATGTTATCACAGCTAATCTTAAACCAAAATAATCATAGCATGAGTGTCCCCTGGGTATCTTGGCAGCAGTACTGTATATTACACATATTAAGGGAAACATGTAATGTATGCCTTTAATGACAAACAGTAACTAAACACTTACTTCTACAACATGGTTACAGATTAAAAAATATAATTTGAATAATTTGCTGTGCTCAAGAGCATGTCATGGGCAAAAATTATTTCTATCACTGTCCCTAATCTAAATTTCATATTTAATTTTGAAATTCAAGCCATCAGCTGCTGCTCATAAGCTTAGTTTTTACCACACCACAACTATGACAATATTTTGCTTTCGAAAGGAGAGAGCCACACAACTCTCATTATATATTTTTGATTGTATAATTAGTTTATGGTTAACACAGACATCAGTCACATTACTGAGGGTGAAACAGCTGAGTTGCGTGGCAAAAATCAGCGTGTTGATCGTTTTAAGTTAACTTGGATCACTGCTATTCAAGATCGACCTATAGTATAGTGGGCATGTTGGGCAGTGCCGTGCTGCTGATTCTTCACACATGACTTAAAATTACACAGAATAGCATTAAAGCCGAACAAATAAAGAGCGAGATTTTCCTAATGCGATAATCATAAAAAAATACGAGATATAATTCATGAATATGGAGACATTGCATAATATGAGGACAAGATATCTTTCTACTTAGCAAATAAGGTCAAGCAGTTCAGTCCAGGCTTTTAACCTTTTTGTCAGTCCAACTTCAAAAGAAAGCAACAACCATTGGAAGTCAAATATAGCAAATCTAATTTATTAGCTGTTTTCTATACACAAAATATTATCTGACAGTTGGGACAATTCAACGCTGATTGAGCTTCAACATTTGTTTCTACACACTTTTGGGAAGACACAGGTGGCCTCGCAGTCTACAAGCTTTTTAGCGTAAGAAAAAATTAAATTGACCCTATTTGGCTTAATAAATCACATGTGTTACCAGATGTGGCTCCATGACCCTTATGTTGACCTCAGTTTAACAGCTGTATTGTAGAATGTCAGGTATTGCATTAATGTTTGTAAAGTGATAAAAAAAAAAAGTTCCACTCCTTTGTTAGCACCATAGACTGTATACATTTTGGACATCGTCTCAGAGACTTCACCCATAGGCTCCTAAAGAGCCAAAAGAGGTGAGGTAGGCTGAATGAAGCCTACAGTTTATGTATGCCTCCTGTGACGGCAATCCACCGGTCACACACACACACACACACACACATACACACACACACACACACACACACACACACACACACACACACACACACACACACACACACACAGCGTTGATCACACACACACACACACAGACACAGAGTTGCCCTGTGCACAGTACACACACACCGCTGCCGGGTGCACACCACTGCTGGGCGTACAGCACACACACAGACACACACACACAGACACACAGGCACACACAGACACACATACACACAGTTACGGATAGTACAGAGTACAAAGTTTCTTTACACTTGACACTTTCATTACAACTAGTATTGTTGTAACGTTACCCTTGGAACATAAAAAAACTCCACCAAGGAATCACAACTCACCCTGTGCCAGCACCGGGACATTGAGCAGAGACAGCCCTGCAGGCACGTCCTCTCCACCGCTACGTTAGATCCACAACTCCCGCTCATTATCAGATATATTCGTTCTAAACACTTTTCTCTGGGCCAATTCCGTTGTACAGCCTGGAACACTGCACCGTGTTTCATTTTCAATATCCTTGACAAACTTTCAATCTTTCTTCTTTCTAAAGAGCAGCTCGTGTGTGAGATCCTGACAGAGCTCCAGCTCATATAGCGGGTCTGTGAAGGTAGGCAGGCCGAGCGGGAAGGCAGCATACCCGGCAAGCAGCCGCCGGCTGACATGGCAGATTGTGGAGCCTCTCAAGTCCGACATTGTCATACCAAATTTGCAATTAGCCATACATTTTCGTAAAACGGCCCATATTTGAGCTCTACATAGATTTCTTGCATAAAAAAGTGTCCGAATTGAATTTAGTATTGGAATAACAGACGAACAATGTATAACATTTCTGAGATCTCCGCGACCTAGATTAAGAAGACTAGCTGATCTCAGGTCAGTGGTGTATGTAAATGTTGGGGCATGACAAAGACTAAGGACTAGAGCCAAATAAGGGACAGCCACCGAGTTGACGTCAACTCAGTGGTTTGTTAGGATTTGCCCGTTTTCTAAGGCAGTTTCAAATAGTGAGATTTGCAGAGGAAAGAGGTCTCAATGGCATTTTGAGGTTCTATGTATGTCCTATTTACCCACCAAACTGTCATTTTTCAACTATGACAAGGTAAAATTGGTTTTGCATTCTATCACCCCTTTAATACCTACAATATACCAAAAAGTCTGTAAGAGAAGTAAGATAAAGATTTCATGAGGAAACATATGCTATCTGGCTGTGAGGAAGTGTCTACATGCGTCCTTTTCATCTGTGCAACCCTCAGGAGTGTCTTGTTTGGTAGGGTGTTTGTCTTCCCACAGAGCAGTGTGTGTGTGAGTGATGTGGTAACACACATACATGCACACACATACACACAGTGGCATTATGCACCTGGCTGCAGCATGACAGAAGTTTATCAGCAAGTGAATCTAGTGTAAACCAACAACGCAGGTGTCTTTTGTGTGTGTGTGTGTGTGTGTGTGTGTGTGTGTGTGTGTGTGTGTGTGTGTGCGTGTCTGTGTGTGTGTGTGCGTGTCTGTGTGTGTGCATGTCTGTGTGTGATGGTACATTTCCTGGCTGACACCAATAGTGCTGTTCTGTAGTTCAAAAGTCTGTGTTTGAAGTAGAAACTAATATTTGATTTAAATCACAATTACAACTTTTTTATAATATTGCTTTTAAGGTACAGTGTAATGTTAAGGTGTCAAGTTAATTAGCAGTAAACCATCCTGTTCTGTCCTTCGAAAAAAGTGTGGGAACAGCTAATATTAATATCCGAAGACGAGTAATCATGTTAATGTTATCATTTTCTTCCTAAAAAAACAGAAAAATCCGTGCTTGTTCTCTCCACGGCAATAGTGCCCAGCTGGAAACAGCATATAAACATTAATGGGACAGTGTATCACATACAGTACACTAGTGCATGTGAAACGAGCAGTCCAAACTTTTCTCAAACTTTTCTTAAGCTTTTTGCACCATTGAAGAAAGTATAAAAGCACATGTTCCCACTTGGTGGCCATGTGCTCTGCTCCAGCAGCACATTGGCTTTGCCTGCCCTATGTGGATCAGCAGTCTATAACCTCAGAGTGAACCCAGGATGCTGATATACGCATGTTTGATATGCAGGCAGAGATTGTATACACCGTGTGGTTGAACTATCATATGTTTGCCTTGTGTGATATCAGGACTGAAAGGTTCCACTGAAACCAAGGACAATGAGAATGGGAAAAATAATAATAAGATTCTGATGATGAATAATAATAAGAAATCATGAATACTTGTGTGGAATCCGACCAAATGGCTTCTACTTAGGGCTCGGCGATACAACGATCTTGATAAAATTCAGGTCGATAACAATGATAAGCTTACAGACATATTTTCCCGATAATGCCAGTCAGGCTTTTCGGCTTGCCGGGCACACACACTTCCTATTGTGTGCGTTTGTCTGTTGCCGGTGTTGTGTTGAAGTGTGTCCGCCTGTCGAATAGTGTTTCCCTCCTGTTAAAACGCGTGGCGCGCCCATCCATAGTTATGGTTAGGGATAGGAGTTGGTTCAGGTTTAGGTATAGGTAAGAAGGTGAAGTCGGAAAAAGGAGAAGAAATTAGCGAAAGTGGAGCAGGGGGCAACAAAAGTGATGGTGGACACGAACATGAACTTGCGTTATGCTCTCAAGCTGAAGACACTGTTGATAAAAATGCTTACATGACGTCAGTTGTGTGAAAATTATTCGGATTTCACAAAAGCGATGAGATGCAGATTAAATCCATCTGCAAAATATGACAGCAGTTGGTGCCAACCAGGATGGGAAACGCAACAAATCTTTTCCATCACCTGAACAGGTACCACCCCAGCGACCACACTGAGAGTATGAAAATGCTCTGGCCCGAGTCCACACACACAGCCTGCAAGTTAAAAGTACTGACGTTAGTTTGTCTGCTGTAACAGCGCTAGCAAGTTATTAAACTATATTCTAAAGTGTAATTAAACCTCTGGTTTCTTCAGGCTTCAGTCAGTATGCACTTCGAATGGGCAGTATTAGCCATTATAGCAATTATATCGTGACAAATATCAATATCGATCAAAATGGGAAAATATATCGTGATCACATTTTTTGCCAAATCGCCCAGCCCCATTTCTACTACAAGCAAGACTACAGACAAGCAATGACACATTTTTGTGTGCTTTGGTGTTCAACATCAATTAAATGAATTCAAACTTGAACATCAGACAGACAGAAAAAATGAGTGTTTTTGCTGTTGTAATGTGCATGTGTCACTACAGAAGCAGAGGGAAGTCCTTTTCTTTGTTCGGGGATGCCAACCTCAGAGGAAACCCCTCCTCTGCCTACCTCCCACGCATCCACCTACGCAGTGGAAACTTCTCTCTGAACACACACACACACACACACACACACACACACACACACACACACACACACACACACACACACACACACACACATACACACACACACTGTTTGATCACGGAAGCCGTCTTTGGGTTTTAGGTGATGTAAAGCACCTGCTAGTAGCCATATTGGAAGTCATGTGCTTTGTGAAAAGGGTGGCATTAAACAGCTGCTCTAGATTAATTTATTAAAGATAAAAATGTTGTTACAATATTTTGCACCCTCCATTTTATCAACTGATATTAACATATTGACTGATGGACTTCTGGTTTCATTTTGATCTAAAACTATACTGCCCTACAAAGGCTAAGTGCAGTAACTACGCAAACAAAGAAACTGAGAAAAAGCCTTTACAGTTTTTGTACCAGCCAGTCAAACATGTTATGAGTAGATTAGTGGTAATGCATTTATGTAAAGCCTTCTTAGGAAGACATTTTTTATAGATAAAAAACATGACCACTGATGTGACCTTTGACCCCTAAAATGCAGATACTGCACTCTGCCTTTGGATGACCTTAAACAACTAAAACACTATTGCAAAGACAAAGTGCAGTATCTACAAAGTCAATGTGTTCATGCAACTTTCTTGTTGCGTTTCTTACGTTTCTTTTTTTTTTAAATAGCTTTAATAGCTTTATTGATGTTTGCAAGTTGTAATGTTGAAATTGCTCACTAGTAAGGCTCATGATTAAGAATAATCTTTTATCACAATGCCCCTTTCACCACAAAGAGAATTTACTCAGTAAGAAATTGACTTTAAAGAAATTGTCTTCATTATCATAATTTCCCTATAAAGGTAAACAAAATTAAAGTGGCAGGTGACAATTCAAAATATAAAAATATAACAGAATATAATGCAGTAATCAGCAGCTTGTTGTTTTAGTTGAAGTTACTTTTTTGGACAATGCACATTTGTTTCTTCTATATTTCAATTGATAACTGACATTGACAAGCTACTTCGGCACAGGCTGCTTGAAAGGCATCCAAGCCTCTCTTCTCCCTGCTCTCTCTCCGCCGACAGAGATTAGCGGGCAGGTGAGAATGGGAACAGGTGAGCGTCACGTAGCGGCCAGAGAACCTAATGTGGAGAGGGCAGAGGAGAGTACTGGTAGCTGTTACATCAGGCTCTTGTCTGATCAAATGCCTGCGATTCATTGATTTGCAGTATATAAAGAGTTATATTTCTATGGTTGGCAACCGTTGAATTGTAATGATGCTCAATAAAGCCAATAATATTCTTACTGCGGTTTGCCTTGGTATTAGCTTGGATTTTGTAGTTACTGCCATTTTGACACACTTATTTCTCCCACTTGTTGACCTGCAGAAGGCCCTTTTTGACTAAAAGTGTTTTGAAGAACTGAAAGTGACTTAATTTCTGCTTGACATGCACACTTGTGTAGTGTAATGACTCATTTTGGAGTTAATAAAGACTTCATAGAAATAAAACAAAACATCAGCTGTCAATAAAGAACTGCAGGCTCACAAAATATGAGACTATGTATGTATGTAGGTATACGGACACTGATCAAATAAATCCATACTCAGAGCAGGCTTACACTGTGTTATAGGTAAACACATATACGTGTCACATTTGAGGATACGGAGAAAACATGCAACAGCGGTTGCAGCAGCAGAACAATGCAGGGCTCCCTGTGTGGGGGCAGATACACTCAGAACGGGATGTTCTCTTTGGTGAACACACGCACACACACACACACACACACACACACACACACACACACACACACACACACACACACACACACACACACACACACACACACACACACATAAACAAACAAACAAACACACACACACACACACACACACACACACACACACACACACACACACACACACACAAATGCTTGTACACAGACTTCTCTGAATACACATGCCCACAGATGCATACAAGTCAACAGGCAATATAACCAGTGTTGAGTGTTACTCAAAAAATGTATGTATAACACATTACTAGTTACTACTCAAAAAAGTAATGGATAACACATTACTAGTTTAGTAAAGTAATGCCTTTACTAAATTACTCACTGCTGAATGCAAATTAGTTACACTACTAGTTACATTACTTCATTACTCCAACATAACCTGAGATGCATCATAACTTACTTGCCAAATAACAATATGAAGTTAAACCTCATATATGCCCAGATCAACAAAAATCCTTATTATAATGATAACATACACACAACATACACCCGGTAGCTTGTAAACTGTTTCCTGTCTGATGGCGGCAACTCTTCGTTACCTATATCTTGCCCAGTATGTTTTGGAAAGAGGGCGATTCCACTGTCGAAACAGGCAACTAATTGATTTGTTTTTCTCTCCTCCTGTTATGCAGATAGTTGAAGAACCAGTAACGCAAGTAACGCCATCATTTGTTGATTAGTAAGTGTAATGTGATTACTGAAGTTATCAACAGTAATGCATTACATTACTGCGTTACAGACAAATGTAATCTGATTACAACACAGCATACTACACATACACACAGTTCACAGTACTACATGCATACGTAAGATGAATGGACACACTCCCTACACAAAGCAAAGCATAGCGGTGTGTGTGCGTGTGTGTGTGTGTGTGTGTGTGCGTGTGCGTGCCCTCGTCCATGTGTGCCTGCATGCCTGCGTGCATGCGTGCGTGGACACACTCCATACACAAAGCATAGCAGTGTGTGTGTGTGTGTGTTTGTGTGGATACCTGTAGCTGTAAGACAGAAGGGAAATGTACTTTTTCACACTCAGTGGCTGCTCCAATGTGACATAGAATTTAAGAATCAATTTTGGAAAAAAGGGTTTTGTTTTCTTCTTCCATCATCACATACCATTAGTTGGTACCATTGTATTCAACAGAAGGTAACAAGACCATAATATGTACAATCGTAGGTCTTCCAAAAACTTTGTGATCCAGCCTGGAACTACAGTGTCTTTGTACAATAAATGTTTGGTAACTTTGCATCGCTTCAAGCTACCATCATTCTGATTGTGTGGTATGAAAGCTAGTCTATATCCATGATGTTCCACTTCCGGGATTGCTCCGGTGCTGCAGGAAATTCCGCAGGATGCATGTCTTTTCAGCCGAAGTCCGTCACCTTCCTCTTTCTTTGTGATAGAATTTTAAACTCCGGTGGATTTATGAGGACAACTAGCTAGACTATCTGTCCAATCTGAGTTTTCTCTCGCGTGCAAGCACATTTTTCTCCCATCCCAGAATGTTGTGTGGACTATCCAGATCCTCCTTCGCAGCGCTGTGGAGGAAGGTCTGGCAAAGCGAGACTACATGAAAGCTAATCCCTGCCTTTCCAAAGAGGGCTGTGATCATAGGCCTTCCAGAAGATTAACCAGCTAAACCACACAGATCCAATTAATGACACAGTTGGCGATCCCAAAAGGCAGAGACAAGGAATAGAGTACAGATTCATTTTTTTACCAGTTCAACAATTAATACAATATTTAAAGTAAACAATAATTAAAGGGTAACTTCGGTAGTTTTCAACCTGGACCCTTGAGATTGGTCCAGTATTGAGCAAGACAACTGCAGTCAGCTCAGCGGCGAAACAAGCTGAAATGTTATGTTAATAGGCCATTGCGCATCTTCAATTTACATCCACTAAAAGTGTTCGTTTTGCCACTGACATGCTCAGATTTATATTCTAAGTATCTGACAACATTATGGAAAGGATCCCTACAGAGGTCAACCTTTTTGTTAAGATCCTTTTTTGGATTCTCGAAATCGCTAAACCCACCAATCTCCATTTAAATAAACAGTCATTTTATCATTAAAACACACACACACACACACACACACACACACACACACACACACACACACACACACACACACACACACAAAGTCAACAGAAACAAAAATCAAAAGCCATAGTTCGTCTTTCCACTGTTCCAACAGTCAACACTCTAGTTTGGTTGAAATAAACCCTAAATTCACACATTTACATTTATGTGGAAATATGCTGGCTCTATACCCATTAAATGTATTGTTTATATAAATAGTCTGGTGAGTTTGGTGATGACAGTTATGGGGCGGTTTCTGGTTACACAAAAATGATCTTACTCTTTAACAAAAAGCTTTGTCTCTGTAGGATACAGAGGAGATAAAACATGTACATGTTATGTCTGTTCGGGTGCGCTGCCACACGGGTGGCGGTGAAGGTCAGGGGCCTCGACAGACCAGACCCGGGCAGCAGAGGCTGGCTCTGGGGACGTGGAATGTCACCTCGCTGTGGGGGAAGGAGCCGGAACTTGTGCGCGAGGTGGAGCGCTACCAGTTGGATCTGGTGGGGCTTACCTCTACGCACACATCTCGGTTCTGGAACCGTACTCCTGGAGAGGGGTTGGACTCTTTTCTTCGCTCAGTGGTAGAGTGTTCGCCTGCCAATCGGAAGGTTGGTGGTTCTATCCCCAGCCCTGCAGTCCCATGTCGAAGTGTCCTTGGGCAAGACACTGAACCCCTAGTTGCCTGCTGATGAGCAAGTGGCGCCTTGTACGGCAGATGCGGCCTCAGCGTGTGAATGTGTGTGTGTGTGAATGGTGAATGGTTCCTGTACTATGTAAAACGCTTTGAGTAGTTGTTAAGACTGGAAAAAGCGCTATATAAATACAGTTGGGAATAGCTCTCATTATGGAAACAAATTCTTTATATCTGACCAGAAAAGATTTGGCTCTTAGGACATTTCCATAACTATAAAGATTACCTTTATTATCAAACAAAGTTGTACAACAACCACCTGTTCCCTACGGCTATTGTTTCCAACTGCTACTTCTCCGTGTCTTTTTACTGGTGAAATGGCTAAATCTACTGTACTTCGGAGTAAAATTAAAATTCTACACAGATAATTCAAAGTAAAGGCGCACACTAATAATACATTATACTTCCACATGAAAAAAAAACACACAAAAAGGATTGAATGAATATAATTTCTCTTTATTTAACAAAACAATCACATTTAGGTTCGATCAGCACACACCAAACACAACTATCATAGACGTTCATGGTCTTGAGTGCTATTTTTAATATGGTTTTCATAGTCAAAGAGGTTATTGGTCACTGTAAACCACACACTAGTCTTACAAGTTAAGCACAAATGGCTAACTATGAGCACCAGTTCAGACATTTTAATCTTTCCAGCTTTCCAGGTATAAGGTAACTGTCACCTATTGTGGTATTTTCTAAAAGATTATTTTCACATATTAAACTCTGTTAAGGGTTTCAGTTTTTCATTTTTATTACAAATGGATTAAGCTTACCCTAACCCTCTGTTACCATTTGTGGAGTAAGGGTTGGTAGATTTAAATATTGCGCAAAATAGATGGTACATAAATGTTTCTTGTGCAGTCTCAGCCCCAGAACTCAGCATATTGTCTTAGCTTCAAATGTCTCACGTTTTGATATTTGTTGTTGTAAATAATAACATTAATGTATTAGGGATACACAGCATATTAAAAGGCAAGGTGAATATTGACATAAAACATAACACAATTAAATCACAAAATTGAAGTCTAAAGAATGTGTATGATTTTCAGCTTTAAATTCTTGTGAAAAAAATGAAACTTGATAAAGTTACCTATATTTTTTTCAAACAAGATTTCTTCTGTTGTCCTTCAACAAATATATCACTAATCACAGTATAAATATGACTTTTCCTAAATATTGATTCCTTTAGAGACCAGCTCCAGTGCAGGCTAAAAGCCTTTTTTTCTTAGAAATAAAGGTTGTGTAATCTGAGGTATTGGAATTATTATTTGTTTTCACATTAATACAATCAAGCATACTTGATAAGAAATATCCACTATAGGTTGTTCATGATTATTTTGAAGATTATGGTGAACTGAGCATATCTAGCTATCATCATTACATTTCAGGTAACGCAAAATCAGTGATTTTGTTTCAATCACATTATGTTAAAAAAAATACTTGTTGAAAACATGTGAGAAGACTGTAAACTGTGTAGTACTGAATTGTGGAGTAAAACCATTAAACAGTTGTTTTTTTACCATTTCTGTGTCCAGGATTTTTTGGGCGGTCTGAAATCATGGTTCGATGACACACTGGGGTCATCGTTAACATAACCCCTCCCCTACTGTATAAAAACAATGTTGCTCTGGTTACTACTAATGTTAGAGTCAGAGCGCACAGAATCAGTGCCTTCAGCGGACATGCCCCCAGCATCTCAGAGCAGAAAATACTGCTTATTTAGTCACACTTTTGTCTGGGTGGTTAATACATTTTACTGTGGTATGACAGACTCAGAACACATATTTATTTTTGCTTTACACAGACTCAGTCTGCAGTGTTTTGGTCCCTTGCACTTCCTTCCAAGACATGATGGTGTGCAAGAACATTAAAAAAAATTTCACATGTTCATGATACATGCAAATTAATCCCACTTTTCTTATGATACGGTACAAATACAGCAGGAAACTGAGAGCCAGCAATGCAAAATCACTGAGCAATTTGAGCAATTTTTTACTAGGGCTACAAGACAAGAAGTATCATACTTGTTCAAATATATTTCAAAAGGTAAATACTGGTGTGCGTATCATTGTTTTAACTGCTTGCACTGCAGTGATACCTGCAAGTGTAGTAATGAAATGTTCAACATAATCAATTGAAAGATGGACCATTTTGGAAAATAAGTGCCAAGTTTAAAAAGATATATATTTTCAATAAACTGTTAATTAAATAATACATTTTTTTTGAATAGCAACACTTTAAAATCTGAATTAAATCAGAGTGAACATCTCAACATAATTGGAAAGTTCATTAAAGACGGTGAATGTTAATGGAAAAGTGCTTGCAAGTTTTGGCATCCATGACGTACGAATGCCCTTTAGTTTTATAAAACAAAAGATCCACGTCAAACAACAAACAGAAAACTGAAAAAGTAATGCCATTACAAGATAATCTGTGTCTTAAAGTCACAACATTGTTTCTTTAAAGGCACAGGTTCTGACAGCATTGCTCTTGTTGAGTCTGAGCTTGAGGTCTCATGTCCAAAACACATCAACGGCGTGTAATGCATATCAAAATAGCACCTGGACATACCAGCAGTGGTAAGGTGCACATCCGTGCAGTTGGAGAAGCAGCATCGTGATTGCATTGTCATACGATGCCCTGCTGAGCTTCAGCAGCAGTGTGATTGGGATTTAAGCGTGCAGCTGAGTTAGACTTGGACGTCTGGCAGCGTCTGACGAGCATGGCAGCTCCTAGAACCACAGAGCTGAACATGAAGCAAGCTCCGCTGAGAAAGAAGGTTGCCTTGTAATTTCCCGTCCTGTCTACTAACCAACCTGGAGACACAGAAACAGGAAATATATGTTATACCTCAGTGGACAACAATCCACAAGATTAGAGCTGCAACGATTGGTCGACTAATCGATTAGTCGACTGATAGAAATATAATCGCCAACTATTTTTATATACGATTAATTGTAAAAGTCATTTTTCATTAAAAGAATGGCAGAAAATGCTGTTTCATCCTCTCAAATATGGAGATTTCATACTCTTTTCTGTTTTCTTTCATATTAAACTGAATATATTTGGGTTTTGAACTGACAAAATAAGACATTTAAAGGCATCACAAACTAAAATGATATATGTTACTATTTTCTGACATTTTATAGACCAAATGATTAATCAAGAAAATAATTGGCAGATTAATTGATAATGAATATAATTGTTAGTTGCAGCCCTACACATGACCAAATGGGTTGTGTGGCTCCAAGACGGCAGCTAGCTGTGATTCCAGGACTCAAGATCTCCCTTCCTTGTTCTCCTCAGTTTATGCGCAAAACTATGAGCAAATATTTTGTAATGATGGATGTTATGACTAGTGAAATGGACAGGAAATCAGGTGTACTGTTCTATGGCACATACAAAAATAAACTGTACTATTCTCTCTCTGGAACCAGCAGATGTTACAGAGTAAAAGGCCAATGTAATAATCACTGTCAACATTTTTATCCTTTTTAAGTATTTCATGAACACTTACCTCCTATTGGTGGGCTAATCAGGTAGGGGATGCCATGCAGGAAGAAGACAACACCCAGAGCAGAGGTCAGGTAGGTGGAGCCCGCAACATCAGAGGTCACCACTGGGATAAGCGCCACATACGCCCCATCAAAGTACCCATACAGTACAGAAAATGGAACCAGGAGGGGGAAGGAGTGAAGGAGGTGGATGAACATGCAGCAAAGGCCATCCATGCCTATCGCCATCATGTAGCTCAGCATGCGATACCTCTTCAGACACCTAGAGGGAAGGAAATCTATCAGTATTGGGCTTTGATTAAACACCTGGCATTTATTTCACACACAAAAACATACCTCCAGCCCTTACTTACTTCCTGTCTGTGATCCATCCAAAGGTGATGTTACCCACAATGCCGCTGACTCCAAATATGGACATGAGGAAGGCAGCCTGCTGGGGCTCCAACCCCATGCTGAGGGCATAAGGAACCAGGTAAACTACTGGAGCGCTGCAGCCATAAGCCAGAAACAGTAAGGACACAGACAGAATCAGGAAGTCGGGTATCACAAGAAATCCAAACTCTTCCCTGAACTCGAGACAAAAACAGTGACCTCTGGATGAAGTGTTTGTTCTCACTAAAGGCTCTGCTATCTTAGCATCCATGTCAGCTGCCTTGTTCAATTTCATACTTTCCACCAATTTCGAGTCCTCAATTGTGCTAGCATTTGCTAGTTTAGGATCTGAGTGTTTGAGCCCCCCTGGCATTGTCTCTGTTAGCTTGTTGCTAAATAAAATGCAATCAGCTATCTTCCGATCAGACGGGCTTGAACTTGATAGCAGCGCTATGTTCCCCTGAACTAGTTTGTTGTTTTTAAGGCCAAAGTTTTTGAGTGCTCCATTGGCTATAAGTAGCCTTTGAGTATCCATTAAGTTGTTTATTTCCAGCTGCTTTGCCTCCACTTGGCTGCAATCAGCAGGTACTTGTTCAGTGTCTTTGGAATCCAGTGCTGTTGTCATATAATCTTTCTCCAGGTTTGCCATATTGTTCTCCCATATCCTTTAGAACAGAATAGAAGAAAATATATGGAAATGGATCAATAAATGGAATTGCTTATGTTTTAAAAGGATGAGTTTCAGATTTTGGGAAATATGCTTATTTGCTTCTGGAGAGAGTTACATGAAAAGATCAATACCACTTTTGACACAGACGGTGGTATCAATCTTGTCATCTAACTCATCAAGAAAGTAAATAAGCGGATTTTCGCAAATCTTGAACAATTCCTATGAACACTAAGCTGAACCCTATTGCAGGAGGAACAGAGCTGAGGACTTACCCTTCACTTCTTCTTGGTTCCAGCGGCCTCATCAGAGCACCACAGACACACAAGTTGGAAACAAATCCTCCCAGGATGAGCAGAGCTCCTCTCCAGGAGTAATGCTCTATAAGCAGTTGGACTGCAGGAGCCAGGATGAAGGTCCCAATGCCACTCCCTGAAGATGAGGTGAAATTGGAATTGATGGGATGAAATAAGGCAAGGGAAGTAGAGGAGAAACACTGGTAGAGGAACTTAAAAAAAACAGACTAGAGAAAAGCACAAAGGAAATCAAAGAAGTCTGGTAAGAAGAAAAGTAAAAAAAAAAGAATAATGAAGGAGAATAGGAGATGGGAAAGTTATGTATAAATGAAGAGAAAACAAAGCAATAGGTAGATAAAGATGTCAATACCAGACATGGCGATGCCATAGGCCAGAGCTTTCCTCTCACTGAAGTACCTCCCAACCATCGCTATAGCTGGTGTGTAGCTAAGAGCAAAGCCAAGACCTGTAGAGGATGGATATGTTGCCAAAACAGACGTTGCTTGGATGTCAAAGGATATAACACTCTGATCCATCCTGCAATACATGCAAATCATTACATTATACTGTATTCTCTTGGCAGACAAAGCGATTAAAGTGCATTCAACCTCCACAGGAACATGAGATGTCATTAACGTTTAACAACTGAGGCTTGTTTAGTGCCACAGTAGAACTATATTTTTTTGAAATTGGAAAGAAATTAGACTATTCTAGGCTTCCATAATACACAGTGCAGTGCAGTAGCCTACAGCCAAAGGTACTGTAAAACTGTGCCAGAAGAGGGCAGCATAGAGACGGATCAGTAAGTGCTTGCATAGGCTGTTGGGGTGTAGACTGAAAACACAAACACAAAAAACAACTGTTCATTTTTTAGACTACACTGGTCACACTGTGTTGCATTTTTCTCATTGGTCAAGTCACCCTTGGTTTCTCTGTCCTTCATCTTTGTCTTTTTTTGTTTAGGAATTGTATGGAGGCCCTAAAGTCCTGTAAGGTGATATTTTGTAACTTGTGCACAGAAGATAACAACTTTAGTAGTTTAGTTTAGTGTAGTGTAGTTAGGAGTACAATAAACACTTCATTTACAAGGAACTTGATCCTGTGATTTGTGTATTATTAAATATGACCTAATATTTAATACACTGGGTCAAGAATGCCGTAGCAGCCTTCTAATTATAAAACTACATTAATTAATTGGCTTTCAATTTTTCCTCTTAAGAGGGTGGTGGCCCTAGTTGAATTTATATTCACTGGTGAATTTATATTCACCTAGGGGCACCTATAAAACTAATTGTTTCTGAAGATTTGAGTGCGATCACTCTCCTATTAATTATTGTTACATATATTGGTATTAATTCATACTTATTAATCCATGCTACAAGTTTACCCTACACAACTACAATGGGATGTGAGGTGCTTGTGTACCTGGGAGGATGCCCAGGGAGATGTATAGATATTCCAGGCTGGAAGCGAAGGAGCTGAGGATCAGACCAGAAGAAGACAGCAGACCTCCCAGGATCACTGTAGCTCTGCAGGAGAGTCGGTCCCCAAGGAAAGCACCCAGAGGAGCTGGAAACAGTTTTTTTGTGGATTATTATTTCACTGACTGATTGAGCAGTTGCCCATATATTTACCCACATCCATTCATATATATGCATGGTATAAAACATGTGAACTTTACATGGCAAGTTGTCTTTATAAATGCATTCATTTTGCACTTAATTTGACCAGGTCTTTTATTGCACTCCAGTTCTGATGTACCCATACACTTTATTTTTTGTTTTAGTGTATTTATGATTTGTCTGACGTTTTGTCAGTTTTGTACCCTGGTCCTGGCAAAAAAATGTTTTAATAGTTGGAATAATAAATTAATATATATATGTATATATATATATATATATATATATATATATATATATATATATATTTACATATTTACTATCTACAAAACAAAAAAAAACAATTCCTGAACCTGCACCAAACAGACAAAACAAGTAAATCTTGCTTTGCCAAATCGGGTTTTAACTGCAGCATTGATCTGCCTTCAGATACTGGTACTGATGGGCTTACCACAGAGCATGGTGGTGGCGTCGATCAGACTATTGATCCAGGCGGTAGTCGAATAATCCTTCTCAAAGTGCAGCTGGAACTCCACAAAGAACATGGAAACACATCTGGGTACAGAGACAGAGGTAGGCTGGATTTAATGCATTTGCACAAAATAGTCTGCAAAAATATATTGATAAATGTGAACTTCTACGCAGCATGTGGAGGATGGTCTGGCAAAGCAAGACTATATTTAGGAAGTCATTTCATTTAGGTCTTTTTCAGTCTGGCTGAATGTTGCTGGGATAAAGCTGCATCTGGGGGCCCATGATGGTTGTGATTGGTTTAAAGAAATACATTTTTCTCCCTATCCCTGAAAAGATAAGTGGTATAGCCAGACCATACTTTCGGTGAAGACACAGCACTGTGGAGATAGGTCAGGCAATGTCTTACAAGGTGTCAGCATCTCATGTCAAAGGTGATAAACTAGAGTTTAGCGAGGTCTTTGTCAGTTTATGGCTGACATTCATTTCCACCAATCTTAAGAATCTGTCCTACCGAACCCAATATTTATGACTCTCATTGTCCATTATATAACCTCAGAGGGAACTCACCGATCTCATGGCATCTGACCAGATCAGATCAGACTTTTGTGAAAGTTGAACTGAAAGGATAATTAAGCCAGTCACTGATCACTTCACACAAACATTAATTTGTAAATGAAAATGACTACCGACATCTTTTCCCTTACTAACGTTTCATCATCATGAAAAAATTAGTTGTCCTACCGCATTACTTGTTGTTTTCAATATGCAAATATTAAAATGGCAATGGCAGTGGAAATCAAATGTCGGCTAACAGCTGATTTGTGGAGGCAATGTGCTGGCTGCGCAAACTTGTGAGATGGAAACATCTCTGCAGGATTCCAAAGTCTTCGTGGAAAAAAAGAAAATATTGCTGCCGAAACAGGTTAGTGGCTTAAACAACGTGAGCTGACTGGGAATGCAGTGTTTCCAAGTAATAACATAGTGGTGTTAATGACCAAAGCTAAGAACAGCTACATGGCAGAACTGTATGCCACACAACACTGCACATCCAGAAGCTACAAATCTGGAGTAAAGTAATGTTTCAATGCAATCTCAGTGACTAAAGTTGTTCCAGGTTAAAGTACAATGTTTTCAATGTGCTTACATTTAATGAAAAATAAAATCCTCACAAATCTTCCAGATCCATAAAACCAAGCATTACTCAGGAAATGAGTTTACACCTTCAGGGAGGTTTCTTTTTGAATTGTCCCAATTGCCCATCAGAGCTATAACTTTATGCTGCATCAATACTATATTAATAACTTACTACACACACACACACACACACACACACACACACACACACACACACACACACACACACACACACACACAAACACACACACACACAGTCACCTGGTCACTGCCCGGATGCAGATGGTGGCGAGGAAACAGCCAGCGACGATCATCCAGCCCCAGCCACCTTCTGGCGGGGCCGTGACCCCCGGTGGCCTTCTGCCTTCCTCGGGCTTCTCCACCTTGGTACCTGCCATCACTCCAGCCAATCACAAGGCAGACTGACATCAGTGACCCCGCCCTCTGTTACAAGGAATGCTGAAGGTCACAACTCCACTCCTCAATGTTCCCCTTTTGTCTCTAAATGCACAGCATGTTTTCATTGGCTGGGTTTGTTCTGTCAAAACCGCCGTCACTTGCTTAAAGATCTTCAGAAAACTGGAAGAAAAGGACCTTCTTTCCTTTCTGTTTGCTCCTTCTTCTTTCTCGATCACTGAGAAAACACAGAAACCACAACAGGCAGAAATCAAACCACGAGGAAAAGTGTTAGGATCAAGTCATTAGGATATATCTTCTTTGGAACTGTGATTGTCATTATCACTCCCTCCGGATAATAAACGACACCATGGTTCTGGTTATGTGATTGTCATGGCAATCCATTAAATAGTTGTTGAGGTATTTCAGTCCGATCAACTGACAGACAGACATTGTCGTCTTCAGGGCATGGCTAAAATATCAATACTATACTAAAATAGTATACTAAAATAGTATTGTGTAGTGTTTAGGTAGGTAGCAGTAGTAAACAGCCTAGTTGCACCGCCTCAACTACCAGTGAATGTAAACATGCAAATTGGTTCCATAATTCATGGAAGACATTGTAATTGTAAAGTACTTAATCAACTTGCATTTTACACATGGCATTTTTTCCAAAGAATTTCTGGATGACGTACTCAATGTTTGAAATTGTTCTGGGAGCAGATGATGACATCTGGTTTCAAGCTCACCAAAAAGGAACAAAATACTAGAACATGCAGTGTTGTGCCTGAATGCGTTCATTGAACGATATCATGAACTCGTTCATATTTTGAGCGAACGTGAACTGAACGTACTGTATTACTGCCTGATGAACGTTACTGTGAACTCGTTCATTCTGATGTCTGTGAACGGCACGCTCTCTCAGTTTAACTTTGTTCAATAGGGTGCCCGATTTCTATAGAGCCGAAAACCCGGCTAAAACACACCGTAAACAGGCCTTAATATGCAGCGGGAAAAAGCCTTTCAAGGTATGTGCAAGCAAATAAAAAATCAAAAGACAGTCAAGACAGATCCTCGACCCAAATCCCATTAACTGCGTACAGTAGCGGCTCCTTTGTCATCTCCCAGCCGCAGCTGTGACTCCTCTCTCTGTGTGTGTGTGTGTGTGTGTGTGTGTGTGTGTGTGTGTGTGTGTGTGTGTGTGTGTGTGTGTGTGTGTGTGTGTGTGTGTGTGTGTGAACTGAAAATTTGTGAACTGAACTTTGACCTAGTTCATGTAGAAAGTGAGCTTTCCCAATGCTGAGAACATGTCTGCTCTTTAAACAGTCCTGTACAGGGAGTACACATACTGACTGCAATGTTTATCATTTGGAGTAAGGTCATGTAAAAGGCAAACATAAAGAAGAGGCAGGGTGATCTTTTAAATTATAAGTTTGTGTGTGCCATGATAAATAAGAGCAATAAATGAATACAACAATTTTCAGTTTGCTGATGAAGGAGGAAATTAAGAACAGTTTCTTTCAAAAAATACGGTATCTACTATTCAAATACAAGAATAAATTTGCTTGGATTAGAAGAAGAAGAAGTGGGTGGCTAGTATGAGCCAGCATTATAATAATATAGTAAGATAGCTAATTACGGGGCAAAAGCACCACCCACAAATATTCAACTGGATTATTGTAGCTGTGTTTCTGTTCAGCGTGAACAGAGAACTTTTCAGAACTGACCTGGAAACACTAATGTAGACACATCTTAATTTTTAGATGAATTTTCAGATTCATCCTGTTTAGCATGGACACATTTTGCATACATCAAGATAAAACTTAGGTAAATTTACTGCAAGCGATAATGTGAGCACTCATGTCTCTGCTTCTGTTTTTCCTCATTCATGTCTGTGGTTGTAACTGTGAAAAGCTGCACTGGTTAGACATAATATAACATCTGTCAAGAAACCCTGGCCCATCTACTGTCACAACACAAGAAAAAAAATATTTTACGTTGTCATTGGTGTGTTTAAAATGTTTGTTTAGACTATTGTTTAGGCGTACACCCTTTGACCTCACTCACTAATTTCCATCTCAAAAAGAGAACGCTCCCACTTCTCGCTAAACAGGGGGAAAACATTTGTTTTGTTGTTTTTTTTCACTGTTCTCATTGTGAAACAGGTATAGTGTCACTACATCATAAACATATCTTAAAGTTAGACAAAAATCATCTTTTTAGGAGGATTTTAGCATGTGTTTTTTCCATGCTGCCACATTGTATGATCTGAAAAAATGTTATGGTTAATGAGACTTCTTCTATGGTTTGAAACACTCAAACAAATGTGGTCTAACATGAGATCAGAAGTCAGAGGTGAGGAGATTCCCTAGAGCTGGTAGTGGATGTGTGTTTGAGGTTGAACTGTTTTGAGTGGTGGAAAGCTAAGCTAGGTCCTGGTTGTTTGCATTTCATAATCACACCCAGAGGCTAAGCTCCACACTCTTAGTGCATCCCTTTAATGTGTCTTGTGTGTGCAAACCAGTAGCAGTGAAGCAGTATGTGTTTCCAGTTGAAAAGCTCAGGCCTTCACACCAGCTGTGCCAGTTTTGCATTTCAGCTTGGTTTGACCTGGGCCGTTACAGAAACACAATCAGGCTTGAAGAATCTGGACAAACAAGCTGTGTGTGTGTGTGTGTGTGTGTGTGGGTGTGTGTGCGTGCGTGCGTGCGTGTGTGTGTGCATGCGTGTGTATGTGTTTTTATAAGAAGGTTGGAAAGGGCAGATAGCTCAGTTACAGGACAGCACACTTTTATTAGAAAATAAAACAATAAAAGAATCACTGGCAAACTTAATTAAAACATGAAATGAGTATCTGAAGAACAATCAGATCTCTCTAGTTGAGACTGTTCTCATGCACCCGTCCAAAGGTTTCTGTGCAACTTCTTTTGCCTTGTCATCTCGACAAACATGCTGTAAAGTTTGCACGTGTGTGCATGTGTGTGCTGATTGACAGCATGTTTACGTCACCAACCGAGAATTTCCCTCCTGCTGCAAAGTAAACTGGCACTAGCCTTGAAAACAGCAGAGTTCACACAGTTCCTCGCCAGTTCTTCAGTTTGCATTATTTCAGAATGGGTTCAATAAAAATTTGCACATTACAAATCTTGTACTGTACATATTCACTGAATGTGAAGTCTAAAGATTTAGGTCAATTGTTTTGTCTGTAAAATAAAAATTAATGTCATTCACATATTTTTTTGCATAATTTGACCATTTCTTTTGTAATTCAATACATTTGTTTGTGTTTTGTTGCAGTATGGGGATATTGATTTTATATTTTTTGGATAACAGAAAAAAGACTAATGCAATATAATATTATTGAGTAGGCTATACTACAAGTCATAATGTAAAATGGGGGAAGTTTTCTCTGAATGTTGATACAGAAATGAAGTGCAAAGGGGCATAGGTGTCATTTACAGTGGGGATCATGTCCACACCACTTTTGGAAACGGTCGCTTTTGTCCACATCACTTTATAAGTAACACATCTGAGCTAAGTCCAGGGGTTATAAATGAATTAAAATGCATTCATTGATCATTGATGTGAACAGGCAAATTTAAAGAGGTTAATTCCACAAACAAAAGCCACAGAGGATGAAGAGTGTACAAAGAGTGTGAAAAGTTGATCTAGGAGAATACATATTTGAAAGCAATACAGAATGCCTGAGAGCCTGCACATAATGTGTCCGCCATAATACTGAAATTAAATCAGCAATTTTGTATGACTTGCAGTCAACGTTTTATGCTAAGCAGGCCTTTTTTGGTAGCCTATTATATAGCCCTTTGATGCGCCGTTATGCAATTTTTTTATTATTAAAGTAGCCTATTAAGTATCTACTCTGATATCTACCGAGCCCCCCCCCCATTACATATAAAAGTGTTTTTCATTTGAGCCCTGAGAGTCCCTCCACTTTTCGACACAAAGTGACATCCTTGCAAAGGGGAGGGGAGAGAGAGGCGACTGAGACTGGAGAGAGATTGCAGTCAAACAAAACACACACAAAAAGAAGCGAAAAGAAAAGTGCATTTTACTTACATTCGCTTCTATTCGGTCTTAGCTCCTCCTGTGTCACCGCTTCACGGCTCAACTGACTAGAAACGCAAACAAGCGATAACATAAAAAATAAATAAAAACGAACAAAGACAAAGAAGTAACGAACTAGAACACGTGTTTCTCTGCTGCTGCCTCTCCTGCACCCTGAAGGTGCTCTGCAACACAACTAAGCCCGCAAACTGAATATATGAGGGGAGGGAGGAGGGGATATTTACCACACACAAAGCCAAGTGTGTCTCAATATCAAGTAGGTTCCCTTATTTTACTTAATGGTGTGTTTTTATGGCTATATTTCATGATAGTCCCATAATGTTAGATAGCCTACATGCTGTGCAGGTAACAATTAAAGAGCCCTGAGTGTACTGACTTTATCAGCTTTTTAGCTCTGTGGTAGGCTAAAGGTAAACACACACACAAAAGATGGTAAAAGGGTTATAAATAAAATAAATATATATAAAACAATTCAATAACCTACATCAATTAAATAGTACACAAAGGTGAGAATACCTACGGCACTAGCCATTTTAGCTCTGCTACCTAGCTGAAGCTAACTTTCATCAGCTAATGTTCATTTTTTAGCATTAGCTTGCAGGCTAAGGTCCACAGGCTTTTAATGTTAGCGTCAGCTAGGTAGCTAGCTAGCTTTATATTAGTGTCAGCTAGGATAGGTAGCTAATTTTATGTTATTTATTAATTTTCATATGGAGCTGAAAGAGAATGAGCTCTTGAAAGACATACTGTATAAGAGTCAAATTTGTTTTCATTTACTTGTATAAACTCATAATCTGTTTTACCAACTGGAGGTTAAAGGAAGCTTAGGCTACATTTATTTTTACAATCCATTTTAAGCTAAGCCTAACTATTATTTTGCTATGTAACTATATTTGTACTTGTACTATTTTTAGTCAATTGTGTGGCTCCATACCATTAAGCCAAAATTATAGGATAGGCTTTTAAAAAGTAATTATCACGACAAAAACAAATTAAAACTGTGTAGGAATATGACATGTTGCCTACCACAAGAGATAAAAAAAGCTGATAAAGTCAGTACACTCAGGGCTCTTTTGTACCTGCACAGGATGTTATACAAATTTACTTTACAATATCCTAGCTTATGTGTTATGTACAGGGCTCTGATATGTCTTGTTGTTAAATAAACTTGCTATGCATTACAAATTAAGATGTTATGGCAAACATGGAATAATGCATTATTATAGATCAAACCCAATGTTTAAAATACTTAATCATTTCTCTACCTCAACCAACTACAAAAAATACTTCTCACACATGATTGCATCTGTATTAATTATCTAATAGTAGATACACCTTTATTGATCCCCAGTGGGGCAATTTGGTTGTTGCAGCAGTACAACAGAAACACCATGCATACATACAGATAATTATAGAAAGTAACAGAAATAAGTAATAAGAGGTACATAAACTTGAGCATTTGAAGGCAGAATATATTATGAAGTGAATGGTGCTGATAAAGTGAAAGTGGTGTGATTAGCAGTAGGCTATTAATAGAATATTTTGCAAGGGTCAATGAAACATGAACATATAGTATAATATGGTACATTATGAAATAGTGAGGGAAATGAGACACATTGCAGTAGCGTTATAATATAGTATGAATTACAATATAATATGATGTGTAGTACAATTCAAATTCCTTGCATGTGTTCACACTTGGCCATTACAGCTGATTCTGATATAACAGTATATAGTAGAATATAGTATAGTGCAGCAATATAACATAGAATAGAATATCAATTTATAATATGTACAAAAACAGTAACAATCGTGAGCCATGTTTCTGCACTGAGTACTTCAACTATATTTTGCAAATAATACTACCAGACTTTTACGTGGTTGCATTGCTACATATAGACCTACTCCAGTAAATGATCTGAATACTTTGGCCATCACTGCCAGTTTCAGGGCCCCATATGGTGACTTGTATTTAGTCTGTTCTGAAAAGTGACATTAATGACTTATGTAGTGTTATGGGACTTTTTTATATAGGCTATGCAGTACAGTGCCTATGACACGTTCTTCATAGTCTTTTTTGTAGTGATATTCTCTTGATGTTAATGTTAAGCTACAGTATATCTTGGATTGTATTGCCACTGGATGCCATTTGGGACAAATTTGACCCAATCCCCAAAATGTATCACCACAGCTTCACTTTTAACACCTTATTCATTGTTATGTAAACCAATGTAGTCATCAACAACTGTTGTTGTCAATTGAGTCAGCTGTCACTTCTTTTTATCCTCCTGTAGGATTGTCAGTTCCAACAAACTTATACAATTTCACCTAACCATGTGAAATCATTTTAAGTTTGTTTTATTTCTTTATCAGTCTTTTTTCCTGTCTTGTTTTTTTCTTTGTTTATTTATGTCTTTTCATAAACAGAGCAGTGAATAAAAGAAACATCCAGAACACATATCTCTCTTCCAGTTTTAGTTTAATTCCTTTTGTAGAAAAAAGAAATATCTTCACTTCAGTACATACACAAGGCAGGGAGCCTTTTTTTTTTATTTTTATTTCAATTTTCTAAGCCTTTCTGTTTTCAAACCGGAGTTAAAAGCAGCAGCAGAACTGACACCAACAACCAGCACTTGGCTTCCCAAAACTTTCACACCCAGATCCAGATCACAGAAGAGCCGATGTGAAACCTGCACTGTAATCTAGCAGGCAGAAAATCATCATCCTGGCTGTGGACATCAAGAGCATCAATGCCAGTTAAAGACGTATTCAACATACCACATTTCCCCTTCACTTCTCAATAACAAGGATGCTTATTTAGCATGGCTACTTGTATTCAAAGTCAAATAGATCTGAATAAAATTGAGAACATTTTATTTAAAGTGACAATAAATGTAAAAAAAAAAAAAAAAAATAGATCCAGTTTGTGGGTTTAACATGTACGTTGTATGCCAACCATTTTAGACAATCACTGATAAACATCTAGACATGTATCTAGTCCTAATGAGGACAATCCCATCAATCATATACCACAAGCAGGTTAAAACAGACTCCTAAAATGATTTGCTAATGCTATTCATCATAGCTCTGGTAAAACTGCAGAGAAAAGTAGTTTGTCTCATTTCATCCTGTCTGCATTGGGATTGTAAATTAATTGCCGAGTCATGTTTGGGAAGCCAGGCCCTGAACAGCTGAAACAATGTAATCAACGGACAGATTGCTGGTGTAGAATATATCATATTAATATTATTTACAAAATCTCTGTACAATCAAATACACAAGGGTGAAGAGGTCCGTCCTGCTAGTCAAGCATTCCAGAAGACAGTTTGTAAAGGCTGGATGTGTTCACACAACAGGATGTTTGACCAGATTAACAACCTCTGAGGAAATCCTGAAGTTTTTAGCAAAGTGGGGTATAAAGCAGGCCATAAGGTCACAAGGGACATTATGTCACCGTGAATAGTATGCAACATGAGGTTTGACAGCAACAAGGTGTTTACAGTTTAATATCTATCCTAAAATTAACCATGGCCCTTGATCTAACGACAAGCGGTTTGGATGAAACGAGGGTCCACCATTCAAGAACCACTCAAACCATTCAAACCATTCAAAAATAGCTGTAGGTAAGGATGATTATGTCACACAGATCACACTGAAAAAAATATGCTTGGTGCGCTCATTTTGGTGTATAATTCGGCCAAAACCATCCTGTTGCCAGCATCCATCTTAAATAGTGTTAACAACTATATCAGCAGGACATAAACTTCAAGAGGAGAAACTCTCCGTCAAGATTCAAACAGGATTACTAACAGGGTTGTATATATATTCTTTTTTTTTTTTTAAACATTTATAAACAAGTTAAATTAACTCTGGTAGCTTTAGAAAAAAGATGAGTTTGTTGAAAGGGACAAAGGGATTGATGGATGAGTTACTGCATAGCCCGTTGGTTAGATTTTCACTATGGATGACATGGCATTTGCTGTTCGGTGGCGCTTTAAGCCAAAGCTCCTTGCAGTACCGAGAAACACATACTGATCTGAGTACCGGTGGTCCCAGTGGGAAATGAACCCGAAACAAAGTGTTACTGAGGTTTAAAACCCAAACTCACAGCTCAGACTGTCATCAAACAAATAAACAACCACATGTTTGACTCATGATAAAATCTAGGCTTAAAAGCTAATTTACTCAAATGGCTGAATTCTTGCCTCATACCGTATCTCTGTTGTCACAGAAAATGTGTGAAAAGGACAAAACCTCACAAAAATGTCAACTACAGTGCAAGATGTGATACTGCTTTAAATAATGTGTTTCATGAGTGTTGTTGCTCAAAACAACACAGTTTATGTTAAGAATTTCAATTCCAGCAAGTGTGCTGTTTTTGTTCTCCAAAATACTGAAGCTACAGCAGTAAATTAGTACAATAGTTACTGTAGGTACAAAAATACTACAAGTATCTGAACTCATGAGATCGGCATGACAGTCTGTAACTCTGACTTGAAACAGTTTTAGATTAGTTGAGTATGACAATAATGTTATAAATTGCAATTATACCGTCACTGCAAACATACAGGTACACTTTAAAATGAACAACTTTCCAACCCATGTCATCTATCTTAAAACGAACACCCGGACTGAGCCACATGTTAAACAGCATAGCGTAAAATGTTAAAACAGAATAAAATGCTCACTCTACCTGTTGTGAGATAAAAGGCTCTGCAGGACAGTGATGGTATGGGTTTAAAATGTACAACTCAAGTGCTGTAAATCACCACATGTTTGATAAGGCTTCTTCAGCCTGACAGAGCATGACAGCAGGGATTTACATTTATGGAAACAGTCACACTGGTTCTATTGTGCCAACAAAACAAAAAACAATCAAACCATTAAAAGAAATTCTTCACAACAGTATATTCAAATCACATGGGGAAAACATATTAACCCACACTATTACTTACTACTTGCGACAAAAACAAAAGGATAAAAATAGTAATAGGACATACCTTTTGAAAAATGTTCCCAAACCAAATAGTTGCCCAAAACATCTAAAATTCAAGTTCATTTAATAATGATCAGTGATACCTCAAGGATGCTGTGGCTTTTCAAATGATCAAACAATCTGATATTCAAACTGTGAATGTGTGTTAACTGCACTGAATATTCTGTTACAGTACAATGGCAAAGAAAACAAGCACAGAAAGCAAGAGTGAAACCCAAAGATGGTTGCATTCACAACGTTACAAAAACATCGAGGTGAAGTACAGCAGGTAAGAAATTGAAATTAAATCACACAGGAAACTGAAGGGCACAGACTGGTGTAACAAGGCGAACACACAGTGAAGGCAATTGATTGGGATTTTCAGATGAGAAGGCGTGGCACAAGATAACCAACACCAGCCTGATTTTAAAGCTGAGTGGTACTTGAAAAGGTCGAGGCCACTATTATCATCCAAACATGAGTTGGAACAAGGCAAAATATGAAAACAAACCAAAAAGAACATTTGCAGCGTCATAGCAGCTGAAACCAAGCAGGATCGAACAAACTGATGATTCAAAGTTTCCAGAGGAAATGGTTGCAAAACTCCACACTCCTTTTAAAACACTACTACTTCAAAAGTATTTCACCACAGTTTTACTCGTAACACTTGCATAAATGTTGGTATTTGGATTATTGAAGCTAATAGGTAGTTAATAACACCTATTACAATCAAAGTATCAACAGTAGATATATATATATATATAGATATATATATATATATATATATATATATATATATATATATATACATTTTTGACTTTTAGTTTGTATTAACTGCAGGGGATCCACTCTGTGAAAATGTGATTATTCTGTTACCTGATGAGTTTAGTAAAAAGGACAAAAAAAAATGGAAATCACAAAAAAAAACATCTATTTTGATTCTGTTCAATCTATAATTTGCAAACACAATTGCTTCAACGGAAAAAAACCTTTTAAATGTTAGTGTATTGTGAGTTCCTGTGGATAAAAACATCAGCTTAAAATGACAACTTTTGAAGAACTATGTAGCCTATAATCAAACTGCCCTTTGTCTTGTCAAATTAACACAAAAATAACTGAATAGCAGCAAACATGTTATTTGTCGGGGTAAAAGTATAGTCCACAGGTATGTTAGAAGGTGAAGAGGAGATAACTGCAATCACTCAATTTTGTCAATGAGACTTCCAGAATACTTGCATAACATTACTGCAACATAACTGATAAGGATTTTACCCTTATTATTACTGTAGGTGAAATATAAAAACCCTTGTACATTTGTATGTCAGGCTCAGAAACACAGAAAACAAACTAACACAGCCCAAAGTGTTGCTGTGTACTGTTTGCTTGGAGGTATTTTAACAAAAAATAATGTGGAGTACAAAAAACTGAGAGATGGAGGTGAATTACACAGACTGATTCAAAAAAGGGAAAGAGCAGTTTTTCTGCTGGAGAGTAAAGGCATGTAGACAGTGGTACTTAAAGCTCCCATGACATGGTGCTCTTTGGATGCTTTTATATAGGCCTTAGTGGTCCCCTAATACTGTATCTGAAGTCTCTTTCCCGAAATTCAGCCTTGGTGCAGAATTACAGCCACTGGAGCCAGTCCCACAATGAGCTTTCCTTAGGATGTGCCATTTTGTTTGCAAAGCAGAGAAAGGGGAGGTAATCTTGCTTGTTATGACCTCACAACAAGCAAGATTCAAGATTGGCTACATCTGAGCTTACTTTTTTTCAAAGGCAGAACAGGATACCCAGGGCTCGGTTTATACCTATCGCCATTTCAAGCCAATTGGGGACCATAGGCAGGCTGGGGGAACTCATATTAATGTTAAAAAAACTCATAAAGTGAAATTGTCATGCCATGGGACCTTTAACATGTAAAGCAGTGGACAGTGGAGACCGCACCACTCAGCTTTACTGTTCAACTGCTTGGACAATAAACAGAGCTAAAAGGCCGTAAAGGTCCCAGCTGGTACAGGAAATATTACAGGAAACTCTACACCATGTTTCTCTAAAACAGCTATGATGCAATCATTCCATAATTAATTAACGATGACTAGAAAGTTCACTGATGACAAAGCCTCTTGTCATGCATAATAAGATAACAGTATTACAGGCAATTTAGGCAAGTAAGAGGGGTTTCCATCCTAGGATATCGGGCCATGGTTTCACTACAATTTGAACTATTAGTATTTTTAAATACATTTCTTTTCTTTTTTTTTTTAAATCGCTTAAATGTCTTCTATCTTTTGCATAAGTGTGGTTAATTCTGATCAGTTCTGTACATTTTCCTTTAAACACAAGTTAGTCAATCTGGACCTGGGCATGTTCAATACCCCAGGTTTTCATGGTTGAAATGAAGCACACAGTCTGAAATAGTCTAAGAAGACTAAAAAAAGTGATAATTGGGGTTGTAGCTGGGAAATGTTGGCCAACTACTTACAGACCAGGAAGGGTAAGAGAAAAGAATGGATGATTCCCTACAGAGATTACAAAAATCCCAAAGTATTCCACAAATCACAAACACAGGTCGCTGAGGCCGACTGGGTCCTGAACTGTAGTTGTGGTGATGCTAGTTAACAGAAATCAACAATGCGGACACAGTTGTAGCGCCATCTGTTGAAAGACAATGTCTTGGTCCCGTCATCTAACACTAAACTCAACAGGTTAGGTATGCATGTGTGGCAATATGGTGTTGTTAATGTTGTTTACATGTAGGCAGATGGAGGAGAAAAAAACAAAAAGCAAAGGCCATGTGCAGTCAGTGAGCAACAGAAAGAATCAAAGACCGTTTAACCTATAGGTTATCCATCTGGGCTGAAGGAGGCAGGTGTCGTACGAATCTCAACAGGATTTGGCTTCAGTGCACTCCTTAAAAGACTGTAGCATTGTTGTGGGCAATTTTTTGTGCAACAAACAGGCAACAACAGATTGCCTTCCAACCTTTAGCTGCTGCCACGACTGCTGTGCAGCTGCAGTTTGGAGCCGGTGGACCACTATCTGTGGTCTTGATGGTTTTACAGAATTGACTCTGTGCACACTGACAGCTGAATGCAGCAGGCAACGCTGGTCAAATTATGTTTCTGTGGTCACAAAAAAAAAAAAAAACTTGAGTCCCTGCAGGTAAAAATGCCCAATTACTTATTAAAGAGTAACTTAATTTCTGTGCAGACCTCCTAAATTAAAATATTGTTGGACAAATAGTTGCCCGTGGAACCACAGCCTCCAGGACTTAATGCTACAGTAGCTATTCACACAAATACAGTGACAAAAAACACTAAAATACTCTGTCTCTGTGCTTCCTGACACAGGGCTGATTACAGGAATCAACAGAGTGATTACAGGAAACCATAAATTAAAGATTACAATATTAAAACCTCTATGATAGGGGGACTCTGTTTGGGAAGTTTAGGAGATGAAAGTTAGAGGTTATCATTATTTACAAGTGTTAAATTATTAAAATGGCTTTTCTCAGTTTCTGTGTCTTTCTTAGTGTTCCTTTAGCGGCCTCTGTGAACGGGACCTTTCAGCAGCATCAAAAGTTGATGACGTCAGAGCATCGCGAGTTGATGACATCACAGCATTCAGGGGTGGATGACATCGTCTTGTCAAGGGTTGATGATGCCACAAGATAATTTCTTTTACGGGTCCTCTGTTGTCTTGAGCAGCTCCATCAGCGCCCCGACAGCTCCAAAATAACCCTGGTGCAAACACACATACATTTTTTACACGTACTGTATGATGTGAGTTTTACTGAGTGCCTGCAGGTTTCAAGAATCCAAAACGAAGACTTTTTATAAATGCTGCCTGGGATGATATTTGGTTTTGTTTAATTTAGTTCAACAAAACTAAAGAGGTTTGAGTTTTCACCCTGACTTCCTTCAGGTTTGA
Organism: Gymnocephalus cernua; assembly: GCA_023631565.1. Classification (NCBI taxonomy): domain Eukaryota; kingdom Metazoa; phylum Chordata; class Actinopteri; order Perciformes; family Percidae; genus Gymnocephalus; species Gymnocephalus cernua. Next base: position 8,795,605 of record CM042437.1, on the reverse strand, counting down.
CTAGGAATCCCCAGCTTGGTTAAATCCATCCTATAGTTCATTAGTTGAGTGCTCACCTCGTGTTCCAGGAAAAGGGCTCTTAGTTGTCCTTTAGACCAGAAGTCCATGGCATAGGCTAGCAGTTTTGTGGACACTGTGTTGATACGAAGGAAGTTCCCAACAAACACCACACGCTCGATTTTCTGATACGAAGAGAGACATTAAAAAAGTGAAAGGCCAAATGTTACTCTGTACATTTAGAATACACTGACTGCATAACATTATAATATATAATTTTATTATTATTTTAATCTGTCCTTCAACATATTAATAAATAAAAGTAAGATAGGGTCAAACATTATTTAAAAGAAAATCTTAAACAGATAAGTAAGTAGTGTTCAGAATGCAACACCTGTTCCTCACCACATGGTGGTGCTGGAGAGCTGATCAACTGGTTACCAGTAAATCTCTTGCTCTACTATGGAAAAAGGCCTTACGCCCGCTTACACCTCATTTCCACCGATTGCAGAACGGCTCCGCTGCATGTCGTCTCCGTCTCCGTGCTCCGCCGTCTGTCAATACCCACTAGGTCCAGATTTGTTGCGGAACGGCTGTGGCCATGACTGACAGCTGAAGTCACTCGGACATACAAATTAACGTATGACCGCGCAATATAACAGGATGTAGTTTCTATAAGCAGAACCACAAAACCAACAACAGTTGACTTCAGGCCTGTCTCTGCCCATTACGACGTTTTCAAGGTATAGTGAAAGTGCGTATCTGCTACGGAGGGCTGCGGACCGCCAGAACTGTGCCGGAGTTGGAATGGAGCCGTTCTGCAGTCAGTGGAAATACACACGTTGACTTTAATGGAAACCTATTGACTCCGCAGCCGGTGGAAATCAGGGGTTATAGTCTAGGAGCACTAACAAATCAGCAACCAACCAACTGCTGGTTAAATTTAGTTTTTACCAATTAAAAAAAAAAAAAAATTGCAATGATGCCAGAAAAATCCTTAAAACTACTAAATGCTGCTAAATCTTTCTTGTGTGTCATGGAAATACATAATTTGCTTCAATATATTTTAGGCAAATTACCTTACATTATGCAGTGACACAAGTGTGTAAATTAAGCAGGTGTGCAGGAAAAACTGTGACGGGTATTATAGAAATGTAGTTTTCTGCTGTTAAGAAGATAAGATGGACGTCCCTTTCTGTCCCCAGCCAGAAGAAGAAAAACTAGTAGAGACTCTTTTTCTTATTTGCTTAAGTGCTTAGTGAGTCTTTTGAAAACTAAATATTTTTGTAAAGGACAAAAATATCTGTTTACCAAAGAGCACGTATGTTGGGTCACTTGGTTTAGAAGATTTTCATCAGTCTGGCTTTCAGAGAAACATTTTAGCATCTGCATTTTTATCCCTAAAACCATTTAAAGGGAAACACCTTCAACATGAAAGATAATTCAAATCAAAACAGGACAATTGGTCAATTCCATCAATAAAAGCCCTCAATTCTACGGTCGGTGGAAATGTGTGTGCGTCTTCGCTGCAGCTCTGTGTGCAGTGATAGCCCTGTACAATGCTGCTTGATCGCCATGCCACAATGCAACACTGTAAAGAAGCTCACAGCACACAGAAAGACTCCAGGTTGATCCCCCACTCCAGAAACCAACAAGTTTGAGTTCGGTTTGACTGCTGCCACCGAAAAACCTTCAAATCCCGCTTTAACAGTTGTTTCATTTTTGTTTCATTTAACCATTTACTTATTATTATACTCATTAAACTATTACACTATTACATTAAACCACTTTTGGTGGTCGTGGTTTTATTTTTGTGATGCTGATTGCACTGTGGTTCCAATTAGCACCGACAATCCCACAATTATTTGAAACTCATCAGCATTCACCAAATAGCTTCAAAACAGTGATGGGATTTTAGGGGTTTAGGTTTTAAACATAAAACATAACATCGTGCAGCAATAACCATACAGTATAGTTAGCATAACAGTTTTTATGTAAAAAAAAAAAAAGATAAGGCAAATGTCCGTCTGTAATTTAGTACAAACCTGGGTAAAAATGAAGCATATACATAAATTGTGTGTTGGGTGATAGGATCCTGTGTGTGTGTGTGTGTGTGTGTGTGTGTGTGTGTGTGTGTGTGTGTGTGTGTGTGTGTGTGTGTGTGTGTGTGTGTGTGTGTGTGTGTGTGTGTGTGTGTGTACCTCATTGACAGCACACATCCGTGCTATGGATCCTATGTTGTTAGTGATGGTGACCAGTGTGGCTCTGGCCAGGTCTTCCTTACTGATGCTGTCTCGCTTCTCTTTGCTCATCATGTGGCCAAAACTGTAAAAACAGACCATAAGAAACACAGCATGTACAAAAGACCTGTCATTTTACATGTAAACATAAACACACAGACCTATTTAAGTTTGATGAACTCTAAACAAATGAAATGAAAAAAAAACAGTCTCTGTAAATGTTAATAACCTTCAGTGTATGTGTGTATGTGTGTGTGTGTGTGTGTGTGTGTGTGTGTGTGTGTGTGTGTGTGTGTGTTTTTAATCAAAAAAAATGACCAAATGTAACACAATCACAAGATACAGTGATTCTATGATTCTAATCAGATGCCTTATTCACTTTGCTTAATGGATCAACTTTTGAACACAGAGCTGCAGGTTAACTGTATACATAGTGTGTGTGTGTGTGTGTGTGTGTGTGTGTGTGTGTGTGTGTGTGTGTGTGTGTGTGTGTGTGTGTGTGTGTGTGTGTGTGTGTGTGTGTGTGTGTGTGTGTGTGTGTGTGTGTGTGTGATGTACCCTGTAAGCTATTATTTTATACACCATTTGCTGGTAAGTGTATTTTTGTTATGACTGTGTCCTCACCTGGATGCGACAGCAGAGCCCTGCAGGCCAAAGCGCTCGTAGTCTCCTCCGTAGATATCTTTCACCAGTTTGTCCACGTTGGTAGAGTCGCCCTTGCTGGCCATTTCCAAGGCCTCCTCGAATGTCTCGCAGCCCGTCAGCAGACAGCAAAGGCCCAGGAATGTACCACCTCCCAGACTAAAGGTAAGAGATAAAGCCAGAGATATAGTGTGAGGGAGACAATAACAGAGGAAAAATGGTTGGAGAAGAAGTGAAAAACATGAGTGTTAAAATAATAGAATGAGCAAGAGGTAGGAGGAAAAGTGTTAAAGAGGAAAGATAAAAGAGGGGAATGAATAATAAGAGAGGAAGGAGTAGATGTGAAGGAAGGAAATAAATGGAGAAAGAGACAATATGAGGGAGGAGAGAGAAAAAAAGGGGTATTGAAGATGTGATTGTTTTTTGTCTGAAATGAATTATGCAAAGGTTTACTTTACTAAATAAAATTCCTATCTACTTCTGTCCTCAGCTCTAAGATCTCTTCCTAGTACTTACGCCACCATTCTGTTTGGGCAATGCAGACCAGACCTCTAACCTCTCTAAACAACTTTTAATTCCTGTATGTAATGTGATGCAAAATACACTACAAAATAAACATCTGGGTGGATGTAAGAGAAAAGAAATTCAACACAAAATATTTCAACATATGAATATGGGACAGTTGTTTTGAAATAATAAAAATAATCTTCCTTTGCCCAGCATTAAAAAACAACATACGTTTAGTATGTGCTAGATGACTGTGGTGGTTGAAGTTGTGACAGATAATTAGAGGCTTGTAAAATAAAATATAAATTTTAAAATAACCAAACCGAGTTTTTTCCCACATCAACATGCTCTCATCATGTCTGGAAGGGGCTTTCTTTGATCTTCCGACTGTTTTTAACAGCTCACTATCTAATCGCAATCAACTGCTACTATTACATAAGTAGCAAAGTACAGAAGGTGACCAGAGAAAATGAACGGCTGGAATTCAAACAGCTGATTCTGGCTTATCTGCCGGATCTACTGAAGCTAGAGTATTCAGCCACCTTCACCCTTTGCACATTTCATGCATGCAAAACAACTTCAAGTTCAAAACATGTTTTTTTTTTGTGCTCAACGTGGACAAACTAGTTTTGTCTTTCCATTGGTTTTGGGCCCAGTTGATAACAATATGCAAAATATATCCCTTTTCACTAGGCCCTGTTCCCCAACATTAACATTTTTAGTGTTATTAATTTCAGTCCAATGTTTCAGTTAACCAGGTCACTGGCTATAATAGTAGGACAGTAGGTGGCAGCTTGCTGTGAGGTTGCATGTTTTAGCTGGTGGTTGTAGTTGCACTTTTTAATGTTTTTAAAAGATTTTTTTTTACAATTGTCTATCTACCCTCCTCACCTGGTCCCAGTCACCCGTTTGTAGTTGTTCTCAGAGTACACGGCCAGTATGGAGACCCCAGAGCCGATGTTGACCAGCAGCATGGGGAAAGGGTTGTCCAGGGTGCAGGTCTTCTTCACGCAGCTCTGGGTGTCTGATGGGTTCTGGAAGTAGTAGCCCTCTGGGTGTCCATTGAAGCTCACCCGGTCAACGAACAGCAGGCCGCGGATCAGGCAGTCCAGCTCGTCAAGCTTCAGCAGCTCCAGGTCAGCCATCTGCAGCACAAATGGAGGACACTATTTTAGCAAAACACTATCAAGCGGGTTTTTAACTGTTTAAGATGATTGACAGTAAAAGACTATATAATGCACTTCAAATGGATACTTTGCTGATATTCAACCAACTATCAAAATAATGTTGGTAAACTTTCCTCCCAGTGCCCAGAACTCCCTACTCACAGGCTAGCCGAAAGCCAGCTGGAACTACAGATTGTACTTCCGCATGCAGATTATTTTCTTACTTAATCATTTGGTAAATTGAGAAGCTGGAACTGTCAAATGTTTGCCATGTTTGGTTTAAAAATTACTTGTGATTAATTGGTTATCAAAATAGTTGCAGATTAATTTTCTGTCAGTCGACCAATCGTTGCAGCTCTATCAGAAACCAAATGTTTGCAGTGAGAAAGATTCTAATGGTAACTTTTCTTTTCGTTTCTTAACGCTGACATTTCCTCTAGCCTTACCGTTCTGAAGTCATTCTCGAACTTGTACGCCCCGCCTCCGGTGGCGCAGAGTGTTGTGTGCAAACTGGAGAAGTTCTTGTCACGACCCATCTGGATGAAATGGTGCATGGCCTGCGTTGGGAAGCGGATGAAGTGCAGGTTCCCCGTCCTGCCGCACATGGTCAGGTTCCTCAGCTCCAGGTGGACGTCACGGACGCCGGTTTTACCTGAGTGAGGGAGGAACGATTTTTACACTACACTAGATTCTGGCCTGATTTACTCACGTGGATTTATAAATTGCACACACACTCTAGGAAAAGCTGTGGTTAAAGTTTATCTGAGCACTTTTATGACCTACAAAAATGTCATTTCTTTGTGATGTGGTGATGTTGTTCAGCTTCAGAACCTTTGAGGTGAATGATCTGGTTTAATGAATAATAACTGAACCTGAAGTCAAGAACAAAACACCTTATCAATCTTGTGCAATCCATTAGTTACACAGACTGTAAACTATATCCTGCTATCTTCCATGACCTGACTTTCCCTGTTTTAGATACACAAGTGAGTTAACAGATGCAAGTAAATGGGAGTGACCAGTGTGTGTGTGTGTGTGTGTGTGTGTGTGTGTGTGTGTGTGTGTGTGTGTGTGTGTGTGTGTGTGTGGACATACCATAGGCCACGTTTGAGGTGAGGTAGCGGCGGATAGACTTCAGGTTTTCCACTTCTTCCTGTTCTTCCTCTGCAGTTATATCGACTGGCTCAAAGTACACCAACTTGACCAAGGTGCCACCGATGTCCATACCGAACCAAGGGAAGGCTAAGAAGAGGAGAGAACGAGAAGATTGTAATTAACTGCTTTACCTATAAAAACAACACATAATACATACCAAAGTGCAAAAAACAGGATTTGACTGACGCTAATAATTACTCTTCTTTTTTTAAAGATGACTATTAAGTTGCAAAAAAATACATGTTTTCAGACTTTTTACTTCTGTCAAGGCAACAGAAATGTATTTATTTAGACCAAAGCTGACTAAAACCCAGACAGACAGTAGCCGTGTTATAAAGTACCTGTGATTAAAGAGGTGTCATTATGCTAACAGCCAACATACAGTAAATACAATGTCTGATATGTGGTCATAAATAAACTTATTATATTGTTGCTGATCATGTTTTTGTTATCTGAATTGGTCAACGCTTGGTCAACGCACATCATCCAACCCTCAATGGCGACTGTCTCCCCAATCAGGTTAAACATGGCTGAGAGAATAAAACTGATTCAGTGATTTTAAAGTTTCAATCATCTAAGTGACCCTTAAACAGACAGAGAGAAAGGAATAAAAGAACTATTTAGTAATTATTCAATATAAATCAGTGTAATTAAGTAATTCTATGGCTTAGCAGCGAAGTGTGTGGAACGACACTGTAGACTAGAGTGGAGCTGAAACAATTAGTTCATTAATCAACAGATATTAACTGCCAACTATTTTAATAACCGATTAATCATTTCAGTCATTTTTCAAGCAAAAACAGGTTCTTAAATGTGATGATTTTGTTGTCCCCATATATGTTTGTAAACTGAATACCTTTTGACTGGATTGTGACTGATGGTTGAACATAACAAGCTATTTAAATACATCATCTTAAGATGCTGGGAAATTATATTGGCTGTTTTTCACTGTTTTATGAAATAAAAACAGTTAATCAAGACAATAATCTGCAGATAAATTGATAATGAAAATAACTGTTAATTGCAGCCCTGGACTGGAGTCTCTGCTAACAATGACAATGTGATACCTGTATGAAAATCCTATGTATCGTGATTTTTTTTGCCGACGATTTTTAAAATCCCTTTAATCCCTATAATCCAAATAGTTAAAAGCATTTAAACTAAATATGTTCTGTTTATACAGTACAGCCGTTGAGTTCAACAACAACAAAAAATCTTTCAGCACAACCGGCTATAAAAAAAACACACACTGCCACAATCGCCATGGAAACAGACAACCCCCCCTCCTCCATCATCTCCTCTTCTCCCTGTCTCTTCAGCCTCCTATTTTCTCTTTCACTTACCTACATCTCTCAGCCTCTCCACGGCGTTCTCATAAACACTATCTTTCTTCCTCATTCTCTTTCCATCTCCTATTTGGCTTCATCCCTTTTCACTTACTTATCCTCCCTTCTTGCTCCCTCAGTTTTCTATTTTCTTTTCCCTCTCCCGGTCCTCTTACCATCTTTCGCATGCTTCTTGTTTCTCGATCAATCTAATTCAATTAAAGGAAGATTTACTGGCATGACAACTGATAACGCAAGATGTTTTTAATGCACCACAAAGCAACTGCTATATTTAACGCAGAAGTATATCAGCCTTTCTTGGTTTTTCAGTTCAATTCAGAAAGCTTTATTTGCATGATAAATAGACCTGAAATGATTTGTTGATTATAATTGATTGACAATTAATCTGCACTTCATTTTTAAGCAAAATTGACAAATATAAATATAATATAAAGTCTAGTTGTGCTACGTTGGGGGACAAGAACTCACACAAATGGGCCTTTTCAGTGACAACCCTGCGGAAAATCGCCAGATCGCTTCTTTTGGTGTGAACGTAGCTTAATGAAGCAGATTCTTGTCAACATTTCCTTGACCAAGGCATTAAACTGCCCCACATATGTCAAGTGTTTCTTCCCAAAGGCTCTGTATGACAATTTGTAATTGTGTTCGTCTTGAGAATCAGTCACAGATCACATCAATCACAGTGACAGAGTTGCCTTGATTTTATAAAAGCCTAAATTTGATAATTTGATGTGGTTTATTTCAAAACACACAGCCAGAGATAACAAGTCAAAGTGAGAGAGAGAGAGAGAGAGAGAGAGAGAGAGAGAGAGAGAGAGAGAGAGAGAGAGAGCGTTAAAGAGAACACTCTTTAACCAACATGTTAAAAGAAATATATATGTATTTTTTTTTTTAACAATAAAATCACATTGGTTAAAACTAAACAAAAATCCCCTATCAAATGTATTTACCTTTGGCAGAAATATTCTATTCTTTATATATGTTTAGAAGCCACCTGCACTTATCTTTGCACTGGCAGTAACAACTATCTGGTTGTTCTGGTTCAGAAAGGCAAATGTTTCATAACGTTGTGTTCTTTCCTTGTGACAGTCATGGTGAGACAGTGAGGTTACTGAGGGTCACATTAGAGAGGGACACTCAGCATTCCTTTAGTCTTTGAAACATTAAACATTTGATAAGTGTTCCACTGTTTGAGACACACTCACTAAAACATGTTGTGAAAAGCAGCGGCTATCAACAAAAGAATGTTCAATCCAAATATGTTCTGCATGATGACAGGCCAGTCCACTGAGCCACCCAGACACTGCAAAACATGGTACTTCACAAATGAGCTTGATGGTGTTTTAAGCCCCCAAGGTCTCCTTCCAGGCAGCGCTGCGACCATTGACTTCAAGGCACCTAACCCTAACCATAACCATAACCATTGAATAATCCTAGTGCACTTAAAACACTGATAAACCACAAATGAACTTTAATCATACAAAAGAAACTGCTCATTTGGGTAACTTATTAAATGAACCACAACATTAGTGAACAATGGCCATCAAATTTTTCTTTGGGCCAAGATAACATCTTTACATGTCTTGTTTTGACCAACCAACAAACTCAAAATAATATTACATTTACTGTCACATTCGACAAGGAAAAGCAGCAAACCTCACAAGTGAGAAGCTGAAGCTAAGGGATATTTGGCATTTTTTAAATTATTAAACAAATATCAAAATAGATTAATTTTATGTACGACTGGTGACGTTTTAACCTTTCCTGGTCCTCTGTGCTTGCAGCATTGCCCTCGCATGATGATAAGGAGATATGACTGTTTCACAACAGGCTGTTGAAGGGAACCGAATGTGAATTCAATTTGACTTAATGAGACAAAGTCCATTTTTAGATTACAGCCACCAAATTTGAGTTTGGGATGTCAGGTGTTAGCTTGTAATGCTGTTAGCAATTTGTGCTATGTAACTGTCTTTGCTGTCCAAATACAGTAAGGTAGCATTGACAATCTAACAGTCATTATGATAGACAGTGGTGGCATATACTATATGAGCAGCAAGTTACAACCTTCAAGTGCTTGACTTGAACCTAAACAACCCTCAATCTAGTGTTTATTGTATCATATCACATGTGATGATACTGTTGTAGTGACTGTGTGGCGGTGTCTGTATCTGCAGAGACTCTGCCCTTTGCCTGTATTCACTTTGTTCTTATTTTTCTGTGTGCGTGAGGTTTATGGGCGTTAGCAAATAGCCTTTGGGCCCCACATGGTTGTGTCACCCATCCAGCAAATAACAGCGTGCAGGTTGTGCAGCCAGTTTTCATTCCCAGGTACGTCCATGCCTCTCGGTGCGTTATACTGATGCACAGGTTTACACATACTGACAGACAGGATGAAGCTCTGCATTCACACAAAATCCGGCAATGTGGCACCTTCCTGCGGAGGTGTGGATGTGCTTATTTGTGCTTCAGAACGTAACAGCTGTAAAACAATCAGAAAATAACATTTTATTACTCTGATTTACTCCTTTGTTCAGCACTCCCTCGGCTGCTTTCTCACTGTCGCTGCAGAGGAGGGGCCAACTTTGAGCGCTGTGTGTTTACTAACAGTAAGCGATACTCGCTACATATTATATCTTTAAAGTGTTCATAGTCTCGCTTTGCCAGACCTTCCTCCACCGCGGCGCTGCGGAGGAGGGTCTGGCTAGTCCACACAGCATTCCTGGTATGGGAGAAAAACATGCTCTGGTTTATTGCCATTTCTTTAAACCAATCACAATCGTCTTGGGCGGTGCTAAGCACGCTATTTTGCCGCGGTGCCGGTGCAAAATACCTCTATGTTCAAAAGTTGTTTTAGTTGTGCAACAGAAAACTCAGATTGGATAGATAGTCTAGCTAGCTGTCTGGATTTACCCTGCAGAGATCTGAGAAAAGGTTAACCATAGTCCTTATAAATCGACCAGAGTTTAAAATGCCAACACAAAGGAAGCCCAAGGCATCCAGCCTAAATGAGTGAAATCCGGCGGAATTTCCGTCAGCAACGGAGCAATCCCGGAAGTGGAACGATGGTATTTTGTTAAAGACTTTTGTGCACTGGGTCACTGAAACCTGTAGTACTCCCGTAACTGAAACCAACTTTATGACTGCGAGCACCACCACTGCTGCTGCCACCTCTACACCTGCTGCTGCTCTACTACAGTGGTTGGTGTTTGGTTACATTATAGCAGGGGTCATCTATCACCTCATTTATTGTTTGGTTGACTTTTTGTTACCGTCCCCTCTCACCTACTGACCTGCTCCAATGTCTGTAAACATGATCTGAGAAGCATAGATTTTGTGTGTCCGCTCTGGAAAATTCCCTTGGCTGATTTAAAAAAATAAAAGGTCAAATAAACTGAAACAGAGCTTATATAATATACTTTTTAAACAACCAATTCACAGATTGATATTGAACTAAACTACTGCATTATATTTTCCACTCGTGACGATACTAATCTCAGAACCAACTACTGGAAAACAGGGAGCTTGATAATGATCTTTCAGTCTTTTTAATGTTTTGAGGTCAGGTGCTGCATCCTTGAAGCCGTAAGAAGTAAAGATTTATAACAAACACCAAAGCTAAGGCAGAACTGTGAAACGCTGGAATAAGAAATATGATATTCTTCTCTGACATAATGGAAAGCAACACTGTTAGAGGCCAGCTAAGGAACATGACGGTGTCTGTCTCAAGTGACAATCACATTTCCCTTCACAGCCTCAGCCAAACAAAAACACACTCTCAGCGGCCAGCACGTCACATGATCTAAATAAAATAAAATATCTAAATGTCTCTATTTTGACATCACAGTACCACAAATCGGGGCTTGTTTTCTGAAATAAATAAACAAATAAATATCCTGATATTTTGAGTTGCTAGGAGACAGTATTTTGTGTCAATGCTAATGCTGTGTTCACATATTAAACCTATTATAGAAAATGTTTCCCTTACTAAAATGTAATGTCATAGTGGAAATTCCTCAAATTACACTAGCCTAATTCTCGAGATTATAATCAAGGAACACATCTATTCAGAGGGGGAGGAAATGTTAATGTAACAGCATGATGTTTCCTGATAGCATCAATGAGTGCTTGTGGTTTCAGATAACAAACAAGCGCTGTGTGGCATGTCATGGTAAAGCATGAGGAACAAGTTTTGTTTGTTTTTCAATTGGGGTCAAATATTGAGTTTATGAAGTTTTACAAGTACAAATAATGGCAGCAGCATTCGTAATGTAACATGTAGCCCTGTAACCTGAGGCCTATTGAATGACAGCCACTCAAATGGCTGAGCTAGTGTTTGAACCACAGGTGTTCTCTGAATCTACAGAGTCATTTGACAGTTTTTTTCATTAGTCTACTTGAGATTTATTGACTGCATCTCTCCCATCATCATTCCCTTGTGCAGTGGAAAAGAACAGTGACAGTAACAACATTGCTACATGATGCCAGGGGAAACATTCCTTCTTTGCTGTCACTTGGAAGTCAGTGAAACATGGCTGCACACCGACTGAGACATAACACAATGTACTGGCCTACATTCTATTTTTCATTCATTCATTCACTGAAGCCCGGTGGCTAATTTACACATCATCTACAAAAACCCAGGAACTATTACGGAGCGGTCCCTCAGCAGATTTCTGTCAATGTTTCCTTGACCAAGGTATGTAACTCCCCCACAGACGTCAAGTGTTGCTGCCCAAAGGTCACTAATTAAGGACAATTCCGGACTATTTTTACCTTAATCTTGATCACTAAATGTCTCCGAGTACTGTCGATAGGCACCAAAATCGGTGCAAGCAAACTGGAGTTGCTGCAGCTAATGGCCAGAGCTCCCAGTTAGCTAAAATGCCAGTTGTGGGGGCATGTTCTAAAGAGTGCCTTTGTGCCTCTTAACAGACACAAAATGCGATTCAAATTTCTGTGCAACATGAGCAGGGCCCTTACGTGACAACAAGATGTGTTTTCAACTCAGACATTGTGAAGAAACCGTTTAAATTCAAAGTCTGTACTGTCACCTACCTCTTTTTCCATCGGTCGCTTCACCGCAAGCCCAGAAGAGTCGATCACGGAGGTCATGCCTTCGCTACGAAAACTTAAAGTTTATTTCCTCCTCAAAAATAGGTAATTGAGCACTGTAGGGGTTATGACCATATCAGTGACTATGTAACTACATGGAAACGGTCCAAATGATGCCTGTGGCTTGCACAGTAATAGCGTTACTGAAGGCTAGCTCTAGTCTGGCGCTGAAGTCCTGTGGGAATTCAGTTGTTGCAGGAAATGGTAAACAGTAGTGTGCAGATCGGAGCGTAGTGTGTGAAGAGTGAAGATTGGAGGTGTTCACAAGGGAAGAAGCTTGGACTAAGAATAACGTGTGTTGATCTACTGTGGAAAATAAATGGTTTGTGTTTGTGTCTTTCCGAATTGTGGTACCTAAGTACCTAAACTTTCGTTGTCTACCTTTCCATGACCATGAGATACTGCAGTTGTGGCTAGTTGTACTTCATCTTGATGTGCAAACTCCCATATACGTACTACGCAATAAAGATCACCGCATTTGCAGCGAACATTTTGAGAAGGATGACTACACAGACACAACACAACGGGGCCGGCTGAAGAAAAATGCCATTCCGAGGATGAAGACTGCTGCAACCACTGTGGAGGTAATGAAAACAAACTTTGAATTTAAATGGTTTCACAATGTCTGAGTTGGAAATGCATCTTGTTGTCACTTAAGGGCCCTGCTCATGTTGCACAGACATTTTAATCACATTTTATGTCTGTTAAGAGGCACAAAGGCACTCTTTAGAACATGCCCCCACAACTGGCATTTTAGCCAACTGGGAGCTCTGGCCGGTCAGGTTGCTGTTTATCTTATAATATATAATTGTGTTTTGTTATTTAAACAAACGATTGAGGAAAAAAACTTGTCCATGAGTCTATTGTAAAACGTCAGCTGACAGCGGGGTCTGGGAGCATCACTGGTCGCCACCAGCTGGCTGTCACATCAGACTGGAGCTTCTCAAGTCCGACAACATCGGAGCAAATGTGCAATTGGCCATCAATTTTCGTAAAAATGCCCATATTCAAACTCTAGACAGTGGATTTCTTGTATGAAAAAGTCTCAAAAGTGAATTTAGTGATGAAATAGCAGACAAAATAGTTGTTGGCTGCAGCTACTAAGGCAAACTACCGATCTAGATTCTAGAATAGATTGCTTATCCTTGGGTTACTGGATGTTAACACTGAATTTTAAACATTGTAGCTGAATTTGGCAGGTTAACAAGCATGCAGATCATTGAGGAATGAGATTTATATAACAGGCGATTTGGCTGCTATCTTTTCTACTGTCTAGTAACACATCACATTAAAGAGTCCATGAGGACAGAAGCCCACCCCCACAAACAAATCACCTACACCCTTACTGAAACTTGTGAGCACACACTGTTTACAATCCATCTGAAACAGGAAGTGGTAGAACATTGACTTGACCTGTGGCAGACCTTTTTGACAAACTATATCTTTTCATGGAAGTTAATCTGTGACTAAATTACACTCAGACTATAACCAGCTGGAAACTGTACTCATTGCCCTGAATTAAACATGTTTAAAGTCACCACCTAATTTTACCAAAGAAACATCCAGGGTTCTAAACGTAGGTCCTAATTTTACAGTTTATGACTTTTCTATGATTTTCAATAGCTAAAATGTTCATTTTCTAGGAGCATTGCCCATCAAACTCACCACTCCAGCCCCGACCCACAACCACCTTCTATCGGCAGTCCAAGCCTAGTCTCAACAATTGAACTACCATGAAATCCCTCCCTATAGAGATTCCAAGAAAAGTATGTTTTTTTCCCTGTCTTTCTTCCTACATTATAACACCCTGGTATCTGTAACTCAATGTGAATTTTAGTCAAAACTCTGAGTCACACACTTTTGTTCAAGTCAACATTTCTCAAAAACTGAGAATGAATCTGCCTACTCAGATTTATTTGAAAGCTTGGGCAAAAACAACTGCTGGCCTTGCAAATTAAACACATTAGTGTTGTAGATGCCGCTAAAACTGTATGTAAAACTTCTTTCAACATATCTGTAGTGAAAATCACAATTCCACTTAACAGTGCAGTTGCAGACTTCTTACAATGGTGTTTCTGTGTGTCAATATCAAATAAATTTTGTTGGGAGCACTGCTTCTGCAACCCCTCTAAATACCGATACTAATAGAGCCTACTAATTCTACTGAGATTTCTGTTTAATTTATGGGAACCCCACACAGTAGATGTGATGGTGCAACACGCCTCAATGTGAATTTCCCCATTGTGGGATTAATAAAGGCTTTTGAATCTTTAAATCTTTGAATCTCCTTCAAAGCCACTTACCGTATCTCACCGACACATGGACACACAAGCAGCAGACTACACTATGAAGTAGGTGGGGTAAAAGAGAAAGTTTCCTCTGCTTTCTTCCACTACTATGGTTTTGGCATTATTAGATCTTGGTAAAAGCATGCTGCATGCTTATTGGCTAATTGACGCTGATGAGACATTTGCTCCATTGGTATTGAAATTTGGTATTGAATGACGAGGCATTTTTTGATACTCACTACTAAGTAGACAATTTGATCGGTGCGTAAAAAGTATTGAATTCAGTACCCAGCCCTGTTCTGGGCTGCCAACCTCAATTTGTTTGCCCATCCACCTATTCTGCCCATGACTGACCACTAACCATAACTCCACATACAGTGTGACTTTATTGGTATATCTTTAACTTTTAACAGTATGTGCCAAATTGTCCACAAAGCAGTTTTGCTCTGCACTGAAATACTGCACATTCACTCACTCAGTAAAGTATGTATTGTCTGGTTTAAACATTGGTATGAAAACAGGTGACAAAATCTCATCTGGGTTTTTCAAATGAAAATATAAATGAAGAAGTGGAAAAAAAAAACTGTAGAAAGAGCTGAAGAGTGGGCATGTTTGTTAAAATAAATTGTTATTAAATTCTGGAACAGTCAATGAAAATTGCTGCCAAATTACTTCTGGTGTAAACCTGGGGTACTGCAGCCAGTGTTACCCAAAAATAACCCCAATCCAACCACCTCAAACACTGATTAGAAAAAAATCTGAGGACAAAAGTGAAAAATCACATCCCCGAGGGGAATACATTCCAGGGTCAGCCCTCAGTAAGGGAAAGGCTTAGAGGGTTATCTGGGTTTATCAGGATGGCTGGCATCCATCCAAGGATAACTCAGCTATAAACCAGGGGAGCTTTGACTGGACATTTCAAAGTTAACTGATGAAATGTCCACTTAATTACGTAATCTGGTCCAATTCTGCTGTGGGGCCTTTCTTTCTCAGACTACTGAGCATCACAGCAACCACAGCAAATGATCAATGCCTTATCAGCTGTAGGTTCATTGCAACATCACACTTCTCCAGTTTTTTGTCCATCCATAATCACACCATACAGACCATATTACACTGGATGAAAAGAATGTCAAGTTTTTTGTTTGGTAGAGTTTTCTCATAATTTTCCTGTTTTCAGATTGGTTTATTTAGCTTTTCATACTTACAAATGAACTTACTAATGAAATATCAGTGAAAGGAGAAAAAAAGAAAGGGAGCTAGCCAGAAAATGAAAGGAGATAACATTGAATGTATTTCCACCTTGTAGCTGGAGCCACATTATGAATAAAGAACTGCACCCACAAAAAATGAAAAGTGTTTATGATTATGGGTAAGTGATATGCAATAAGAGTAAATACTAGGGGTGTAACGATATATCGTGGTACGATTTATCGCGATGCAAAAATGTTACAATATGTATCGTAGAGGTATGGTGATATTATTATAATTTTTTTTTTTTTTTTACTACCACCATATATGTGCTGACACACATACCAGACGGCCGACCATCGGCAGAAAAGCCAGTCGAGATGATCAGTCGCGTCCCCGAGGTCCAAAAAACTGCCTCGGGACACATCAAAAAGACAAGAGGAGACGTAATACATCTCTATAACAGCAGGCGTCGCTAATCTATATTGTTGCCCAAGAAATGACAACCGGCAGATGATTGGACGAATGCGTCACATGGGTTTGTTTTCTCCGGAAATTAAAAGCCAGACTGTCAGTGCGGCTTGTTCAGAATACGATCTCATATTGTACTAAAATAGTTCACTGAAACGTGTTTCTGAAAACATTTTAAGCGAGAAATAGGCCATGCAGTTGCTGAATCTGTCTTCATTTCAGATCAACAAAGGTCAGTTTAAAAGATAGAAGAAGAAGGATATATCAACGTCTGTTTAACCCTATTGGTTGAGCTACCGCACCCGCGTAACGCTTGCATTCACTGCATCAACGCTCAAATGAATCGCTTTAACTGATAAGTAACGGGGCAAAATGAGTTCGACTTGGACTGAAATTGAAATAGAGGATGCCCCGTCCACTTACAAGTCCGACGTCCGGCAGCATTTTGGTTTTCCAGTTACTCAACAGGAGGATGGTAAAAAAACAGACAAAACACGAACTGTGTGCACTGTAAGCAAACACTGTTATACACGACGTCGAACACAACAAATATGATGTGTCATTTAAAACGGTACCACAAAGACAAACTCCTGCAACCGGGTGCGAAAAAGAGAGTGAAACCTGTAAGAAATCCAAAAAAAAAAGCTCTTTGTGTTGAAATTACTTGAACAGGACACTACTTGTGTGGTTGTTTTTTTGTTGCACTTTTACTGCTTAAAGAAGTTATCTCTTGGGCTATCCTAATTCTAATTTCATGATACAATTCAGTTTTATTGGTCAGTGACACCTAGTCAATTGTTGATTTTACATACAGAAGGTTAAACTAAATCTTGATTAATATTGAAGTATTGTACATTCTTTAAGTTGTATGTATAACAAGACAGTTATTGAACACTGTTAATGTTAAATAAATCTGTAATTTGATTTTCAGTTGAATTTTTGCATTTTTTTCAAAATATCGTGATACATATCGCATCGTGAACCCAGTATCGTGATACATATCAAATCGTGAGCTGAGTGTATCGTTACACCCCTACTAAATACCACAACATTATCACAATATTGAGGTTGTTTTATTTACTTAAGCATCCATATTCCCTCAGTAAAAGGTTGATCTGATGCCTATTCTGTCAAATGATTTCTTACTATTATGCTGGATAAAATCTCATTGTTTTCAAAATATGTCTACTCTAGTGTGTCAAAGGTCTCATACTGTGAAAGATGTAGGTAGAAACTCAACCTGTTATTCATTTTTACATTAGAATGATTAACCACAAAATCTCAATATGAGAATTCTGTCATACACAAAATCATACGGTGACACAATAAATGATCAAATTGAACTATTGGCCAGCTCTGATTCTGATTAATACGCAAGCTTCACTTACATAAATGTGAAAGTAGACACTACAAAGGATGTCTAACTATTTCTCTCTCCCTAACACAATTACAGATAGATGTAAGGAATGCTGACGAGATGGCTTGGCAACAAGATCCCTAAACATGCAGCTGGACTCCCTGCAAACAATTCGGCATAAGAACAACTTTAACCATGGCAGCCACAATCAGCCACAACAAACCCTGGGGCTTGACTAAACAGCCCTGAAAAGGAGCAGTGAGGACGTTGACACTGAAATTCCCTGCCATGAACACCATTTAGCTGCCTGCAAAAGCATAACTTTGAATAGCACATATGTTTATGTATTAAAGAGTATACGTGTTGCCTTTTTATCCTGGTTCAAATAGCCTAATACCAAGTTTTAAAGAGAAAAGTAACCTCACCTAAAGAAAAAATGAGTATGGACATTTAAATCCTTTCTTTGTTTTAATAGGCTTTATCAATACATTGAAACACAAATCAGCTCACACTTACCAGGTTTCCTTTCACTTATAAGCTTCATTGTGAGGCAAAATATCAGCTCACAGGTGTATAGAAAAATAAAATAAACGATATTAGACACGTTTGTTAGAGAAGAGCTTAGAAGGCCTCAGTCAGTCTTGGATATTTAAAGAGACTTCACACACTGAATAAAAACGACACTTTTCTACATTCTGCATAGAAACTGTAAAGTTTTCCTGATCTTTACTCACATCCTCCGAAATACTTGACAAATAAGGGGGCGGGGTCCCCATGCCTCCTGAAGGCAAATGTCGGGTGTTGATTGGCCGAGGCAAGCCAGGCCCCCTTATCAGGAGCTTTTTCACCACCGGGGAACTGACCAATCATAGCGCACCAAATTCAACCTAAACGCTCATAATAACAAAAGGGTGTCTCCCTGACAACAGCAGATTTGTAGATTGGAAAGATCAGCCGGAGGCACTTACAACCTAGCTAGCTAATCTCATCGAAAAAGAGACCTGAAGGGACAACATTGTTATCTGAAACACAAACGATACGAAACGTTAATAGCAGTTAATAAGGCAGTGAACGGAGGTCATTGCTCTCTCTCATTACAACCCCGCACGGTTGTGATCGGTACTAGCTAGCTAGCTACACAGCCGAGGGTTGCAGTTAACCCCAGTTCATACAAACAGCACACCACCGCTTCCACCATCAGAACAGGTCATACCAGATCATGCAGCACACTGCATAACTTAACGAGAGTCTAGCTATTAAATTTGGTTTTCACAAGGTTAACACTTACGGGGTCTGCTCCGCCTCAATGACTCCGTCCTCCTCCGTAGTCTGGATCTCTTCGCCGGGGATCCGTTGCACTCCGCATCGTCCCCGAGGTGCAGATGATGCATGTTCTCAAACGTGCTGCTGTTGGGTCCGCCGGTGCTCGAGCCGAATGTATTGCTACTGCAACAGCTGCCGTTAGCATGAAACCCCCTCTGGCTCTGACCGTTGTTGACATGAAAGGGTCCCGACGCTCCTTTCTTGTCGATCATTGACTTGGCTTTATCCATGGCAGCAGCTAGCCTAGCTGCAGGAAAAACAAATGGACTAGCTAGCCCGGCTACTTTAGCTTAGCTAGGTAATGTTAGCACTGCTGCTTGCAAGCTAGTGAGAGAGTAGCTCGAGCAGCTAAACCGTATCCTTTTCCGAAATGTAACGTATTTTACCATAGAATATCACGCTAAAATGTAACGCGCATTTTTTTATATAATTATGTATAAAATGGAAATGCGAGCCGTCGCTAAAATGCAGTGTTTTCTTTGAGGTCACTCGCGGTCATTTCCCCACATTGAGATTCTGGCAGGCGCAGCAGCGGCAGCCAGTGTGTGTCTGTGTGTTGGTGGACTGCTACGTCACACCAGCTCCTCCAGCCGAGGCTCGAACCCGTTTACCTCCTCCGACCGGTTTTTTCTTTTCTCAGAGATACACTGCCATTGTACACTTAAATACAAAGAAATGCAAAACAGGGCTCGCCCTGTGTCGGCTATAGCCTACAGTAGCAATGAGGCGCGGTTGCTCCCAGCTGGAATATTAAACAAACACACACAGTAGCCTACCAGTCCGTACAGCTGTGGGCGCTTTATTTAAGTTCCTGTTCGCTGTCACCCTCATTCCCCGCAGTCCAATAGGCCTACACGTGTGATGTACGCACAAAGCTGCCAGTCAATATATGTGCATGAAAATGAACTGTTGTAACCCTGTAGTTGCATGCAATAGCATGGCCTAATATAGAAATACCTTTCTTTCAGGAGTAGCCTAATAACAAGTCTTTTGTCATCCTGCAGATCATTTCTAGCCGTTGTATCTGATTTGTGCATAATATGGGATCTCGACCATTAGACGTTGATGAAAACATGTAACACCGTCGCAAAGAAATTGTCTTATGTGTAGTAATTTTAAGGTTATAATGCATTTTAAAAGACACCTAGGCTCTAATTATTTAAATGAGACCTGATATCAAACAGAGCATTAGATAGCAAGCACAGTCAAGATACAAAGGTCAAACAACAACACTATCCTAGATAAGGAAAAACAATCACTGGGACCATTCAGAAGACAACATTTCTTTCTTTCTTTCTTTCTTGGCAATTCATTCCTGATGCAAATTTCAGTTTTCAAATACTGTATGTGTCTAAAGCTATGGGGTTAAGATATACAAAAATTACATTACAAAATTGATCAGAAAGCAGAAATAATGAAGGACTTCTAAAGACTCTTGTAAATTGAAATATTTGTTTTTATCATATTTTATTTATTTTATATGTAATTACGTAAATGTCACAGTTGGAAAACTACAACATAATCACACATATTTTAAACATAAATATTCATCTAAATGTGCAATTAAGCTAGTAAACTGATTCTTTAAAAAACAATCTACAAACAAACATAGGTTATTATAACTGATTCTTTAAAAAAACAATCTACAAACAAACATAGATTATTATATAGTCATAACTAAGACACAGACAACAGACAAATTGCAGTTCATAGTAGTGAGGTAATACCATAAGAAATAGAGCTAATATTAACAAGCACCGTAAAGAGTAAAAATGCACCATAATGATTAATGTAACATTCTCTCCACTACATGTATATTAAAGTCGCAAGTGGAGCACTGCAGACATAATCTCAATCATAAGGATTTATCATTGTATGTTATGATATCAGTTTCCAATGTAACAAACACCATCAATTACAGGACATATACTATAAGGAAGACCATCATACTACAATAAATGCAATTTGCAATAATTCCCATAATGTCACAAACTCACTTAGGAGAAAGCCTTACATGTGAAGATTATGGCTACCAAAGAGCACTAATGGAGTCTTGACTTGAAATGCTGCCATCTTCTGGTTATATATATAGTATGGTATATATATATGAAGAAATTTTTCAATAATTTTGTGAAAAACAAGGCCTATTTCCATCCTCCGTTATCCAAATGTAAAAATGGTATGTTTTTCCTCAGCATTGTGATAGAGAATGTAACACACTTAAAAAGCCTGCAAGATGTTAATGCAATACCCCCTTTTATACCAAAGGAAAAACAATATCAAAACCAGGTGAAAAGCAATTGGAAAACATGTAAGACCCACTGTAACTGGTCAAACATGTTGGTCACATTGCTGCAATGTACCTCTGACCCACACAGGCGATGGTTTTACGTTATTGCTTAGTATCTTTCAGTGAAACCACATTGTGGTATTTGATACTGTGACACATAATTCAGCTGTCTAATGGCATGACATAAACTGATTTTATTCAACAATAAGACATGAAACACAAAAAGGAACATGTGAAATTTCTTTCAGGAATCACACAAATCATTCCTCACATTTTGGGAAACATGCTTTAATCTGTTTTCAGGCGAGTTGGATGAGAAGATCAGTACCACTGTCATGTCTGTCTGTTAAGAGATTGGTCCTGGTGGTTAGCTTAGCTTACCACAAAGACTGGGGGCAGAGGGAAACTCTCTGTGCTACATTAGATCATTAGCAAGTATAGTTATTGCCTCAAATCCAAATAAGGCCTTAATGCAATGGCTGTATTAACAACATAAGTATTAGAGGTGATTTAAGCACTTTGGCTGGTTGTGAGGTGAAAGAGGTTTGTCTGGGACTGTTTAGACCGTCACTCCACCAGTAACCTGCTTTTCAGTGAAAAGTCCAGCTTATTGCATGGTCTAGACAGCGATAAGAGATTTAGCATCATGAATAGCAATGAGTAAATTCACCTCTCTTTTTGTTCATTTATTGTTTCTACCAAGGAAGTTCAGTCCCATCCCAGTTGTACGCCCTGCCAGTCTTTTCAATATTCAGTGTATCAATAATGTTCATCAGATAGTTCACAGAATGTTCTGCACTGAACAGTTTATCTTTTGGCACGTTCCTGTGATATGGCCGGGAGAGGTCTGTGTTGACTGTTCCTGGATGTAAGGACACACAGACCACCTGGAAAAACAAAAACAAGTTCATTAACCCTTTATAAGACAAAAGCAATGGGTTTACATGCTGGTTTTGTATGGCAGACTGAGGCTAACAATTGTCTCATTTGTTTGTGGTATTTCCAAAATAAAAATGTTAACGTAGTTATGAGAACACTCAAACCTACCTTGGGCCGACTGCGTCCCAGCTCTATAGAAAGATTCCTAGTAGCCATGTTGAGAGCTGCTTTAGACATTCTGTAGCTGTACCAACCACCAAGACCTGAGAGGAGAGGGTGGGGGTGGAGAGAGGAAAACATAGAGGAACACATATGAATCACCATACAACATTAGCATTAACCACCAGAAACACAATACCTACCGTTGTCGCCAATGGATCCCACTTTGGCGGTGATGTTGACGATGATGCCGCTGTGCTGCTTGGCTTTCTCTGCAGGCTGCTGACCGAAACTACCGCCACCCTTCTGAAGGAGGGGGGCAAAATACTTAGCCATGACCAGGGGACCCACTGTGTTGGTTGTCAAGGTGGAAATGATGCCCTAGAGGGAGAATAAGTGAATCAATACAGACCAATGGTTAAATCAATGAAAAGATGTGGTAGGAATTTGGTCGAGCTGAATGAATGGGTGAGAGAGTGACTGGTAATGCCAATGTTATTTATAAAGCACCTTTTATTATACGTAAACTCAAAGTGCGTTGCATTAAAAGACAAAATATAAAAAAATATAAGCATAAACTGGTGGTTCCTTGGACCTCTGGATAGACACCTCTGCGGCACAGTATGAAGGATAGTATGAGTCTATTGAGTGGCTGGAAGAACCAGTGTAGGAAATGATCTCCGTTCTACTTCAATTAAAGAAATGGCACCAAACTCAGTAGCCTACAAAAATATTTCCATTTAATGTAGACTTCCATTATTCCATTGTAAACGCAGTTTGGAATGGGGCATAGGAGTCCCCTGACACTGCAATTGCCTGTTTGGGAATCACTGTGGAGTCAAACCCTGACAGTTTAAGCTGACTCTTTACAGCACATTAGTTTACATCACATCAGATGATGCCTCAGTTTTACTATACTTTTAATGGTGAGAGAGTAGCTCAGTGTCATAACACTTTACTTGAGCATAGACATCTCTCAGGCTGGTCTCTCCTTTTCCTGAGGGGTGAAGCATTGCCGAGGAGTTGACGATCAGATCCAGCCGGCCGAAGCTCTCCTTAACCCGATCCGCAGCTCCGCGAATGTCCTCCTCCCGGCTCACGTCCAGCCTAAGGACCGTCAGTTTTCCCGGGTGTTGGCCGGCCAGGCCCCGCAGCTCGGCCGCTCCATCCGGGTTTCGGCATGTCGCTATAACGGCAGCGAGGGTTTTGTTTTTTAAGATATATTTGCAGAATTCAAGCCCCAGTCCTCTGCTGGCTCCTTGAATAAGCGCCACGGGTGAAGCCATGACAGGTAAGTGACATAATACAGGAGGCCGGCGGATGTAGCATATTTGCTGCCTTCAAATACACCCGAATCATCGTAAAGTCGTGTTTTCAGAAAAGATAGCAAGAAATTGTGCTGACAGACTTTCAGAAGGCTTGTAAGCAACTTGTATACGGCCTAAACATTTGTCTGTAGTAGCGCTGGAAATGGGCTTTGAAATCAATGTTTTTTTTTTTAAAGAAACTGGAGGCTAACGAGAGGAACCTGAAGGCAACATGTTTCATAACAAAGCAAAGTAGGCTATGGAGCTGTAGAGCTGATTTTTTTCTGTGCAGCGCTGTAGACTGGCGGATTAAGAATGCAGAGGCCACTGGGCACACAATCTGACCTATCTCTACAGCCTGTAGAGATACAGTAGGTCTGGCAATGCGAGACACCTAACGATAGATTTGATTTACAAACCCCAATTTCAATAAGGTTGGGACGTTGTGTAAAACCTAAATAAAAAACAGAATACAGTGGTTTGCATATCTTTTCCAACTTATATTCAATTGAATAAACTATAAAGACAATATATTTAATGTTTTTTGCAAATATTCATTAATTTTGAATTTGATGCCTGCAACACGTTCCAAAAAAGCTGGGACAGGGGCAACAAAAGACAGGGAGAGTTGAGGAATGCTCAAAAAACACCTGTTTGGAATATTCCACAGGTGAAGAGGTTAATTGGTCATGATTGGGTATAAAACGAGCATCCCCAGAAGGCTCAGTCGTTCAAAAGCAAGGCAGGGGCGAGGTTCGCTGCTTTGTGAACAACTGTGTGAGCAAATTGTCCAACAGTTTAATAACAACGTTTCTCAACGTACAATTGCAAGGAATTTAGGGATTTCATCATATCGTCAAAAGATCCAGAGAATGTGGAGAAATCTCAGCATGTAAGCAGCAAGACCGAAAACCAACATTTAATGGCTGTGACCTTCAATCCCTCAGGCGGCACTGCATTAAAAACCAACATCATTATGTACACGTGGGCTCAGGAAAACTTCGGAAAACCATTGTCAGTTAACACAGTTCATCGCTACATCTACAAGTGAAAGTTAAACTCTACAATGCAAAGCAAAAGCCATATATCTATAACACCCAGAAAAGCCACCGGCTTCTCTGGGCCCGAGCTCATCTGAGATGGACTGATGCAAAGTAGAAAAGTGTGCTGTGGTCTGACAAGTCCACATTTCAAATTATTTTTGGAAATCATGGACGTCATGTTCACCGGGCCAAAGAGGAAAAGGACCATCCAGATTGTTATCAGCGCAAAGTTCAAAAGCCAGCCTCTGTGATGGTATGGGGGAGTGTTAGTGCCCATGGCATGGGTAGGCCTAACTTGCACATCTGTGAAGGCACCATTAATGCTTAAAGGTATATATAGGTTTTGGAGAAACATTGCTGCCATATACAAGCAAAGTCTTTTTCAGGGTTGTTCCTGCTAATTTCAGCAAGACCATGCTAAGCCACATTCTGCACGTGTTACAACAGCGTGGCTTCCTAGTAAAAGTGTGAGTACTAGACTGGCCTTCCTGCAGTCCAGACCTGTCTCCCATTGAAAATGTTTGGTGCATTATGAAGCGCAAAATACAACAACGGAGACCCCGGACTGTTAAGCAACTAAAGTCATACATCAAGCAAAAATGGGAAAGAATTCCACCTTCAAAGCTTCAACAATAAGTGTCCTCAGTTCCTAAATACGTATTGGGTGTTGTTAAAAGAAAAGGTGATGTAACACAGTGGTAAACATACATGCCCCTGTCCCAACTTTTTGGAACGCATTGCAGGCATCAAATTCAAAAACAGTGAATAGGCTATTTGCAAAAACACAATAAAGTGTATCAGTTTGAACATTAAATAGCTTGTCTTTGTAGTGTATTCAAGTGAATATAGGTTGAAAAGGATTTGCTAATCATTGTATTCTGTTTTTACTTATGTTTTACACAATGTCCCAACTTCATTGGGGTTTGTACCCTAACCCATCTTTGAGTCTGAATCGGATGGATCACAGGTTTTGCTGTAACACACCAAAACAGTTTGTTACATAACACATATTATGAGGAAACAGCGACATTAGAAAACTCTTTTGGGGAAGTACCACAGGAAATATAGCTAGCATTTGTCAACACCATCCAAAAGAGGCAGATTTGTCTTTCTACAGCTCCATCCTCCAGTCCGGTAGGTGGCGGTAACGTTTTACGAACTTGCAATATATCCGAGATGAAAGCATTAGATTGTTTCAAGATTGATGTAAAATTAACTAAATTTTAAATATATATTTAAAAAAACACATACACAACACGTATTTTTTTATATCAATAAACAAAGATTAGACGAATTAGAGCGTGTATGATTCCAAGCTATGGATCAGTAAAGCCCAAGCCTGAAGAGGAGCTCGGTTGCCTGGCGACCAGTGGAAGTGTAGCGTCAGCTAGCTAGCTAGGCTGTCTGCTAACACATGGAATATGCCCCATAAACAGCGTATAAATGCCACCAAAACGGAAAGGACGTTTGCAGCTTGTCCAGAGAGAAGTGGACGAAATCACAAAAGAGGTTTGTTGCAGAAAACTTACTTCATAACAGTTACCTTCTTGCAGCTGTCGCGCAATACCGACCACTTTTTTAAATAACGTGATCCCCAAGGCTTGAGTTATACCCATAACTGTTGGTAGCTCTGTATTTAAGGGTTAGCTAGCTACGCTTTGACCAATTTATTATAAAAACCCTTTACTGTTACATAAGTGATTTGTGTTAGCATAGATGTACATACAGTATATGACTGAAGATGAAGCACGTATGGTCGTTCAGTAACGTTAAGCAATGTAAATAAAGATAAAAGTCAAAGAGAATTTCCATAAAAGTAAGTGCTTTTGGGTTAATTGGGTGAATGCCGAATTTCTAGAACACATTAAGAGAAATGCCTTATGATTTGTTTAATGAAGTGCTCAGTCAAGAAGTAGGGAAACATTCAAAAGCCAAATTAAATTAAATTAAGATTGGCCAGGAACATAGGATCTTTGGTGACCATGAACATTTGTTTTAACAAAAGGCATTCATAGGCTGTAGTTTTGTTGCCAGCAAAAACATCCAGCATATGGAACAGATGTGAGCTATGTTTATCATTAAACGTCCATTATATACTCTGTGAATTGCACAGATGTACTCAACGGCACATTTGTATCAACACCTCTGTCAATGTTTACTGTCAATTACTTTTGTTCTTCTAATCCAGGTTGACAGTCTGGTGAAGGATGTGCAGAGTCAGGATGGATCCACTGAAGAAGCATTTCGGAGGTAAACAACTCCAACAAAGCCACACCAGTGCTCCCTAAACTAGTTTTACTCACAATAACTCCAGTTAAGGCTAGGACCCTCTTCAAGACAATCACTGAAAACTATTGAAGGGACATGGTTTTACTTTGCTTTTTGTCATTTTCCTTTTTCCCCTATCTTATTATGATTTGGTTGATTTTATTGCCTTTTTCTTAAACAATACTTTGAGGCTTGATTTTTTTTATCTTAATGTCCAATTCCAAACAGATGTCAAGAACTGCAGATGTCGGCAGAGAATACACTAAGGACACTGACGAAACTGACCAAGGTGTGTGTGCTGTACTGTCTGTACACTTGTGAATAGTTTTAAATATATTCTTTGCAATAAGTGTGTAATACAATTATTCAGTTCAAATCCTAGATGACCTCCAAAATTGCAAGCAACCGAACCATCACAATGTGGTTTAACTGAAAGATACTAAATAACATAAAATCATTGCCCATTGCAAGATTAAAAGGGGTTGTATGGGCAACATTTACCATAGTGCCTGTGTGGGTCAGAGGTACATTGTAGTGATGTGACCAATACTATTGCTTGACCTATATCAGTGGTTTATCCTGAAAATTGGTTAAATTTATGGTTCCAACTCATGTCCTGTTTTCTGAATGGAAAAATCATGGAGGCAGCATTCCAGTTATCATGGGACACACTACTTATTGAAAACCAGACTGATGATTTTGTTTTAGTGTTGGCAGCTACAGTAGGTGATCTGTTCAACGGCAGGACAACAGTATGACAACATGAGCACAGTACTGTACATTATTGATTAAATAATAGATAAAATACAATTTTCAAAGAAAGTCAGGTATCATCGACAGGCCATTTTGGTATTGCTTTACAATTGCTCATAAAAACCAACTGTATTGTGTATTGTTCTGCTCTCTTAAGGTAGCTAAGCTAGCTAAATTAACGTTGTAATTTGTTGCTTGATTTTCTAGGCAGATGAGCTGGCTCCAGTGGGGAACTATGATCAGAGGAAGCAGGAAGAGGAGAGACGACTGCTGAAGATCTTGGAGCGTGTAAACACACTCTCTTTAGAGCTTTCACCACCAGGACCCAGTACTGCTGCAGGGTCAGTGGCCTGTGTGTTCATTGCAAAGAAAATAAATAGATGTGATAGGGGTCATTTATGATTGCTTCATTATAGACATACTCTCTCTTTGTTATCCAATTATATAAATCTCATTCCTTGCTGCAATGGCTCTTTTTCCCCACAATTTATCCTTTGTAAAGTTGCACGGAAACATACATTTCAAAGCATCGATCACATCCAGCGCATTTGAACCTTAAATCTGTGTTTTAGGTTTTAGCAGAAAAATAAAGACATTAGTTTGCCATCTCATCCAAAATGTTAGAGTATCTCTTCACTTTACCATGTTTTAATCCACAGAAATGTTTCAAAGGAAGATAGCGAGGAAGAGGACAATGACAACGAAGATGAAGACAACGAAGACAGTACAGATGATGAAGCTGATGGTGCTGATGAAGATGAGAAACCGCCCTCTCGGTCAGACCCTCACATCTACACAGCCCTCAGTGATTTCAAAGGCGAACAGGAGGGAGATCTGTCTTTTCAGGTAAAGTACTTCCTGTTTCAGAAACTGAGATAAAGCACAGACGGGCTACATGTCAGCAGTATAGACGTGGTTATAATGAGTAGCCAGAGTTCAGCTGGAGAGGCAAGCTTAGCATTCCAGCATTCTTCCACTCTCCTCGTGCGGCTTTCTTGCATTACTTGAAATTTACCCGTGTAACAAATGACTCTTTCAGGTCGTGTATCTTGAGTTTTAAACCCTCTGCTCAAACTCAGGCCCAATCTCTTAAAGTGACCTCTTTTTTTAACTGCTGCATGTGCTTGATTACTAAGGTTTTTCGTGGTTCCCTGCTACTACCACAATGTATTTTTATCATCATGTCTAATAAACCATTCAAAGCATCTCCAGTAATAACAGATAATCAGGAAATGAAAAAAAATACTTTAAGTTTGTTGTCGACATGACTTACAAAGTAGTAAGAAAGTAAAACATCAGAAGCCTGCTTTAGTTTTTCCTTTTTTCCTTGCAGCTCAAACATGACTTTTCATTACATTTATTAACAAAAGAGGGTGCTCTTGCCTCACAAATCATATGTGCACACTGCACAGTAGGGGTGTCCAAAAAAATCTATTCATATTTGAATCACGATTCAAGCTCTACCGATTCAAAATCTATTCATAGAATAGATTTAAATTTTTTTATTTATTGTATGTCTACTGCAATGACATGGGAAAAGTAACTACATTTACATACTGTGAATCGTTTTTTGAATCGAGAATTGTTTTTGAATCAAAAATCGTTTTTGAATCGAATCTTGAGCCTAAAAATTTATATTGAATCGAATCATGACAGTTATTGAATCGTGCACCCCTTGTGCACAGACCTGCAGGTACGATGAAAGTGTGACAGAAAGGCTGACAGGGAAACATTATGAAATTAAGTATTCCCGACAAGCTTGTCACCTACACACTTCTTTAATTTGAAGCAGAGAGTTTGTTAGTAATGCATATATAATGTGAAGTTCCGTTGTCTCCCTGCTGTTTTCAGAGGGGGGAGGTATTGAGGATTATCAGGAAGACAGAAGATGGATGGTGGCTGGCTCAGGATGCTAAAGGCAACATAGGAGTGGTTCCAAAAACCTTCCTGAAGGTACACAAGCTGCTAAACCTCTGCATCACATTAATTTAAATGCAAGTGGCTATACTGTGTTACTGTAAACTGGTGAAACTCGGATCTTTGGCAGTTAAAACCACTCACTTTTCAGATTGTCTCTGGTGTTGATGATGATGATGATGATGAGGATAAGGATGATGATGACAATGAGGAGGAGTCAGAGGAGGAGGAAGAGCAGATTGGCAAAGAACTGACTGATGACGAAGAGAAACAGAGGTTCCACATTTTAACTTACGTTTTGTAGATTGAGTGTTGTGGTCAGAAGTAACCTCGTTAGTGGTTCTTGCTACTAAAGTGGAATGAGAGACTTCTCAGCACAACTGACACTCATTAATTATCAATCAATTCAATTTAAATTTCTCTGTTCTTCAACAGCAGTTCTCCACATTCTAATTGGAGTACTGTCAGAAAGGCTTTGACTGAGGTAAATATCTACACACTACAACTACTACTACTACTGGAACTGATGTTACTGTTAATCTTTCTATCAACAAGTATTAAATCCACAATATGTGAATTGTATATACAGTATATTTATTGTTTTAACTTTGTGTGTGTGTGTGTGTGTGTGTGTGTGTGTGTGTGTGTGTGTGTGTGTGTGTGTGTGTGTGTGTGTGTGTGTGTGTGTGTGTGTGTGTGTGTGTGTTTGTGTGCGTGTGTGACAGATTGATGCAACAGACGTGCTCTCTGCAATGGGAGCTATACCTTCAGGATTCAGACCATCATCTCTCAATAAACTGCTGATGGAGGAAGGTCATTACATACACACACACACACACACACACACACACACACACACACACTGTCAAACAGAAACACACACATTCTTAACACACACTTAATTAGGTATACCAATAAGTCAAGGGTTGAGGAGTTTTAGCACTAAAAGTTCATTTAAAATGACAGGGATGCAGGTGCTGATGACAGCTATACTGTAGCACACTTGTCTCAGAACACACTACAGATAAATTAACCGTTTTGGGCTTCAATGAACAATTCTTTTCATCAGTTAATTTGCCAATTATATTCTTGAAATAATTGATGAATCATTTTGTCTATAAAATGTCAAAAAAATGTAAAATACATACATCACAGTGTCCCAGAATCTAAGTGGCGTCCTTAAAATCAATCAAAGAGCAACAGTATTGCAGGTAGAAGCAGAGGCAGATAGACCATTTGGGTGATTTCTTCACAATTTATAGCACACCCACTACAACTGCTAGTCGTGCCAGTCACTATTAGTACCAGTACTTCTTTAACCCAAAAATTATATATGTTTAAAAAGGCAAAGCAGTAACCGTTTGTGTGTCTTTTTTCTAGGTATAACATACAGAGGAAGTCACTATATTCAGCCTGAGCTCAGCCAATCACAGCTCTCCTTTAGTGATCTCTTCCTGGATCCAGACACAGGCAGGGTGAGACTGTGTGTGTGTGTGTGTGTGTGTGTGTGTGTGTGTGTGTGTGTGTGTGTGTGTGTGTGTGTGTGTGTGTGTGTGTGTGTGTGTGTGTGTGTGTGTTAAAGATATTGTTTAGATTCCTCACACTGTTAAGCATCCAGTAATGAGCAGTCTTCCATGACAAAAACATATTTCTGTTAACTTATCAGTCTCCCGTTGTGTCTCGTAGGTCCGTGCTCGGCAGGTCACTACTTGTGTTTGTTTCAGTTTGTGGAACTGCAGGATGATTCCTACTCCTGGGGTTGGAGTTCAGGTCCTCAGCAGACACATCCGCCTCTGTGCCTTTGATGGAACTCAGGTAAAGTATTTCTGCTGTATATACAGCCTTTTTTTATCCTACCCAAGTCTCTGCAGTATGGAAACAATTCAATAAATACTGTGTTACAGCAGGTGATTCGTCTCCATGATGTGTTAGGAAAAATCATGTATAAGTTCTTTTTTGATATGTTAGCTTATTCAACTGTCACATTCCATATCTTAGACAATTTTTATTAATTTATGACACAAATGAAGCATAGCGTAAGTTCTGGCAGGTCATGGAGTCAAGCTCGGCTATTGTCTCAGCTCATAGCTGACAGTTCCTAAGCCAGCGCTTCCAAATGGCGCGCTCTATTTAAACTGCTTTTCCCAGCCTGCCTTGCTGCATCTCTGCCAGCGCATGCAAACCACCTCCACCCCAGTCTAAATTCATGTTGTCTGACTTAATCAATGTCATGTCTCTGTCATTGATGCTGCTCTGTTCTGTACCCTATGGGGATCCTGCACTGCTCCTCTCCCCGCTTAAGGCTTTCCATACATGCACATGGGAGGGCAGGGAGGTGTGCTCTCCCAGATACAAATTGCAGATGAATGAATCTATGTTGACAAAGTGGTCCTGACTGACCTCAGGGAAATTATGAAATTATAACACATTGTTATTCAGACTAGACCTTCCTACTGTACTTTTCACTCTCTTGTTCTACTCCATACTTTTTTAAATGAGATGTACTTGAGTTTCAGGTGTTGAGTAACATCCACACAGTGAGGGCAACGTACAACTCCAAGACTCCAAAGACCTGGAGCTTCTCTCCAAGGGTATGTTTTCAGCATTATGGACATGGAATTACTGAGTGTGTACTGATTGTTACTGAGTTGCAATGATAGAATTTGACAGATTTGGCACCAGAACAGCTATAAAAAAAACTAAACCATAGCATTGAAGTTAATATTGTGCTTAAGACTTAAATGAACTGAAATTCAGCGTAAGTGTTTGTGTGTGTTTGCTCCAGATGGCAGGTATCCTACCTGCCCTCCTAGATGGAGACTGTTTCCTGCGCTGTAACTCTGCATCGCCTGACCTCGGTATCCTCTTTGAACTGGGAGTCACCTTTATACGCAATGTAAGGACAAACACACACAAACACACACAAACACACACACACACACACACACACACACACACACACACACACACACACACACACACACACACACACATAGAGATACACATGTGATAATGATTAGATTAAGTAAGATAAGACACTTAGAATCACAAAGGAAATGAAAAGAAATATTGTTGAGAGCCTTTTTTGTTGTCACAAAAGACAAAAAAGCAGAGTTCCTCCTTCCTACATGTGGGCAACTGGTAACAAAGCAGAGAGTGTTTTTGGAAACAGCTGTGTCCGATCTTCTGGGTGTGTTTTAGTCTACAGGTGAGAGAGGGGACCTTAGCTGCGGCTGGTCTTTCCTCAAACTGACCGATGACACTGGAAATCCACTCCCCAACAGGTACACACACACATACCTATATATCAGTGCATACAGTGCACGCAGTATTATATCCACAAAAATGTGCTCACTTATGCAGCCACCCGCATACATACTCACAATATGTATTCATACATGCAAACAGTCTCATACTGTAAATAGACCATCATACATACAGTTAAATCAACACAATACAAATATGAAATTTTTTTTGTTTATATACATGTCGTGTTTGAAAGAATGAATGGATAACTGTGAAAATAAAACCTACCATATATACCTACTGTATGAGTAATCTAATCTAACCTGTGTTTAGGACCTATGAGCTGCCAGTCAATGGTGGCACTCCGTATGAGAAGGATGTCGTGGTGGAGGCATCAGTCACCAGAGGATGTAAGAAGACGCTGCAGAGCTCAACAGTCACATGTGTAACAAAGTGCCTAAATAAAAGCATACAACAGCATTAGTATTTGTTTAAATGAGATAATCAGATTTGAAACTTGCTCAGTATACAAACTTTGACTGTATCAGTATGTTTTTCTCTCTTCCTCTGTCAGCTCCAGCTGGTGTTTTCCAGCAGATGCTTCAGGCCAGGCGGCAGCCCAGAATCATTATAAAGTTGAAATCATCCAACAGCCGGACCAGAACGCAGCTCAGGTGGGAGGATCAGTAAGAAAAACTTACAGCAGAGATTTAACATGAAGTGGATTAAGGGATGTAATTCAGTAACTAGGGATGGGTTTAAAAAGTCAGTTTTCATTTGAATGATTATTAAATCCAAGAATTGATCTTAGGCTAAATTTTGGTGAGGGAAAAACTGGCATGGCCATTTTCAAAGGGGTCCCTCTGTCACCTCAAGATATCAGAATGCAATGTCACTCAATACTCACTGACTGTAGAGTCTGCAGAGCTGCACTTTATTGTATGTTCATGTTAAATTAAAAGTACATCATGTAACTGCTTTGGGGTCAGTTCTTAATGTAAGCATTGATCCTTTTTAAAATGCAGTAGGTTAGAGGGAACCTTGTACAATTGTAGAATCTCTTTCATATCCAAGCTAAATTGGTATTGTAACTGAAATGTTCGGGGGAAAAAAATCAATTTGGGACCTTGTGAATCAGAATCAAATCAATTCGGAAAATTATTGACGATACCCAGCCCTATTAGAAACTATAAATCATTACTAGATTCATTTGGAGACATTTGTGTCTCACCTCAGCCATATGTATGTGTGTGCATATTTACTTTATTGCATATGTGTTAGTATGTTTTCCTCTTCAGTCTCCTTCCAGACACTTTGCTGCACTGTCTGAGCTGCATCCACCTGCTGGCTCTACACAGGCAGCTGCTAGCTGACACACTACTGATGGACAGGCCTACCATGCAGAATGCAGGTAATAGACACATTTAATGCTTCTTATCCAAATTGCAGATATTCATGGTTCTTAGAAAGAACTCAAATGTCTCTCCGTTTCAGATCTGATATGCAGTCCTATAATTTCTACCTTTCCTATGCTGTTGGACCAACCAGACCTGATGGATGCTCTCAGGGTCAGTCAATCATTTATAATTCTTTGTGAACATTTTCATGCCAGAAATGTATTCACCGTTACTGATACCAAAACGTTTTTTTCCTCCAGAAACTCATTCCTAGCTAAATTAGGAAGCTTTTGAATCATCTAGATTTTAAAATGACAGTAATTTAATTATTTCAGAGTTAAGAGCTCCTTAAACCTACATGGTGTAATGTTTTTAGTTGATTCTTAGCAAAAAATCCTTTGTTCTTTCACAAATATGTGCTCATTCATGTGTAATTTCTTCCACCAACTAATCAAAGTATTCTCATAAGCGTAGAATCTGCCATTCAGAATCATTCAGAATACATATGAGCGACTCGCTCGAATGACGGCAGCCATGTAGCGCCTCCATCTTTAAAATACATTAGCCAAGGAGGGACATTATACCTATACAACATACCATTTTTTTATATTATTTACCACAACAAGTCAGTGCAACATATGCACAGCAGATATATTGACATTGGCCTGAACAAAAATATGCTCACAAAAAACAGTAAACTGAAAAAGAAAATTGCAGAAAAAATGTATAGAAAAAAAAATGCTCACCTGTGGTCATTTCATAGTGCTTACTTTCTGATTGAAGTGGTAACAATTAACCATTGTCAGATTGTTGTGTCTTATGCAGAGAACCGTGTTCAGTGCATTTAAAAAGTGCCATTTTTGAATTGCAAAATGTGTGTAAAGCAGAAAATGTGTTTAGACTTTGGGAGACTTGTGTGTCAGTTTAAATAATTGTGCTATGCATGTCATTTTAGTGTGTTAGCAATTGGAAAACACTGTAATATTGGAGTGGCTAGAACCGCTGCGTGTAAACGACGGAGAGAGCTAATTTCGGGTTCGGCCACCGTAGGAGTTCATACGCGCTCGGAATGGGGAGGGCTAGAAAGTAATGTTCAGTTGGTTGTCATATACAATTTCACCGCTAGATGGGAGAAATTCTTACACAATGTAGGTTTAAGAAATGTGACTCACCTCATCTGTTAAATTGCAAGAAAATCCTGAATACATCACTGCTTTTAAATGATTCGGTTTACGAAACAATATCATTCATTAATTGTGCACAATTTAGAATACATGTAACTGGTGTTTTCTTTCAGAGTGCCTGGCTGGATGCTGAGACCAACATGAGCAGAGCACAGAGGGTCAGTGTGTGTGTGTGTGTGTGTGTGTGTGTGTGTGTGTGTGTGTGTGTGTGTGTGTGTGTGTGTGTGTGTGTGTGTGTGTGTGTGTGTGTGTGTGTGTGTGTGTGTGTGTGTGTGTGTGTGTGTGTGTGTGTGTGTGTGTGTGTGTGTGTGTGCGTGCGTGCGTGGCGCACACGGTAGTGGTTGTTACCTGGTTGGATGAAATGCATTTTACTGCATACCAGTGCAGGCGTCCGGGTCATGCCCTCAGCCCTGGGGTGTACAAAGAAATCTATGTACAGACTCCAGAGAGTAGATAAATAAAGGTATCAAACTAAAAATGTGACTCATGTGGGTGTCGTGTGGACGTGTTGCGGTTTACACCAAGCTGGATTTCTTTTTAGCAATGTCACTGTGCTACAAGATTTCAAGCAATTCACTTATTACTAGACAAAGTTATTACTAGAAGTATTATAAGTCACGGCCAAATCAATGAAAATAAGGTCCAAGTGATAATAACTGCTGACCAGGTTTGCAAATAAACCATTTCTTCCTTCCTATATTTGCAGAGAGACTTGTCCTATTTAAAACAGGAGTTTGTCAAAGTCTACATGTCGTCTGTCTATTTGCTCCTTCACTCGCCCGCGCTGCCCTGTCATCGCTGGGCGGACCCACCCTTAGAGGAGCAGCGGGCCAGAGTCATCTACGCCACCCTGGATGCTCTCAAACACACCCAGCACACCACCGGCCAATCAGGAGGCCCAGAGGTCTTTGTCGACCCCATGCATCAGCATCTTGCCTTTGATATCAAAGAGTTGACTTTTGACCTCCTCCGTGTGTCACGGTAACAATCACATCAAATCACTTAGAGGGAAGATACAAATAGAAAAAAATAATTGAAGTGTATTGTAGACATCAGTTTGCCTTAAAGCTTTATATGTGCCATAAAAACATATTGGAACAGTTTTGATATGTGAAATCTTAAAGGATAAGGCTGTTGATATTCTATATTTATGTTACTGTCAATAAATCCATTGAAAGAACAAAAATCGAAAATGCATTTCTCAATACTTTCCGACTTCCAAACAGGAGTTACCTTAATAGTATATTTGTTAGGGACTATTTTCAGCTGTGGATTAATACACAGTTGGTGCTCTAGTTTATGGCAGCAGGACCTTGTATGTGGGTCGACTCAAAATAAACTACATTGCCCATGTTCATTGTGATGAAGGAACATGTCACCCAGTGCAACTGTTCGTTTTTAATAGTTTTTGGACAACAATGGATCAATTAATTGTTGGTTTTGGTCTTTTGTTTGGATTTGTTGCCTTGACTCTGCATTGTGACAAGAAATAAAGTGGTCCGGTTTTGAGAAATGCTAGCACAATGCTAACACATACATAACACACAGTACATACACAAACAACATTTTTGTGTACCCTGTGATTACATGAGATGCTGATTATGGATTACGAACCTATCAATTGCCTGAATAGAATAGAAATAAAAGCAAATATGGACAATGTGTACAATGCTAACAGTATCACCAATGATCCCTCTTTAATCAAACGTATGTCTTTAGTTAAGTATGCTACTGTGTAATTGTATGTGTATATTGCAAAAAAACTCAGACTGAAGCTTGTGGCTTAGTATATCTTCAGATGCACACTTGTTTATGAAACCAGAAGTTGTGGATTAAACATAGTGCTCTGACTTTAAGCCAAAAGATAAACACGCAAAACTGTCGGCAGTTTTCTAGACCGCGCTCTAGGTGTTGTTAAATATTTCATATGTATCATATTTAGGAAATAGCTTTAACCTGTCTGGATTAAAGGTGAAGCCAGCTGTATACAGTGGGATGGTTGAGGCACTTATTTGTTGGTCGCTGAAACACCTTGTGGTACAGGGCTCTGTCTTTTCAGCTGAAACTATTAATTATTGGAATTCTGATTTATTAACTGTGGCTAAATGAATAGACAAAGACAACTTTGGTCTCAACGAAGATTTATTTCTTCACTCCTTTAGAATTCTCACCACAGTAAACATTAAAACAGGTTACAGTTATAAGGGAGGGACAATGTGCAGATTTCTGTAATAATAGAACCAATAGTGACATTATGTTGATACTGCTTTTTATATATATATTGCCAAATTCTGTTATATTTTTTAATAAACATTATAGTCAGTTGTTTGTTACAGACTTGTTTTTTTTTTGTTGTTGCACCAAGCTGTTTTCTCAATTGTCATTTGACTGGTCACTGAGCTGCTGCATTCATCTCCACCCATTATTTCAACATTTGTGTGTTTGTGTGTGTGTGTGTGTGTGTGTGTGTGTGTGTGTGTGTGTGTGTACGTACGTAGAGTAGAGTTACAGGGTATAGAAGCAGTGTTCAGAGGTAATTGTCATTGTGCTGTGGAAGTGGAGCGTTTAGCAGCTAAAGAGCCAAATATTTCTATATATATAATATAGTTTATAATATAGTTGAACATTAGGCCAAATACGTTTTGTATAATGTTGGAGGAATATGTGACACATGCTGTAGTTTGTTACAAATGACAATTCCTGGGCATTTGTTTCCTTTAGAACTTGTAAAACGAGTTTTTATTTGTAAAGATAACCTCATCTTAGACATTTGAATACTGCGTCATAACATCATACCACATTCAAAAAGCCCTTGACGGGGGTGTGGTCATTGAACTTCTGGCAGAGATGACTGCTAAGTTATCCTTCCAAATAAAATAGAATACAATACTGAACAAACTTCTTTCACTTCAAACAAACCTCTATTTCTGTTGCCAAAAATTGGAAAGGGATCATGTCCTACTTCCTGTTCTTGTTTCTAAGTGTTTAAACAGCAAAGGTTACAGCTATAATGAACTAAAGGTTCTGGAAATGTATCTACAGTCATGTCAAATTGACTGGATTACATCCTCAGAAAGAACAACCATCCATCCATCCATCCATCGTCATCCGCTTATCCGGGGTCGGGTCGTGAAGGCAGCAGTTTCAGCAGGGGACCCCAAACTTCCCTTTCCCGAGCCACATTAGCCAGCTATGACTGGGTGGACCTCGAGGCGTTCCCAATTTTCAGCTTCAAAGACTTCATTTCCTGCATTCTGACACACTTTTATGCACTAATTTAAGGAGGAAATACCTTTATTTAGCCTATGTAATAAAAATAAAACACAGATGACAATTCAAAATATATAAAAATTATAATGGAAAGCATGTTGTTACATGTCATTTTTAAGTGGGTATATGGAAATCCTGGAGCTTTCTTAGTGGGTATACTGCGTATACCTGCGTATCACGTAGATTACACCACTGGACCAAGCCTTCATGACCATAGGTGAGGATAGGAATGACAATTGACCGGTAGATCAAAAGCTTTGCCTTCTGGCTCAGGATGGAGCCGGAGGGTCTCTAACACACTTGACTGATTTTAACAGAGGCTAGATGAACAGGTTGACTTAGGGTGTGTCAACTTCTGCAGAACAAAGCAAAATCTCCCATTTGGACAAGATGAAATCTACTCCTACAGAATGACTCACTGCACAATATTGGAATGCTGTGGACTTTTAAAAAGGTTAGTTAGCTCAGTGCGTCATTTAGAAACCGGCCCTCGGCATTCAACGAGGCTGTTTTGTCATGCTGGTAAACTAGGGAATGACAACACTTCTAGACGTGATATCGAAGTGAACAAGACACTTTTTTGCCATTAAGATTGTACATAATTTGAGCTGGTAGCTACATTTCTTTCCAGTAATCTAAACAGGTCTTTTTTTGAGTTAGATACCCTGTGTCTCTATTAGATAACCTGTATAAATAAAGGTAAAATAAAATTAAAAAAAATCTCTAATTTGTGACTCACATACTTAAAACCACAGGTTGAACAAAAAGCGTTATTGAAAGCTCTAAATCACAATGCCATGGGCCTTATTGTTAGTATGCTATCTGTCAACACAGAAAACTGACATTTCAAATGAAACACAATGGTGAAACACAATGGCTTTCATGTTTCTTTCTGATGAGCATTTAGCAACAGAGCTACAAATTCAAATGTGCGTACGTGTTATTTATTTTGTAACAATGCAGCAGACTAATTTACATTGTATTGAGCCAGAGATTAAAAAAAGACGTTGAGTTGTCCCACACAAAAGGATTTGTATATTATGCAGAGATGAAATCCCTCTGCCTAGAAACCATCACGCTGTGTTTGGCAGCTTGACTGGATGAACCACTCAGAGACAAAAGCACAATCACGATCTCAAATCACACCACTTCTGTGACTCGCAGCTGTCTGACATTTGACATCATCTTCGCCAAACACTAAACACAATGTGTTTGACATTATAGGAATTACACCTATTTGATTTTGTATCAAGATTAAGATGGCATCATATGCCTCTTGTTCTATCGTGTTTTCTCTATGTCTTTGCCATGTCTCGCTGTTTTATCTGTATAAGCCTGTTCTTATTGTACTGCAAGGTGACCGTTGGTGTCCTGAAAAGGACCATTAAATAAAATGTATCATTAGTAATATTAGAGAAATGATGGCAGTGGGTTGTGTATTGGATAATTTCTTGGCTGGGACCAGTAGAAACTTTCTGCAGTCTCCGCTGGTTGGATCATTTATTTTCTGGTGTCAGGTGGAAAGCAACAGTGCAACAGGTGATAAATAAAATTCCAGCCACTCCCAGCCTCTCCCTTTGCTCTTTGCTTGCTCCATTGTTTCACTCCATAACCACTTCATCTACATGTCTGTCCCTGTTTGTCCTCTCCTATCCTCCTACACACTCACCATTGACAAACCTAACTGTTTTTCCCTCACTCTCTCCGTCCCTCCCTTCCTCCCTCTCTTCATCCATTTATCTTAGCATCGAAATAGTAGGAATGCAGTTCAGGTGGGTTCCCATACAAATCCATGCAAACTAAAAAATTTACATAAACTCATGCTCCCATTCAGCTGATAATGAGTTAGAAGGTTGGACATATAGCCTGGTGCTAAATGTCATATAAGATTTAAAAAAAAAAATCAAATCCAGGTTTCATTTTTTTAGTTCATGTTTTTATTCATGTGCAGGGCAAATAAACAGATCAGACTTGGATTAAACTATTCTATAGATCTATGTATATCCCACGTGAATGTTGCATTAGTTGTTTTTCAATCACTTGTTGTGTGCATGTAAACAGTTGGTTGCCATTTACAACACAGACACTATGAGGGCACACAGAATCACACATGCAAGAACCAGGGACATCCTCCCGCTGCTCAAACAAAGCCAAAAAGCACTTGTCAAACTGGTATTTTCGCCCAGTGGAAAGGATGAATAGGGTGGAGTGGAGAAGACGTAAAGGGAGGTGTAGGAGGGGGAAGGGGGAGAAAGACGTCTTTAAAAAGCAGATCAAAACAGGTGACATCTCATTCTATAGGAAATCACACACATACAGTGTTTGGACCATGACTTCCACCATGTCAAGAGATTTTCTGCCCACAGGCGGCAGGATCTTTACTTCCATTCCTGACCTGTTTTTCATCCCTGAATTTGTAAGTTTTTCATCTTGTCATGGCATTTTGTTATTATTTGGGGGTTCCTCTTTCACCTTAGGTTTCTCCTCTTTTATTATCCCTTTTGGTCTCTCAATCTTTGCTCCTTACTCAAGTGAGTTATTAAACTAATACTGTATTCCTTTTATCTGCCTATTTCACTCGGGTCAGCATCATTATTTTATGATCTTGTTTCCTTGACTCTCTGTTTGCCTCTTCATCATGGCTTCTTGAGGCTAGTCTGTTTTTGGAATCTCTCGTCTTGTTATGTTGCTCAGCAGGCTTCAGTGTTTGATCAGTGGAGCCAACACAGAGCAGAGGGATCAGCAAACGTGAAGATTAGTGGAGTTGATAGGTTTGGTCTGGTCCAATGAGATACAAGGGTATGCCGATATAACTGTTTAATAAGAGCCCTGTCAGTTAAAATAATCTACTCTTCAACTAGTCTTTTTATTACTGATTGTAGTGTGGTCATGTTATTTCGAAAACATGGCAACAAGTTGGGTTTATAATATATCCATGACGTTCCACTTTTTTTTGCTCCGGTGCCGCCCAAAATTCCGGATCTGAAAGGATTTTTCTTTTCTGCAATGTCTGTTACCTTCCGCTTTCTTTGTGTTGTAATTTTGAACTCCGATGGATTTATGAGGACTATGGTTAACTGCTCCTCAGATCTCTGCAGGGTAAATCCAGACAGCTAGCTAGCCTATCTGTCCGATCTGAGTTTTCTCTTGCACGACTAAAACAACCTTTGAACGTACACATGTTCCACCAAAACAAGTTCCTTCCCGAGGCTATTTTGCAGAGGCGCCGTGGCTCTGTCTAGCGCCGCCCAAGACGATTGTGATTGGTTTAAAGAAATGCCGATAAACCGCAGCACGTTTTTCTCCCATCCCGGAATGCTGTGTGGACTAGCCAGACCCTCCTTCGCAGCGCTGTGGAGGAAGGTCTGGCAAAGTGATACTGACAGTTGTTCCCATAGGGCAAATTGTGAAAAACACAGGTTGCCATAGCAACAGGAAAACAACAAAAAAGCCTTGGCCCATGTAGTTTTTTTCACTTGTATGTAACGTATTCTGTGATGCAATAGCTTTATTTTAGTAACAATTATTGAAATGGGCAAATTTGCAACATTGTAACCATTCTCTACATACACTGCATGTTTGGGTCTGGAGCTGCAAAACAAATACTTAAATTAGCCCAAAAACATTTAACACTGCAGGTCACAACAAAGCTATGTCCAGACTCTCAGAGAGGAGAAATGTATTTAGAACCACTATTTCCGGAAGGATTTTACACATTCTGAATCATGTTTTAAATTCAGCTTACAGCAGTTTGCAATAGCATTCTAAGGTTATCTAATACTTTAAATTGCAACAAAGCATTTACATGTTAATGTTTGAATCATTAAGCAATAGTATTCATCACCCTTTTCATAATATAGGCTACTTTGGAAACATAATTCAGTCAAACTTTGATCATGTTGATTCATCAGAATTTTCTAAATTTGTGGATTTAGGGCACATTCGTTGTTCTTTGGGGGAAAACTGTCAACTCAAGTTACCTGGAAATTATTGAAAGCTCCCATTTCTTGGTTATCCCTTAACTCTGTCCTGAGGTGCATCTGTCCTCACTGTGGACGTGGAATATGAGAGGATTTCCCTACTTGAGGCAATTAAGAGTCAATATGTTGATAAAGCTCCTGTTTAAATGAATTATTCAGAAAATATTATAGGCCACCACAGTTTCGGTACAGAGAACTAAAGATTAAATCTCTGTGACACAGGTGGAAAAACAGCTTTAGTTGCAGAGGGATGCGTAATTCTAAACCAACCATGGTTTACTTGCTGGCTTGGATATTTTCTTTCCTGGCTGCTGGCCAGTTCACCTTTCCATGAAATAACCTACTGTTCAGGTGTAGAAATGTATTGGCAATGTTTATTATGCTGGTGAGAGTTGGCACTGATGTACATCTAAACCATCACAGATATACAAAAGGGCAGGTTTGCTTTTGTCGAAAGTCGTCTTACCGTAATTAACCTCTTTTGGCTTTTTATATGTCCCTGTACTTGTCTACACTTGTTCTAGGATCACTTTCTTTCACAATAAAAAAGGGCAGAGAAGATAACTGTCAGAGTACTTGTTCGGCAGCTTTTTCGGCTATTGTCCATTGTCGTTTTTATTCGAATGAAAGTAAATGATTGAGCAATTTCAAACAAAGGGCGTTCAGAAGGCAGAAACCAGAAAGAAGCTATTTAAAAAAGAAAACATAATCACACAATTTCACAACACATTTTCCTCATTCACATCTGTGTGGAATTGTGTGTGCTACATGAATAAAATGAACAAGATTGCAAACAATGCAATGATACATACAGCATACAGAGTGTCGTTTGAGCTGGTGATTATTTCGAACAAACATTTAAAACCGAGCTTAGGTCATGTGGGAAACACTTCACTAAAATGCTCACTCCTTGTAGGCGTGAAGGAGGCTCTGAAAAGCTACAGTAGCTCCTGGGGGGTGGACGGCAGCTTTAGTCAGACAGGATTCACACCAGTTACAATGAATTCCAATGGAATAAAAAATGGTTCCAAATGTAACAAAATGCACATGAAAACCAACCACAAGAGCAGCAGCATAATACACTAATTTATCACCACATATACATTTTCCCAAATGTTCAGTTTCTTCACATAGCTCAACCAAAAGTAACATATTTATTTATGAAACAAGGGTTGTTTTGAACATATGAATCAACAGCGAATAAATTAAACATGTTCATCATCATGTTCAATTTCAACTTACAGCAGTTTGTAATAGCACTGCAGGTCACAACAAAGCTATGTCCAGACTCTCAGAGAGGAGAAATGTATTTAGAACCACTATTTCCAGAAAATTCTATTTTCACACATACTGAATAATGTTTAAAATTCAGCTTACAGCAGTATATAATAGCATTCTAAGGTTATCTAATCCTTTAAATTGCAACAAAGCATTTAAATGTTAAGGTTTGAATCATTTTGCGATGGTATTCATCACCTTTTTCACAATATAGGCTACTTTGGAAACATAATTCTTTTAAAGGTGCTCTAAGCAATGTCACGCATTTTTTAGGCTACAACATTTTTGTCACATACAGCAAACATCTCCTCAATATCCGCTAGCTGCCTGTCCCCTGAACACACTGTAAAAAAATGCGGTCTCTGTAGACAGCACAGGCTCCACAAACGCCAACAAAAACAAACTGCGCCAACCTGCACCATGAACCATAACAAACAGTCTTCCAGCGT
Source organism: Gymnocephalus cernua (assembly GCA_023631565.1). Classification (NCBI taxonomy): domain Eukaryota; kingdom Metazoa; phylum Chordata; class Actinopteri; order Perciformes; family Percidae; genus Gymnocephalus; species Gymnocephalus cernua. The sequence continues at coordinate 8,751,390 of CM042437.1, read as the reverse complement.
TCCAGCCAGTAACCAGCAAGAAGGATTTGGGGGTGGGGGGGGTAGTGCACGGAAGCACAGAAGGGAGGGAGAGGGGACGGGATGAGGAGGAGGGAGGGGCGAGCTAGTCGCGTTTTGTTTGAAAATACTTTGAACATCAACAAGAATTAACGTCACACAACATCGCTTAGAGCACCTTTAACAGAGGTTCAGTTTGTCGTTGCTAACTATAAAAATACTAAACCCAAACTGTTTTTGTCTTTATTCCTAATTAATGATTAGGCAAGAGACAGGGCAAGAGACATATTTATTTGTGAAGCAGGGATTGTTTTGAACATATGAATCAACAGTGAGGATGTGAATCATGTTGCAGAATTTTCTTGACGTACATTTTGACACAAATATTTCAGAGCCACCTGGCGGAGAGTATTTGATAATTCAAAGATAGATTTTCAGTGGAAATTTAATGGGCTGCGGCCCAAATCCCTTTTACCTGGAACTGGAAATACATGGATAATGTTCCTCTGGTATGGGGAAAAATAAGACTGATATGGAGAAGCAGAGGTAAGGCTTACACAATTTTTACAGATACCACTACTACAGCTTAAAGTAATGAAGTGTGTTTTTACTGTAGTGAATTGTGTTTGCTCACCTGTGTATCTCACTTTCTCAACACGCTGTGCCGCACCTTGGGGTATCAACTAATGGGGCTTTCTCCCATCAAAGGTTTAAATCCAAAGTGAGCGTCGTACAAAATGAGGGGACTTGTTACATAATACTAGAAACACTGACAGGCTGATTTGAACTGGTTTACGACTTAATGTGATATCAAAAACTTTTCTTTTACAGGAAGCCCATCTCTTTGTTTTCTTTTTAGTTAAAATACTCATCTAGTCAAGAATGTTGAATACAACATCAGGGTGTTTTCTGAATAAAACCTTTCAAACTGCCATCTGTACTATACGGTGTTGAGATGAACAACTGCTGTATGTCTTTCGTGTAAGCATACACCTATGCTTGTACAGATTCATGACTGTGGGTACTACAGCTACTATATTTGATCCTTGGTCTCTTTTCTGTTTTGTGTTATGTGCCTTGTTGTACTGTATTTGTCTATCAGTGTACAAAAACTCAATAAATACATGTTTTTTTTTAAAAAGAAAAACTTTCAAACTCTTGGTAAACCAGAACAGATGATGTATAATTTGCTGAGTTGAAAGCATTTTTAAATTATTCACATTATGAAAGCGTCATATGTTTGTTTCATAGAAACATCAGCCAACTGTAACATTACTTTTACCATAGGTTCTCTACCAGTGAGAGATTTTACTCATGTTGTGTGGACAACCCTTGTTTAAACCCACATAACTCCATTTAAATTCAATTCAAGATGGCAAACTTTCCAAAATACAATACGTAACACAGTTGGACATTTTCTCATACATAATGGTGCATGAAAATCACGTTTGTTTTTTAAATAACTATCTTAAAAAAAAGAATCAGTCAGTGTAAGCATCATATACTGTAGTTTCAATGAAGTAAAAAACATTTTAAAAAAAATTCTTTGTACCTTCAAATTAACATTTGAGGGGGAACGCAGTTTGTGGAGATAAATTAATGTATTTTGGTAGAAAAATATTTGAACCACCTGCAGGTGAATTGTTTAATTTAGGGCGTGGCACATTCTTTTCATGTGGTCAGATTGAATTTTGGTTGCCTAGTTTATAAAAAAAACCCATTGCAGCCAGATTATGAACAGACTATCCTGGCTTTGAACTGTGAAACCTGGATTTCCTGCATTTATTAAACAATTTACATAAAAATGGCACATTATCTTTTGTTTCAATTTTTACCCAACAGCTAGACTTTAAAAGTGAAGTTCAATTTCCAAATTATTGGTGGAATTTCAGCTGGCTAAGTGGCAATATTTTAAATAAAAACGACCTATTTTGGTTTAACTTTAGCAAAGTAGACTGAATGAGTTCGTTAAGAAAGAAGAAGAGAGAACCCTGGATAAACTGGTGGCAAAAGTTTTATCTGTTTACTTATACATATTCAATTATACATACAAAACCATGCCAACCTTTTAAATGACACACACCACAAATATGTATGTCTTCCACAAATTCAAAAAAACTTCTAATATAAACCTGATTATCCCTTTCATTTGCACCTCAAAATCACTTTGTAGCGAGACGTGTACAATGGCAAAAGGTTGTTTTAAAATGGGTTTATACTGTAGGCTACTTCTTCCAGAAAGCTGGGAGGGCAGTTATGTTCCCTACATGTGTTAATTCTTCACCTGAGAGGCTGAGGGGTTTGTTCTTTACTGCAGTTATGGGAAAAATCCTCTCTAGAAAAGAAAATGTGTTGTGGATCTGAATGTGCCCCTGCAAGTGTTTGCGCCAGCTCTGCACCTGCACACCTCATATTTAATGGCTTAATGCTGATTGGTTGAGCTGTAGAGACACCTGTGTGTAGCAAAGCTAGGACACAATAGGCCTTTTCCACAGCAGACACTTGTCAACATGTACAATAGCTGTTAGTGTAAATGGCTTTCCTGTACACAGTGACTACAGCAGATGCCTCTTATCATGGAACAAATGTTGGAGGTTCATGTTTCATAATCTAAATACCAAACACTCTTTCAGGCACAATGTTTGTCAAAGGAGGAAAGAGAAAGACTGAAACTACATCCAAGAATGACTTTTGTTTGAGCGTGTGTGTGTGTGTGTGTGTGTGTGTGTGTGTGTGTTTTAAAGGCCCAATCCTTATTTTAAAGGGACACCACCATTTTTACACATGAAGCACATGATATTACATTTTTCACCCTGTTGTTACAGTTACACACAGGACACAAACATGCCCAGGCCCTACAGTATAGCCTACATGCACAAATGGAGAGATGTCAGAGTGAGCCCATAGAAAGGTTCCCGAGTGGTTAGCGGTTTGGTGCCTCGCTCATGGGCATCTTGGCAGTGCAGAGGAGGTGAACTAGCACCTCTCCAGCTACCAGTCCACAATCCATACTTGGTTGGTACTGGGACTTGAAGTTAGAGACTGGGGAACATAGTTGAGTATTTAGTAGCTAAAGAGACGAATATTTCCCTCAGGAGATGGAAGAGACCAAACACATAACTAAAAGAGAGAGAATAATTTACTTACATTCAGCAGGTGGACACAAACATTAATCCAAACTGATGATGTGTACATAAGCAACTGTTTGCTAATAAGTTTGATCAACTTTAAAAATGATGTGTAAGTGTGTGGTTACAACTTTCTGTGGCCAAAAAATCAGTTATTACATCTTTAAAGGTGCAACACTGTTATTCACAGTCTGCCATTGTCATACAAAAACAAAACTTTAAAATGCACTGTACACTAGCAGAGGAAACTACATGTTTAAATCCATCTTTCTCTCTCTCTCCCTGTCTCTTCCTCTTCCCCCTCATCCCTCTCTCCGCCCCCCCGCAGGTGTTCGGGGGTTTGGTGTGGATGCTGGTGGCATCGGGTGATCTCACCGTGTTTCCCAACCCTCTGGGCTGGGTGATGTTCGTGTCTGTCTTCTGCTTCATAATGACGACACTCTGGTTCTTCATCTTCCTCTGCGGATCCAATCAGAGCGGCATCTGGCCCTCCCTGGTTAGACACGCCCACCACCTGCTGATTGATAATTTAAGATACAGTAGATACTGTAAACTTGTTCACCACATAGTGTTCGTCCAATCATATTTTAATGGTTATTCCTTCGGCTGCCTGCTTTCTCCATCAATCTTTCTCCCTCCCTTCCTTCTTACTGTATCTTTTTAGGATGTGGGTTATCATTTTGTAGCGGTGGTTTTCTACCTCAGCGCGTCGGTGATTCTAGCTTACACCACCCTTCTGAGAGCAACACTTCAGGCCATTCTGGGCATACCGGACGATCTAAAAATATACCGACTGGACATTGCTGCAGTGGTATGTCAAACACACACACGCACACACATGCACCAACACACACACACACACACACACACACACACACACACACACACACACACACACACACACACATACACACACACACACACACACACACACACACACACACACATACACACACACACACACACACACACACACACACACACACACACACACACACACACACACACACACACACACACAAGCACACAGATCTTAGCTATTACTATTTTACATATACTACAGTATTCAGATGTACACTGTAACTAAATTAACATTCTGGGGAAACTAACATGTAAATAGAATTTCTATGATTTTTCCAATTTAGAGTCTGTTAACAGTCTATGATATTTTCTGTACAAAGTAATTTCATACCTCCCCTTACAGTAAGTAGCTTTAAGATGGATTATCGTTTCAGCTTTTCTGTTGGAGCTATGTTTTTAATTGCTACGTAATTCAATCAAATAGAACGTACAGTGATCTGCATGCATCATTTTATCTAGTTGTGTCATTTGATACATATTTATACATATTTCAACCTGACAAATTTGGCATCTGTGTAAATTTTAAGATCTCCACTAGAATTTGAAATTAATTTATGTGGGTTTGAATAATGTTTGGCTGCACAGTGTGTAATTGTAATGACTTGGGGGTTAAATATATAATCTCATTTTGCAGCTCAAATGCAATTGTATGCATTTCTATTTGTATTGATTACATCAATGTGTTGACATCTGTCTGTGGTCTTGTGACCAGGCTTGGCAACACCTCCATCTTTCTATCTGAAGGTGACAATCATCTGTGTGTTTCTGTGTGTGTGTGTGTGTGTGTGTGTGTGTGTGTGTGTGTGTGTGTGTGTGTGTGTGTGTGTGTGTGTGTGTGTGTGTGTGTGTGTGTGTGTGTGTGTTTTCAGGTGATGTCCTATGTGGCCACTCTTCTCTACTTCATCCATGCCATTTTCTCTGCCATCCGATGGAAGAGGTCCTAATAGGACAGAACACAAACCAAGAACAAGGCCACCAAAATACGAAGAAGCCAAATAACCAGCTGACTTGTCATTTGACTAAACACAGAATGACATTTTGTGTTTTTGTTCTTTTTATTTCTGTCAGCAAGAGTAACTTGCTTATTAACAATCGTGCCAAAGCGAGCGAATGAGTGAAAATACAAGGAAGGTGTTGATGAATGTTACTTGTCTATTGTTGTTGGTGGCTTTACTGTACGGGTAAAATAAAAAATAGTAAATAGAAATTTAATAAAATTTGTAAACATGTATTACAGATCAATAATGAATGCCAGAAGTTTGCCTCCAGCTTGCAGTGAACATTTTTACAAATCAAAGTGACTTTAAAGCATTTCACTAGAAAGTGAAGTGTAATAGCAGAGCTTAGCGTTAGTATAGCACAGTACATTTAAATAGCTAATAAATCCTCAGAGGCTTGTAACATTCAAAATCTGACACAAATATTTAAAAGATTTGTTTCCTTGCATGTTTTCTCTATGTTTAAAATGAAGAAAATTCAAATGTATAACAGATAAATGACTCTCTTTGACAAGTCTTTTTCTTCAATTTCAATACATTTTTCATTTTTGAAAGGCCCAGTTTGGATGTACGGTATTGACAGTATTGAAAAAAACTTGATGTGCAAAATGTCAGTACAGTAGAGCAGACTGAATGATATGGAACGTTTGTAATGTAAAGTAATGTAGCCTCAGGCCACAAGCTCTCTGGGATAGTACACCAGAATATTTCCTCCTTTTATCACAGATTCTGGCTTAACAATTACCCAACAAAATTAGTACTTCCCACAGCCTGACAAGCCAGACCCACATCAAGATGTTGGGTCTGGGAACTCACCATTGGCAGGGCTCAATCCGAGGGGCGGGATAAACGGTTGTCTTTCAAATTCCCTCTGCATGCAATAGGATAGCACTACAACCAGGCAGAGCAACAAAGAAGGTGGCGGAGCTAGTTGATAGATTAAACTTTTGCCGTATCCGGTCGGCAAAACTCCGAACACATCTTCCTTTCTTAAGAATGATTTCAGTGTTCTTTGTTTTTTTCTCAAAGAAAAGCTTAACTCCAAGTCTTCCAGAAGACCGCTGTTCACCACCAGCAGCAGCCATAAGTCCGCCCACCAACTCTATACACAATGTGATTGGCCACCCCTAAAGTTTGGTTTTTCCAGCTCGCAAGCCAATGCAGAGTGCCTAGACTGACCCTAGCTGCAAATTAAATTTGCTGCCGCTAGGGTGCGTCTAGATTTCTAGGCTATACTTCCCAGGGACAATTCTAGGATCAGACCTTTAGGGTGGCTCAGCCCCTAATGAGAATGTGACACGGATACAGTGCCTTGCAAAAGTGTTAACCCCCCCCCCGCATAAATGCAAAATATTGAACATATGAAAAAACTACAAAAGTCCCTTTATGGACTACCATAATCAAATGAAATGATAATGAGGTGTAAACAATAAATATCTAAAAAATAAAACGTTCCTTGACTGGGTTACAGGTGCATAGCATGACGACAGTGACACAGGATATTAAACCTGTTTCTTTGAACCTGTAATTGTTTGTCCTGTCACTAACAGACAAGTTCGCAAACTCTAACTTAAAGCACTAAAATTCTTAAAAAATAAAATAAAATAATTTGTTTTTTATTATAATTTTTAGGGGGGCTGTGGTAAAATTTACGGGGGCTTGAGCCCCCCTAAAAAGGGTCTAAAATCGCCACTGGTACTTCCTATCTGTGCAGGTTAAATATTAAAATCTACTAAATATGTATTTCGTGTTTGGGGTTTGCCTCATGAATAAACAGTACAGTACAGCAAATCTTTATGTGCTACGTCTTGCTTTTGTCTTCACTTTCTTCATAGTTGTAACGAGTTAGCATACATGATGTCAGTGCATCACATTTGCCCAGACATTAGCCTGATTTGTCATGTTTGGAAAATTTTTGGATTTTGACTGGAATTTAAAGCAAAGTAGAAATGTATTGTTTTATTTTTGTCAATAAAGGAAGCGCAAGAAAACAAAAACAGTGAAGTTGCAGGCCCCTTAAAAACTAAAATAATGTGCTTAAAGATGCTCAAACGCTCCAAGAGCTGAGGGAGGCTGCAGAGTCGGAATAATTATTTCTCTGTGGGTTTGTGACCACGAGTGCCATCTTTCATATTGCACATTTCATTTGAAATATCAATTAGTGCAGCTTTAAAGTATAACGTTTGTTTGTGAGGTTAAAGTGGTTGAAATAAAATGTCTTCAACCATGAAGACAATCGTATATTTTTGAAAAGAAACTCCTGTTCTAGCCCTTGGGCCCTATTTTAACGATCTAAGCACAAGCGGAAAAAAGGGTCCATGCGCCGGGCGCATTGGTTCAAAAGGGTTGTACTTAGTGTCTTCATTAATTCATAGGTGTGTTTGGAGCGTAACTTGCAATAAACCAATCAGAGTGTCATCTCCCATTCCTTTTAAAAGCCAGGCACGTTTGTATCTTGGCGCATTGCTATTATGATGGCGGATTTGCACCGTAATCTTTTTATTTGTAATCTTTTGCATGTTTGTGTGCTGCTGCGCTTCCATTGTGTGTGTGTGTGTGTGTGTGTGTGTAACAAGCATAGTGTGCGTGCGCTGTACACGAGCCTAGGTGCATTTTACTAATTTGCTGTTCAAATAACAATGAAATGCTGCGCTATTGACTTTAGACCAGGTTTTTGTTGGTCAATGGCGCGATCACTTCCTGCTGCCTCAATACGCCAACAATTCACCTGAACACACCTCCCTGTAAGACCAGCACACCCACGGGCACAAAGATGGCCACAAATGCATTTGCTATTTAAACGACGCGGGCGCTGGACGGAAAATTGACAACTGCATCGGTTTTAAACTAGCAAAGACACTTGCGTCGGGCTTTGCGCTGCGCCGCACCAGGTGCAAGATAGGGCTCCTTGTGTGCAGTGACGGACCGGCCATCTGGAATTTGGGCAAATGCCAGAATGGCTGCCTCCCTATGGACCCCTATGGGCTACTACTGATAATTTGTCTTTGGTTAATTTTGAAGTTATGTTATGCATGCAGCCACAAATATTCAAGATTGTACTGCAGTGGGGTGGGTGGAAAGATTCACTCCAAGCTAGCTATTGACAAAAATAGGGCCGTGTGTTGCACATGCCATGGCCGTTTTTTGATCCCAGTCCGTCACTGCTTGTGTGCAATACAGATAGAGGCTCCATGCACTCAGCTAACACTATGTAAGGGTCACAAAGTTAGAAAGAAGACATAAAACTCAGTGAGCTGTTTCTTTACTCAGCAGCAACAATGAAGATATTTCAGGTTTCACTGTGGCCCCAGGACATATAGTTGCTCGGACCCTAACCTTTTCAAAACCCCCTTCACGGGTCACCAACTCACATTAAACACCAGGTAGCCTTGGGTGCTGTAAGATGAAGGGTGTGTCTACTTTGTGCCAGTGTGAGGAGCTGTTGTGGGATGGGAGCAGAACGGGTTTGCCTGCTAACTAAGTTTTCCTACAAGGCTCAGTGACACCTGCTGCTGCTCTGTTAGTTCAGTGGACAGGACAGGGCGCTCGCTGTTGACTCGGCACTGAGAGAAGGAAGAGGCAGAGATGGCTGAAACTACTGCTCAGCCTATGGGGAGCCTGCCCAGCGGACTGGGAATATGCACCACAGCCCCAGATATATTCTACCTGCCTGAACTGGTGAGTGGACAATGACAGAGGACAGAGCAGCTGACTTCAGTTTCTTAAGGAATTATTTGCATTTTGGATCAATTTTTGATTTTCCTCATTTTGATTAAACCGATTTGATGTCAATGTATTTAAATACAATGAATAATGCAACAAAACTGACTGTTGTGAGTTTATTTCATGGCAACAGTTAACTTATTTTGTTCAAAATATCAGAGTTGGTTTTCATTTTGTGTTGGTAAATGTCCAAATAAATATGATGCATAGTTGAAGATTAAAATTGAACTGTTTGAATAAAAGTGCAAAAATGTGCATTTGAAATGGGAGATGATGAATCAAATTCCTGGTATGGGAGGAGCGCCTTTGCCTTTTCACATCTCACGTTTCACTCATATTGTATTTGGGCTGCTAAACTAGGAAAGAATGCGGCCAACTCTTATTTTCCCTGAATGATGACAAGAGAAAGGAACTGCTCATATGACCACTGGAAAACTAAATGTACTGAGGGACGTGTTTCAATTTATTTGTCTGCTAATTGGACTATAATGTATTTAAGGTTGTTTATTTTAGCTTTTATTTATCAAGTTGTGATGAGGATGCAGGTCCCATGTCACTAACGTCCTGCTTCATCCATGCAGCAACTCAAAAACATGAAACACATTTGAACATATCGTAATGGCCAAAGGCCTTTCCTGTATCTGTCAAGTCTTTTGGATATTACACGTCTTCTGTTGGCCACAAATTGAGTGCCTTGCTTAACCCTTGTGTTATCTTACTGCCGTCCATGCAACCTTTTCTTGTCCTCCCATGTCAAAAAATGAAAATGACCACTATTTTGACGTTTTTAATGCTTTTTTCAATGTTTTTGGCGCTTTCTTTAAACGTTTTTGGAGCATTCTTCTACCACCAACTTTTTGCCACTAGTTGCACACACATTTTTTAATTAATGGTCAATAAACCTCATTTATATGAAATAATTCCCCTTTTTTTTAGTAAAAAAAAATGAAATTATGAATTATTTTAAATAGTTAATCAGAGGAACATATGTTGATGGATAATCACAGACCATCAAAGTTGAGTCACTGTTTTTGAAACTTAAAAAAATAAATAAATTAAATTGGTATAAAATTGAATAAAACATCCAAAATTCAACTGATCGTTAATTTTACTTGCAAAGAAGGTTGTTGGGAACCATCCATGCTATTTTTGGGCAATTTGGTTGAAAGAAACTCATATTTCTGATTTTATTTTAAAACTTTGAAAACGGGTCAAATGTGTCAAAACGGGTGTGCAGCAGTAAAACCTCTGTTCTGTGACCTTTGAAGTGATTCTGACTGACAAGAGTTTTACAGTGTTTTTCTCAGAACTTTAACCATACGGTGAAATCTTAGAGGCACAACATGGCATAGAAATAAGTACCTATTTTTGTTTACAACAGTTGATTCTGTACCAAAGTTGGGTCAATAGTCATGAAATCAGGCATGACTTGTGGTTATATTGATGTCAATATAACCACCAATAAGCCTTTTTAAGACAAATCATGATGTGCGTTCACTTTAATCAGCATCAGCCAGGTTGGGCACGACACAGTATAACACTTTGAATTCCAGAGAAATGCGACTATACGGATGTGGTCAAAGCGCTATCTAAAGTAACCCGGCAAATTAAACAACACCCACCCATGCTCAGAGACCTTTAGAAAGTAAAGAGAAGTGTTTGTTTAAGTCAACATTTAGAGAGATGTGGCGTCGGATCCTGCTGATTTTGTTATTTGCAGACTGTATAGCTGTAACTGTGTAACTCACACTGTAGCTTCAAACAAGGTATTGACTTTAATCAGAATACAAAAATGTAAAGGTAAGAGAAATTGAGTGTTTTTTTGTCAATAGTATTTTTGTTATTTTTTAAAGATATTTCTTGGGGCATTTTAGGCCTTTATTTTGACAGGACAGCTGAAGACATGAAAGGGAAGAGAGAGGGGGAATGAAATGCAACAAAGGGCCATAGGTCAGAGTTGAACCCCAGCCCGCTGCATCAATGAGTAAATGTCTACATATGGGCGCCTGCTCTACCAACTGAGCTATCTGGGAGCCCAGTCCATAGCATTTGATCCATACAGAATGCACCTGTGTAGATCGGCCTGCATCCGGGGTATGTTTAATCCATAACACAGCACTGTCCAAGTCAAAATAATGGTAAAGAATGCCTACACAGCAAAAGTACTCAGATCAGTTATCATGACAGAAAAACAGACAAAGATTTCATCAGAATCAGATCTACAGTTAGTAAAACATATTTTCATTCCACACTTTTCCCATTTTCTGCACAGGCTACCTTATTGTCATCACCAAGGTGCATTTAATTGACAAATCAAAAAGGGATTGCAGCTTAGCCTAATTAGACTGAAAGAAAATATGCATGTAGGTTTTGGGGAAAATAGCCTGCATAAGGAGCAGGAAACAACAATATCAACACACATTTCTGCTGACAGGATTTCATGCCTTCAGGGAATTACTCCACTGCAGAAAAATGTTCATCTGAAGTCATTTCAGACTGATTGCAACATTCAGGGACTTGATGCAGTTGCAGTCACAGTGGGACAATGGAATTTAGAGATTAGAGATTGACAATAGGAGAGCAAATAGAGGAGTTGAATGGACATTATAAAGAAAAGAGAATTAACCGGTAAATGATTTCTAAAGTCAGATCTGTGTAAAACTATAAATCCACATTGTGTTTGCTTTTAATATATTGTGTGTGCCAGACGGGTTGGATTTGGTTTGACAGTTAAGGCAATCGCAGAAAAAAAATCTTTAAGTCTGGAATTTATCTTTGTACACCTTGGTATGATTTACAACTCTAAGTTTAAGGTCAGATCTCAAAAACCACAATACCATCTGTCCACTCGCTCCCTCCGACTTTCCAGGTGTTTGGTGGTTTGGTGTGGATCCTGGTGGCGTCGACCCATGTGGACCCTCCGAACCCTCTGGGCTGGGTGATGTTTGTCTCCGTCTTCTGCTTCGTCATGACATTCCTCTGGTTCATCATCTTCGCTGCTGGAGCTCATAAAAACAGCTCTGGTTGGGCTACTGCTGTAAGACCTCAGAGAGAGAGAGAGAGAGAGAGAGAGAGAGAGAGAGAGAGAGAGAGAGAGAGAAAGATGGAATGACACGGGAAATAAAACTGAGAGAAAGAATGATGTAGTACTATTATGTAATCTGTATGTGTCCAGGATTTTGCTTACCATGGCCTGGCAGTATTGTTCTACCTCAGTGCAGGGGTGGATTTGGCTTACATCACCATAATGAAGAAACCAGGCGAATTAAGAATCTACCAGATTGACATCGCTGCTGTGGTGAGAACTGATAAACAAACACACACACACGCACGCACAAACGCACGCACGCACGCACGCACGCACGCACACCGACAACTGTTCCTTTATACGGTATTTATTGAAAAACACTTAAGTAACAGCTGTAGTATCTTTACATTTCTGGAACCATTTTACAGTTTTATTTTTTTATTTTTATTTCCTTGAAAAAGTGTTCACATCAAATAGTTGACATGCCAAAATAACACAAGGTTATTCCCAGCAGCCACAGTCAAAAGGAACAGTTCAACATTGTAGTACAGTATATATACCAATTTGATTTTCTTGGCAACAATTAAATGAGAAGATTGATACCAATATTCTCATCAATCTCTCAGCAAGACAGCAAATAAGCATTTCCATTTCCCCAAATGTAAAACTATTACATTTAAAGTAGGTAAAGCATCACGACACAAACTGATCCTCGAAAAAAATGGAGATTTAAGCCTGTGTTTTCTTGTGTGTTTGTGTGTGTCGCAGGTGTTCGCCTTCTTGGCCACACTCCTCTACTTCATCCACACAATCCTCTCCTCTATCCGATGGAAAAACTTCTGAAAAGCGATGCTGAATCACAGACCTGGGTTTCCAAGAAGTACTTTGCATCCTGTGTGTGTGTGTGTGTGTGTGTGTGTGTGTGTGTGTGTATGTGTGTATGTGTGTGTTTATGCCACCATAAAACATTAAAGCATCATGTATCGGGAAAAATGAAAGTAAATGAGGAGTTGTACCTGAAATATCATGTTTTTGTGAAAACAAAATTGCATGAATTTAATAATTGAAAGTCTAAATGATGAAAATGGTAAAAGTGCTTCAACCACATATCATTTTGAACCACTGGCCATTTATTACATAAGACAAGGGATCATATTTATTATCCTTTAATTGATGGATGGAGCATGGTGTAAATGTTCCTTTGGACACATTCCCCCTGCTTCTAGTCTTAAATAAATGAAGTTTAAAACCTTTTGTATTACATTTATCTGGTATGGATAAAAAAATGAACTTGTATGTTCTTAAATCCAAACAGTTGCCTCTTGCTGACATCGGAGCCATCTCTTTTGTCTATGTGATCAATCAGACTAACAGACGTTTCTCTGTTGTATCTATGAAGAGTTGACAAAATCTGTAAAATACTCACTGATTTTAAGATTTTTTTCTGTTTAGTAGTACTGCCAGTTATGTTGTCTTTGTCATATACTATTAGTGCCAACCAATCATCAGTACTTTAACTATGGTGAAGTGTATTTTTTAGCTTTAAGGCTGAAATTTATATTGTTTTGTCATTTTTATATTCTGAAGATTAAAACAAGCTATAGATGTAAACCAATGTCCTTGTTTTATTTGCTTATTTATTAGCACCACCATGAGGTTGATGTTTGCACTCATCTAGTAAAATACTTCAACATCTACTAAAAGGAATGACATATAATTTAAATGTAGTCAGTGGTGGAAGATCCTTTATTTAATACTTAATTTATGTAATATGCAAGACTTCTCTCTGATGAACAATGTGTCATATTGAACCTGAGAAGCAGGACAGCTGATGTAAACACATTGGCTTAAACTTACAACCTCGGCATCACTCTGTGGCGTACTGTTTTAAGTACCGTGCACTGACTGATTACGCCACTGGAGCTGTCCATCCTTGCACATGATAGTGTAGCCAAACCTGTGATCACCACTGGTGTGTGTTGATGTTGTTGTTGCTGCTTCTGGTTTGATACTGTATAGGACTTATCACACACCGCAGTCTGTCTCTGATTTGAATCCAAAATGGGAAAGCTTCCAACATGTTTAAATTTTGCTCAGTGCCTGCAGTGTGTAGAGATACTGAATAAACATTGCAGTGTCTCTGTTCATTTTTGAGCTCCGGTGGCGCAATCGGTCAGCGCGCGGTACTTAGACAGTACGCTGCAAAGTGATGCCGAGGTTGTGAATTCGAGCCTCACCTGGAGCATATTGGTACGCTGACCTAACATCATTTGTTCTACAGGTTCAATATGATACATGTAGGGTTGTTTAATGCTCATTAGAGAGAAGTCTTTAAAAGAAATACAGGTAGGTTACTGCAGTTATTATTCATTACCTCTACACCCTAATGCACTAAAACTTGAGCATCAAAATGAAAAAATGAAAAAATGTACAGTTCAGTGTTGACCAGTGTATCATTTGACTCAAAGATGTACAGGATGGTAACATATAACATATTCAAAATTGCCAGTTATTCAGTAGCATCTCAGCCATGAACAAGAGACGATGAATGAACAAGTGATCTCAGGTTGGAGCTACACATGTCAGAAGTAAGCTCCAGTAACACAATTGGTCAGCGGTGTAAAATTAGCTATTTTTCTATATATTCATAATCATTTCCACGTGTTTACAGTTCCGTACTTTATTATGTTATTACATTTTGCAACACTTACACGTGGATGAGGAAGTTGAAGATTTCCTTTTACAGTTATAAAGAAAACAACATCTTGGACATTAATATTTGTCACTATTGGCCTTTACTGGGTGACTCTGGAGAATTATGTTTTCAAATGAGATGTCTTCAGTTGGAGAAACATGTAACTTTAGTGCTCGGTTGACAAAACAATCACAATCCACTAGATTTGGAGATTAATACCAAAAACTGATTTTCTGCCTGAACAAATTCTTCTTCTTCTTAATTTTCCTCTTTTCTTGGCAAAACCAAATATCCCAGCCCCCATCAGTCCAATTATCTGTCTTATGAGTCATCCGCGTACTTCCACTCTACCAGATAGTGCGTTTGACACCCGCCCAGATCGAGCGTTTGATTCCTTGCGCGGCCCGTACATCGTCCCAGTGCAGCCGGGTGTTGGGGATCTCGTCTTCGGGCTCCGGGTCAGGTCGTGCCCCGTCTTTCGGACTCGCCACCACCACGGGCAGCGGGCCTCGCTGCGACTGAAATTCGACGACGTGGAGCTGCTTCTTGTCGGACAATTTCTGGTGAATTTCCTGGAGGGTGGAAGAAGAAAAGGAAGTAAATATTAGTGAAGAAAGGAATAAAGAGAAGTGTGACTTAAGGGCCTTTCTGAAAAAAAGCTGCAACGACATAGCTGCGGTCGTAAATCCATTGTTTCCAAACAAGCAAAGCGCAGGCGCAGCAGCAGCGTGCTGCAGATATGCACTGAACACAGCGACAAGCACAGCGCTAACCATGTCTGGTCTGAAAGGAAAATTAGACTCCCAACTCAGCGAGACAACTTCAACGTTTGGTGTGTCTGACGGTGGAGGGGGAAACAGAGATACTATATTTACAACTCCAGAGTATAACTATCTCCAGTGTATGATATAAATTAGAATGTACACAGATATGCATTTCAGGGCTTAAATACTTAAATAATGTCATCATCAACATCATGAGTCTTAAAGTCAAATTAAATATCACAAGATGGTGCTTTTTTTCAGATTTTCAAAAATGTTTAGGAGCTCCCTTTATTGCATGGTAGAGTATTTTGTGTTGTCGTTTCTGACTTTTCACTAAACGAGAGAGTGGTGCCTTTCCTTTATTAATTAAAACTAATTTCGGAAAACTCCCAGAGAAGATCCCTCCCACTATGCCAACATGACTTCACCTGATTGGCTAATCCAGTGAAGAGGGCCCTGGTGATGTTGAGGAGATTGACGGATCCTTCTACTTTGCAGTACAAGTCCTTTATGCCGATCAGCTTGCACAGAGTGATGACCGCCCGGTGGCAGTGCAGACCATGACCTGCAGAGACAGAGAGACCGAATAAATATGCAAATTGTATCCCCATGGTTGAGCACTAGGGCGGGACGATATGAAATCCTCTATCATGGTATGCTATTTTACAATATTGACAAATGGTGTGATATAGTAAAGTATCTGGACAGTTTGCACATACAACTAGAGATATCAAAGAAATAGTATGCAACTGTACAGCAAAATGACGGATGACAAATTTCGGTAAGACTTTATTCTACGAGTCCTTCATTTTAGAATACTACTTTTTTAAATAAGGTTCCTGAAAAGAACCATCTAATTCAATACCATTTAAGCAGAAAAAAAGACAGTGTTCAATTAACACCCTTCCAATTAATTAACTCCAATTTCTTTCATAACCTAGAGATTTTATTAGTTGATGCTCAGCTGGATAACATGCACAAATGTGAAATTTGTCTTCATAGGAAAGCATACAATTCCACAGTTTCCAATAACAAATGAATAATGAATAAATATTTACGGGGGTTTGAATTGAGTTTTTAAAACAAGCAAGTTCCTATTTTCCTTTAGCCTAGAAATCTAGATGCACCCTAGCAGCAGCAAATGTAATTTGCAGCCAGGGTCAGTCTAGCAACTCTCCGTTGGCTTGCGAGCTGGAAAAGCCAAACTCCAGCCGGGCCAATCACATGGTGCATAGAGCCAACATCTTGATGTGGGTCTGGCTTGTCAGGCTAATTGTCCTTATAATTTGTAAATCTTCAGGAAACCTGTTGGAAATTATTCAGCATCTGACCTATAAATGAAAAGCACAAATCTAAATTTCTATCATCTCACAGTATTTATCGTATCATATCGCCCAACCATACTGAGTAAAACCAGATCCCCTCAACACTAAGCTTGACTCTTATCCTACCAACTAAATACTTAATGAATCTTACCTTCGTTCTGCTTCTTCATGCGGAGCGTTGTCCTCTTGAACTTGGACTGAATGTCATGATAAACTGTAAAGGGGGGGGGGGGGGAGGGGGGAGAGAAGACACGACAATAATTGAATTACACTCACTGGATGTAGACCAGCGAAACAAACTGCAAAACCGACACATAATAAACAGACACAAGTATTCCATACAGTCTAATTATCTTCACGTGTTTTATGCCATTTCCAAGTGAAGGCGCTTTTTTTGTTATGCATCTTTTCTCCCCTTCTCCCTCAGGTCTTGTGTTTCTCTACCTGCCCACCAGGTGTCCTTCCGCACGTCCTGCTGACTGCAGCAGCTGTGGCTGCTTAGTTATTCAGACAGACAGTCCCTGAGCGGGAGCCATGTGCTGCTCAATGCCGCCTCCAGTACAGCACAGCTCCATAGCTTGATTTAAAATCGTTAAGATCTGGTTCTTGTGTCACATCGCTCTTGAAACACCGCACTGGCTGCTGTCCCTGCATCCTCTAGACATCCAGGGGGAATTTAATACACTTAATGATTTAGGGTGTGTGTACTGGGATGCTGCGACAACAAAGAGGAAGGAAGGAGTTATGGATGGAAGGAATAAAGAGTGCTCAGATGATGCTCAGATGATACGTCACGCTGGGTGAAGAAATCTAAAATGCAAAACTAAATGTCAAATACACACATACATACACAACGCACAGGGGGCTGAACATTTGCCGTTGCTGCAGGAGGTCCAGGTTCATTTGGAACAGTGTGTCTTCTGTGTGATGTGTGACTCACAGATCCAAACAAAGTCAAAAAAGATAGAACGAAAGGCAAATTCCTACTTGATGCTTTTATATTCCACCAAGTGTTTGTCGATCTCTAACTCCAACACTACACTAAAAGTCAACCTTGACTTAAAGCTGAACCAAAAAGACAAGTGAAAGTTTGCCTGGTTGTTTGTCAGTCCAAAATCTTTTAATTTCTACCAACAAAA
The DNA here is from genome assembly GCA_023631565.1 of Gymnocephalus cernua. Lineage (NCBI taxonomy): Eukaryota > Metazoa > Chordata > Actinopteri > Perciformes > Percidae > Gymnocephalus > Gymnocephalus cernua. Next base: position 8,733,732 of record CM042437.1, on the reverse strand, counting down.
GGTGGAAAATGCCAAAAAGAGAAACAATCAAACACTGCCACATTCAACTTTATTCTAATTCCCTTTGGCTTTGCATTGTTCATTCATTTCTAACACCAGTGAAGCCACATGAATGTTCACAAACAGCCCCCTGGTCCTGGGAGAGTGGGAATACTGGTGCCAACAACAACAACAACAACAACAACTGGAAGGTCAGCGGAGCGGTTTGCTTTTCTACCAAAACTACATTTTTTTTTCGTGGCCAAGCTGGGGGCATCCAGATGTTTGACTTCCCAATGAACAAATTGACCCAGCTTAACGATCATGAAGAAAAACTGTAAATCATCTGCCGGACAAAATCCCAAAACGTCTCCCGTGGTCCCGGGCCAAAGCAGGAAGCTAACTTTCTCCTCCGGTGGCCGCGGTGGAGGCTGATGACTCACACACATTAATCTTTCTGGCTTTGCTCTCCAGCAGCAGCCCAAGTAGCCAAATAGCGTTTGACAATTAAAAAGTACAAGCGGTGCACTTAAACTATAATACCTTTCTTCACAAATCTAAGCAGACGATACAAGGGGGAGGATGAGCAGAAGTGGAAGAGATGGAGAGGAGGAGGAGGAAGGGGAAAATAAAAAAAGAGTAAAAGGTGGAGGGAAAGTGAGATAGAAGGGGAAAACCAGAGGAGTGGAAGAAATTGAGTTGTGAAGTGGGAGAAGCTATTGCACCCCTGGTTCTGGAAGTAAAGCCCCTTCATTTTTCTCATCTGGTTTTTTAATAAAAATAATAAATGGAAGGTAAAAGATGAAGTCAACTATGACTTCCAAGTTACATCTCGGTAAGAAACAATAGGCTTAAAACTGTGTGTACGCTGCTAACAGCAAGTAAAAGCTAAAGATTACAGTGTTAATAAAATGAATAGGGGTCTGCAGCTTTAATCAAGTCACTTTCGGATTTGGATAAAATTTGGATGAGTTTGGGTACAATGGAGCCATACTTTGTTTACAACTGCGACCAGGAGGAGTTTAGAATTTGCTGCCGCTCTGACTGGCTTCTTCTCCATAGCAGCCAAGGCTCATGGCTATTGTTTAGAGCTGAAAAATGCCAACCCAAAATGATGGACAAAACAGAAACTTCACACGTTTCTATGTTAAGCAACGTTGAGGATAACGTTGAAAGTAAAAACTGAAACGAGGGGAATGACTTACTGGTCTGGTTGTTGTATCGTTCTATATAGTACAAGTAGTGGATCGCTCTGTTCTTGGCCTGCAGATCACACAAACACACACTTATGCCATTGTCATTTGTTGACTGAAAGTGTTATTATAATTACCATCCCAGTTGGGAAATTGCTGTAGTGGTAAACAAATTGTATTAGCATTAATTATTAGGTACAATATTATGTGTCACAAAGGATTCTACATTTGTTTATGGGACTGCTGTGTAATAAAGCCTTTATAGTCAAATATACTGAATTACATGAAAGAGGGTCTGGGGATTTTCTATCTCTAAGTGCCCTGTGTAAGGTTTATTGTGTGATTCCAAAGTCCCAGGGTGTAATCATACACAGGCAAATATTTTAGGTCTGGATCTTGTCGCAAGAGACCAAATAGGCCATTTTAAAAACTGGTTAAATTATAGGTAACAAATATCAGTTAATTAATCTGCATAGTAATTCAATTATTTGGATTGTATGCATGCATACAATGATAAATGTGGTTATTAAGTTAAATTTGTATTCTGGGTCTCAGTGGAGATTAATTGTCCTGTTATAGTCTAAATGCTATACGAGCACCAACAGCTACTAAATGAACCTTAGGGATATTTTTTTGTTTATCAAAGTCTAACTGCTGTTTCCACTGTGACAATAAAGTTCTACTGAAAACAGTTACTCAGTTTTACTCAATAACTCAGTGAGTACATTTAGAATACACACATTCTGCACTTGAAGACATTAGGAAAATGGGGATATTAACACGAAAACTGACTTAATGATTATTTTTGTTGAAATAAAAACCTTTTGGTACTCACCTTCCTCAGAGCGGTGTTTCTGTCTGCTGCTTTCCCTAACGCAAAGCCTGGTGGACGGAGACAAGTTCATGGTATTATTTGTTAGCCATGCTGCCAAATAAACCCCGGCTTTATTGTTTCAAATGTTGTTAAATTAGTGTCACTGATTAGGAGCCTACATGAACACTGTAACATGATGACATTTCTAAAGTAAATAAAGACGCCCTAACAGAATCTGCAGTGAAAGGTTGAAGGCAGGTGAATCTCAGGAGTCTGTGAAAGAGTTTCCTCAGCATTTTTTATTTTTTCACGCCGACTACTGAAGAGCTTGACAAGTGTCAAAACTCTTTCCTGCACTTCCCCATATCTACATATAACAAGTTATTTTTCAACTTTTGCAAACCCCCTGAAACTGTCAAAAATAACTTTCAAGTTGTTCCCAGAGTCGTGATATAGGTTGAATGTTTAGACAGTGTCGAACCTGCGGCTCCGTTGCCATTTCCCACGGCGACCAGGCAGCTGATGGACCTCTTCCTGCCCTCCTTGGCCGTCATGTTGAACACACTCTTCACCTACAAAACAGCAATGAATAAACAATAAACAACAGCATCACCACCTGACATCTATCCCGTTCTGCTTGGCCGTCATGTTAAACACACTTATGGTATGAACATTAATACAACTGTGTGTTTAAAGTGTTGCCTAAGAGCGCTATTTAAAATACCAAATACACACAAAACCGTCTTAGGCTGCCTTCTCTACGTGTTCTGAATATGACCACTGTCACATGTAACTACTGACATTGCTCATTATGTGCTCTTGTGATTGTAGACAGATCCAATCAGTGTCATCCATCTGTGATATGATGCAATTTCACTTAATAAAAAAAGCCCTGAATCTCCAACAAGAACAAAGAAAAAAACAAACAAAAAACTAAGAAAAGCAGATAAAGAGGCTTGCTGTGGCTCATAACGTAGATTACATGTGATAATTATGTATTCAGCTCGTCAAAGTGCTTTCAAATTGTCTTTGCACCCATTTAACGGACAAATGTGTTGGTGAAAACATCTGCAGTTATAACACTACAACAGACTGTTAGGGAATTTTACCGTGTGTGTGTGTGTGTGTGTGTGTGTGTTGTCAATCCGGACCAGAATGCCTGTCCAGATTTAAGTGACTTTCATCGACCTGTTAGTAAACACAGCGAACAGTCATCTATCACACACACAGCGCCTTGTCCTCCTCCGTGCAACCACGTAGGCTGATCCACTGACTGCAATATGACTTTGAAAACACCAGGGGGCAGCATTGATGCACCACAGCGAGGAGGACGGGAGCAGAGGGAATGTAAGGATTAGAAACAGGGAGGAAAGATGAGGTTATAGTTGACCAGAGAGGAGAGAGAGAGAGAGAGAGAGAGAGAGAGAGAGAGAGAGAGAGAGAGAGAGAGAGAGAGAGAGAGAGAGAGAGAGGCAAATGAGATACAAAATGTCAAATATAAGAAAAGGGGCAGGTCAGAGAAAAGAAGAAAATGATAATAGCATAAGAGGATATGAGAGAAAAGTGTTGGAGGATAGTAGGGAGTAGAAAAAGAGATAAAAAAAATATGGAAACAGAGATTTAGAGAGAGGAGGAGGCAGGCATGAGGAGGAGAGGAAGGGGGAATAGAGGTGGTGAATGGGGGGAGGGGAAGGGAGATGAAAGAAAAGATTTGTTGCCACTTCAGACATGAGGAAAGAAAAGTGGAGAACAAGTAAAGGAAACGATAGAGGAAAAGCCGCGAAGAAAAAGAAAATTACAGACACACACACACACACACACACACACACACACACACACACACACACACACACACACACACACACACACACACACACACACACACACACACACACACACACACACAATCAATTCACCAAGAGCCCAATACGAAGAAAGTGAGCTGATGAACTTCACTATGGTACATAAAACTAGGCAGTTATATTTATGAGTTAATTACGCCAAGTTAATTAAGAGAATTAGAGGACTGATTAGAAGATATTTTAATGGCATACTCATTACGTAATGTGTTATGAATAAAAACTAATTTCATAGTAGTTTTATGCATTACTGTAGCTACTTTATCATTTTATATTTTAAAGGCCTTGAACACCCACACAGGTGTTTATAGTTAATGTGGCTGACTGGACCTTTTCCAGGAATGTGCAGGTGTGGTTAGACTGAGTGGCCCAATCCCAAAGTGAGCCCTGAGGACTAAAGACTCACAGACTTAATTGATCTCAGGTGCCAAGTGAGTGAGTGTGTGAGGCCACATGGGCTCAGATAGGTATAAATGGGATTGGGACAGCACCTCACAAGATCACATGTTACCTTGGCAACGTTTAATAACAAAGATGTTGCTGACACTTGCCGGTTTGGGAATTTTCATTTTAAGTTTGTTGCTTTCCACACGGCCAAGGCACAGGAGACGGCTGCCTGATTCCACATTTTTTCCAAACAAAACAACAGGTCCCTTCTGTGGTCGTGTGTCCTGCTGTTGTTTACCTTTGTAATTTCCGTATTTCCCTACGGTCTCTGCAGTAAATGTCACAACGCTTTGAACTGTGGGTAATTACCTTTGGTGAAGTCTGCATCAATGCAGACTCACAGGAAGGGCTCGTTAAGAGTGTACTCAAACCCTCGCCCTTTGAAATTCGACAGTGGGACAACCCTAAACCCTTACCAATTTCACGAGAACGCGCACCAAAGTCTGTGAGTCTGGACTTTGGGATTGGGCCAGTGATTGACATCTTCCTGAGTCCACTGTAACCTTCGTTGCACTTGTTAGGGCGGGACAAATGACACCTTTGTCATACTTATTGGTAGAAAGAATTTGTGACCTAATTTGTGAAAAGAGTCTAATCGGCCAGAATAACTCTAAACACCTGTGTTTAGCTTTAGTGCGTAACTTTTTGATATTAATAAACGTCCGTTACATTCAAGCCATTGCCAAATGAGTTGCTACAAAGCTAATTAAGACTATCAGCTCCACACAACTCTCTCTGGATTTCTCAGTACGGCCATGTTCAGAAGATCGTGGCATCCGGTGACTTTCTCAGACCTCGTCTGAAGAGTCAATCATGTTTTTTTTTTTTTTTTTTTTTTTTAAATCTGTCTCCTTCTTGGCTATTTGCAACTGCGTGGAGGAGGAGTGGGGGCTAAAGCGTGTTCACGGAAAGCTGTATCATGTTTTGTTGTCCTCACTTAGAATTCCTCCTGGGGCGACAGAAACTAACCACTATAGCTTTAAGCTGCTTGTTTCTTTGGGCCACTTGGGGGCAGAACTCCACAACAAGCTAAAAGGTTACAAACGGTTGACAAAATATGCCGGAAGTGACAGCAAACTGCTGCCTGTTTACAAATCCAGGAGATGTGGAGCAACATTAGCATTTTGGAGTCATGTTAGTTGACACCTGGCAGACACTGTGGTTTAAACCTTTGTTGTGCCTGTTGCTGTGTTGGCATTACGTTGCTGTGGCTGTGTGGTGGTGGGTGGGTTTTCTTTTCTTTCTGGTATCTGTTTTGTCGATCCGGACAAAGAAACTTAAAATACTGTGGTTATTTCTGAGGCTGCAGTTTGTGGTGGTGTACTGCATTCAACTCCTTTGTGAGATGTTGTGGTAACAGTATTCATCAGACAGTGTATCTATAAATATATACAAATACAGGAATATCTGTCTATTTACATCCAACAATGAGGTGGGAAGACGAGAGATAATACATTCGATAATATCCATCATCCAATATGTATTTATTCTGCAGAAAAGCTATGTAAGCAAACATGACTTTTATTAATATGGAGATTTTAAAGCTTCTGCGGCTCGTGTGTGTGTGTGTCAAACAGAAAGCGAGGAGGGAAAGTAGGAGAAATTAGTAAATGAGGGATGAATGACGGATAAATGATGTGCAGCGTGGGCGGTATTACATTCAGTTTATCGCACCGTTGTGACAAAAAGAGAGCTGAGCCAGAAGGCAAAGCTCTCGATCTACCGGTCAGTTTTCGTTCCTACCCTCACCTAATGGTCATGAAGGTTGGGTCATGACTGAAAGAACGAGATCCAGGGTACAAGCAGCCAAAATGGGTTTCCTCAGGAGGGTGGCTGGCGTCTCCCTTAGAGATAGGGTGAGAAGCTCAGTCATCCGTGAGGAGCTCGGAGT